>JBBYHL010000020.1:2954537-2973718 GCA_038381835.1 Adansonia madagascariensis
TGTCGGGTTAACTTTAGAACTTCAACCAAAGACAACTTTGGATCCTCAAAGAGGGTTGTGATGATTTTGATCTAACAGGGAGGACAATTTTTGCTCTATAGTCAAATTCTTATGGTGTGTTTGTTGTACTTAAAAGGTCTTTTAATTAAGCTCCAAGACCATTTGAATTTCAATATGGGTTGGTATTAGGTAAAACAAAGGTTTAAAATGTTAAACTACTTCTCTCTCTTAAAAGACTTTTTTGTCTTTGACTCAATAATTTTAGCATTTCAAACATATGGGGCATAAGCACTTTGGACTTTGAGGAATGAAATTACCAATCAATTCGATCGTTTGCTCTTTCAAAGATACACAATGAAAGATCAATCTCTCTCATTCATTAACTCTCTAAGTTCAATTCTAAAATTTGAATTAAAACCCAACTAATTCCCCATTTTACGGGGTAAAATTTGAAAAAAAAAAAAAGATATATTCAACTATTCAAGTTTAGAATAATTTATTTTTTTCATTCTTATTTTTATTTATAATTGAGTTTTTAGATCGAACACTTCAATATGAAATGCCAAATTGTTTATTACAACAAAGAAAATTAACTCCTCTTGCATAATACCAATTTTTTAAAATTAAAAATCCAATATTTCATGCATGAACGTTTTGAACTATTACTCGATCTTAGGAGCCTTTTGATTGTGGAGCTTTGTAATCATTAAAAAGTCAACATGCGGGATTCTTGAATAGAAACTAATAGAATATTTCTTAATGGCCAAGGGTGAAAGACAAAGAAGATGAGAAATTAATCATTCTATAGTTTATGCAAAGTGTGAAAATTAGATTTTATTTACAAGCGTGGCGTTATGATATACTTGGAATTTTATATTATTTATTTATTTACATAACTAAAAAGATCTACTAGCTATCTAGGGTTTGATTGAGTTCAGTTATATAACAAGCCAACCCTCCTTCCAAGATTCCATCAAATACAAAAGACATGGAATTTCAACGTCTAACGGCTAGAATATCCTATTAGCATTAGCTTTGGACTTTGATTATGGGTTTGATCTCCTCTCCATGCTCAAATAATATAGAAAGAGTTTGGACAAAATGTTATTTCCACTGTGTAGCCCAAGCTTAACCAGTTCATATATAAATCATTGATCCAAGGGGTTTGAACTTCAGAATTTCGAACAAGGGATAGACGTAGCTAAGGAGTACGAGAGTCCAAATTTTATACGGTTTCCGACAAGGGACGCAACATCAAAGTCATTTTTTCCAAGTAGCACGAGAGCAGTAGCCATGGTTGTACGGTCATCCGAGGGAGGAACGTCAATGTTAGATGTTGGTTTATGGCCCACAATGACACAAAACTCTTTGTAAGGAGTAGTGTTAGTCATGGAAAATTGAAAAGTCCTCTTATCAGGACTCTAGTAAATATAGATGGCAATTGCATGAATTCTGTTAGTATCAATCTCCATTTGGTAAAGTCTGAAAATACCACCAAAGCTAGAGGAGATGATGATGATGATGATAATAATGGCCGGCTTTCTTCGTGTCAGAAGCGTGGTTTAACAGAATTATTGGGTTTCAATTTTGTTCAGACTGGTTTAGCAGAATTTGGATTGTCAACTGGACTATCGATCGCGAATCGCACATGCCGATTGCCAATGCCCTTTTGCCTAGCGTGCCGACGGACATAGACCATTGAATATCGACGCTGCTCTGTTTTGGCATAATGCGGTTTTTAACTTATATTTGCCCATCTCCGCATAAGATTTCACATATGTTAATCCAGCAGAACAAACCATAATCCCTGCACGTTCAAAGTTGAATAAACATCCATTCCATAAAAGGTCGCAATACAATCCACAAGAATTGCAATGATTACAAGGCATAATATAAGTAAAAGTGGTAAAATGCTGCGGAGGAGCTAGCCATCTTTTTCTGGGGTCAAGATTAAAAGTTTTATTTGTTTATAAATTTTAATACATAAAATTAAGTTATAAATAAAAAAATAAAAAAATGAAATAAACATATTTTTATTTTAAGGTGGTCAATTTAATTATATTTAATATATAAATAAACAAAACATATATATATTAAGAAATTTGTAAAATTTTTTGAGGGGCCAACATGAGGCTCCACCCCTTCTAAAATGTATTTATATTTAATGTATTGACAATGTATGAATTGCATAATTTCAATTAACCATATAATGTCATTTCACAAAGCTTTTAAAAATAAATACAAAAAACTTTATTTTGAATGAAGTAACATTATAGGATTGACTGACAGTATATAAATTTATATATTATCAATGCATTAAATATATATAAATGTTTAGTTCAACACATTCCAAATAATTTCAAAATTTATTTCACACTACAACTAGCGCCTCCTTTTTTTCGGCCTCATCTAGAATATATGAGACCGACCTTAGCACATTCTAAAGGATTAGCACGTCCTTAAGGAGCTTCAATTTTAGTTTATGCTTTTGGGAAAAATAATATAGTTGAATGTACAAAAATGAAATTGTAATCAAAACTTAAAAGGATAGTGAATTATTTTCTTTAAAGAATTATTTGCCTTCACACAAAGTTTACTAATGAGTTAAGGTAATAAGTCTTTTAGAATAGAAAACCTACGTAGCGCTGACACAAGGAAACCCTTTGCATTGGTGTCCAACACAGACACGTTGTCGACATGCCAGAATACGTATGAGACAAGTCAGACACAACAAAAAAGAAACAAAAGGGATGCAATCAAACACGGTCAAGACACATGTGGGCACAAGAAAATCAAGAAGGATTAGTGTTATGGTGCTTGAAAGTCTCAGTTTAAAACCTGGATCTAGGCATTTTTATGAAGATTTTTGAAAATCTAATCTGGTCAAAATGCTAAGGAGGTTGAATGGAATTGAAAGATTTTTTTTTCTTATTTTTCTAGCGTTGATTGATGGCAGTCAACAACAGGGATTAGTTGTGACAGCAACAAAGCTTTCATTAGATTCTAGTTGAAAATTTTTAGTTGAAGAAGAAAGGTAAAGAGAGAATAATTATGTCATAAAATTACAACCTTATGTTACATTTAGAGAGTATAAACTAATTTTATGTAATAATAAAGGAGTTTTGTTGAAATATTGATTCTATATCAATGAATAATATCAATATTTATGTTTATAAGAAAATTTTTACATAATATATAATATATTTTTATTGCTTTGTCTTATTGTACCCATGTCTTTATTTTTTAAAAATTACAGTGTCATCGTGTCCATCATCTTATACTCGTATTGTGCATCTGTGTCCATGCTTCATAGACGAAATTTGACTATTGAAAAATTCTCTCACCTTTTATTAATAAAATCTAATAATTTAAATTTGACCATTTGAGATTGCTATACAAAGACTACCAAAATGCATCATAACGAGATATATATCAATTGAAACTATCTTTGTAAATAATCATGTTCCTACCGCAGACATTTATGTTTTTTGGTAATAAAATCATGACTTTCGAAATTTATAACTAAATTTTATAGCATCTTCTTCCTCACTTCCTTTCACTTACAACCTTATTGTCCAATTTGCTCTTCTTAGTCGAGCCCTAGACTTGTTGCTTCAATGACCTATTCCCAAGTAGGATTGACCTTTGAGTTCCACCTATAAAATGAAGTATAGCATAAGTTAGAAAAGTTAAATAGAGTGGCTAAATTAGTTTTTTTTTTTTAAATCTCTTACAGTACATTTGATTTGTTGGAATGTGATCGAGAAGAAATATAGTAGTAGGAATGCACATAAGTGCCAATGCTTGTGAATGAGAATACGTGTGTGAATATAGGTCAGTGCAATTGCATGTGAGTGCATATGCACATAAGTACGGATACCTATGAGTGCGAATGGACATGAAGGGGAATGCACAATAGTGAAAATGCATGTGAATGCGATTGCACATAAGTGCAAATGCTATGAATGAAAATGCACACGAGTGCAAATGCTTGTGAATTAGAATGCACGTGATTGCTGGTGCTTGTGAGCATGGATGCATGTAAGTGCAAAGGTTTATGAGTATAAATGCACATGGATGCAGATGAATGCCTCTGAATATGGATCCACATGGGTGAAAATGCATGTGAGTGCGGATGCACAAGAGTGGATGCATGTGAATGCAAACAACAAGACCAACTGTAGACACCTCATTTTGTTTAAGCCAAATTTTGGTATCCTAGGACTTAATTAAAAGATGACATAATCAAAAAATAAAAATAAAAATAAAAATTGGGGGACAATTGCGGGGTGCCGTGTCGCTAGGCACTATTAAGCAACACGGTGCTAAGTGAAAATTTTTTTAAAAGGTCTAAATTGCCTATAGGCTGTATTAAAGAAAAATGTAAAATAAGGCATAAAAGGCTATTTTCATGGTGTCACCAGAGTCATTCCGATGAGTGCACGAATCAATTTTCCACTATTTGTGACCAAAGTAAGGTAATTCGAGAAGCCTTAGGTATGTGCAAGTTATATTAGTGCATAGGTATTAATACAAGGCCTTTACATCACCAAAACTTGAATTTTCACATGTAATATCGATACCTAAGATGTGGTATCGATACATAGCATGTTTGTATCAATGCAAACCTTGGCAGTAACTAAAGTTGTGATTTATGGCAAAATATACTGATACACAAGCATGAGTATCAATACAAATCCATGGAGTATCAATAGAGGCCTCTAAGTCACGAGATTGGAAACAATTTTTGCTCATAGTATTGATAACACCTCATATATTGATACTCACGAGTAAAAATTGCCTTGTCTATCAATATACCAAGGTATTTTTGCCCCATTTGGACCATTTTTTAGCCTTCAAACATTCGATTCAAACATGGTTTTTTGCACTAAGAAACTATCATAATTCATTGCGAACCTTAACTTTGGCCTTATGATCGAATTTAAACAAAGTTTTTTAGCCCAAATAGCCAATGGCAAGGGTTACTTTCATGAAAATATGGTTGTAAGAGTGCGTGCTAGGCATATCTTCGGTTATAGGCTTTTATAGCCTTTTTGCCTATTACTCTACATGGCAAAACCAATAGGAAAAAGATCAGCTTAGTATAGTAGCTAGAGATATCCCCAGTGCATGAATGAAAGATAAAAAATGCCCTTGCCACGTCTCCTAAAGCATTGGTTGAACCTTAAGTTTAAAAGAGGCTAAATTAGCTAAGTAAAGGGACTTTTTCCAACCATTCCCAAGAATTCCCTAGCAACTCCAGTCCCAACAACTCTCCCAAAACACTATTCCATTATCTTTCACCGTCAACCTTCTTTCATTTTTGTAATTCCCTCAAACCACCTCAAAAAACTCAACCTTTCACATATTTTCATCCTTAAAACGCCTTACCATCAACTATATTACTAGAAAGCTTCTTCTTTTCATCAATTTCTTGCTAAATAATAGCAAAGAGAGGGGACTGAGCTTAAAGTCACTACTTTAGGAAGAGAGAAAAGTTCAAGCATCTTCGGCATATCTTCTACCTTGTTTCATACATTTTCTGTTTTTTTCATCTACATCATTTTAGTGAGCTTTTTATGCTGCATGACTGTCCTAGGACTCTTATGCAATATTGTTGCCTTGGTTATGGTAGTCTTAGAATCTTGATGACCCTCTTGATACCTTGATGTTGCTTGGATACGAAACATGCTATGCTTTATTTTCATCATTATCACAGCCTCTGTTCATGCATTTCTTGCCATGTTTTTTTCATATTCACATATTCATCTCGTATTTAAATGATCTTTACATGTACTGAGTATGTTCATGCATTTTCTTGTATTTTAAGGAGTTTCATGTCATAAAAATGCTGTCTTGACAACTTCAACATGTTTTCCTTTGCCTAAGCATGTTCATCCCATTTTTATGCATCTTATTTGTTACTTCTTGCAGTTTTGCCTCCCACTTCCATGTTAAAATATCAAATTTTTGTATTTGCATGTTTAGTTCCTATTCATCTTTGTGAATGTTGTGTTTTGTTCATGTTCCTCTCAAGATGCATGCTTGTTTGCTAAAAATTTAATTTTTAAAAGAAACCCCTAGGTTAAGTTCATGCTACCTCCAATAGATGGAGATTAGCATGGGTTTAAGGTTTTATCATATCGGTCTTCCAATCTTGGGGATACATAAACATTTCAAATCTGGATTCATGGTAAAATGAGTTTAAAATGTTGATTTTTTCAAACAAAATCCCTTTTTCATAGAAAATATATACTAAACCTTGATCTTGAATTTTAGCACCTCCATGATGGCATGGTCAATGGGTTGTTTTATTATCTCAAATAACTCTGAGACTGTGGAATAAATTCGTGATGCCTAGTTAGTCAAGTCCTTGTGTAATGGATGTTTGGAAGTCCACAACTCGAATTCAAACCCCTAAGAAAATAAAAAAATCAAATAATCCCTTGTTTTTGCTTTGGTAGCACTATAGTCTAATTTTGAGAAATTATTTTTAAATAATAAATGATTTTTATTGAATTTTCAGATATTTTTCCCCTAAAGGGCATTGAAATACCTTTCCAACCGTGTGTTATGTGCCCTCGAATCATTCTAGATGAAAAGAATATGATTTCTCAAACCGTTGCTGTCCAAAACCCTTAGAATCAGCGAACAATTTTTTGTTTAGGCTATTTTGGCCCGCCAAATGATTTTTTTGAACTTCTTGAATATTTTCCAGAAAGTTTGTAAAATTTTCTTTTCGAAATAGTGTTGTTCATAATTTAACAATTCTGATGAGCTCAAAATGATTTTTCAAAGTTTGATGTATCTTTTCCCCTACATATGCTACCAGTGTCAAGATAAACCTAATTTCAAAAATTAATTCTGCCTAGAAAGTGATTTGGTAGGATTTTTAGAATGTTTTTACATTACACCTTATCGAGTCATCTTTCCAAAGGTACTTCATTCAGTGGAGCCTTCGGATAGACTCAAAATAAATTCGGGAAGGGAGATAACACGATGCTGCCTTTTATTTCAAACCTAATTTCTGAATCTCCTTTATAGAGACATTCGAATGTCTCCAATTGGTTCCCCTACAACACAAGCTCTTTAGTCTCGGATTAAGGCTTAAGACAAAAATATATTTTATATGACTCTTTGATTTTCTATTTTCAAAAACATTTAAAAAAAAACTTTTTTAAAAACATTAAAAGTTTGCATCTTTGGCTATACTCCAAACCTATTACTCCAAGAGGATACTTCAACCCTGTTTTTCCCTAAGAAACTTGAGTTTTCTCTCTCGGATGTATTCAAGATTCCTAATTATTTTCTTAAATCATAAAAAATTTTCATCTTTGGGGACAATTCAACCCCACCACTTTTTCTTTAAAAAACTCGAGTTCTCTTATTATTTTAAATTATTATCATGATTTTATCTTTAGGGATACTCCAACCCTATCTCTCAGATAAGATAATCCAACCTCACTTTTACCTTAAAAAATCCAAAAATTTTCTCTTTTGCTGATGCCTCAGATTGTTTTGATTAAAACCTTCTTTGTCCCTCAAATTATCATCGAATCTAAACCCGTCTCTAAATTGTCATCTTGATTATTCTTCAATAATCAAAGACAATCACGAGACACATTTTGATCATCCTTTTTTTTTTTAATTTTTATATGTGCTTATTTTTATGCAATTTTATTATTTTCATTCTCATCTTACTAACATGTTTCCTTTTTATAGGGACCTTTGTTCATTCATGTTTTAAAAAGTCATTTTCTAAAAATTGCAAAATGATATTTTGTGTTAGTATCTCTTTAGTACTTGACACGAGGTATCCAAATTTTCAACACTTAATTCGAAACTTACTTTTGCCAAAAATCCCTATGTTCCTCACATCTACAAGGCACATAGGTGATTCAAATTTTCCTTTAAAACCTGGATCTACAATTTACAAAATTTCATGCAATAAAGGGGATTACATCTGAATAACGACCAAATAAAACTGTTTAAGCCGAAACCAAAGTAAGACATAGTTATAGGTATCGATTTCGAGTATTATAGGGGTACTAATCTTTCCCTATGCATAAGTAACTCGCAAACCCAACCAATGAATCTTTAGACTTTGTAGACCTTGAAATAGATGTTTCGAGTTTTGTAACTCGAAATATTGTTTTCAATAGGCATCTGATCTTACCTAGCTCAAAAAGATCGATGGTGATTCCAAGCTTATGGCCACTTTATGGTGGCCATTCGAGACTAGTTGGATGAGTGATTCGCCTATGGTCTCTTTTCCCTTCATATTACTAGGCCTAATCCAAATCCCGATTATGGGATAACTTAAAGGCTTAACCACCACCAATATCATACATTTTTAAGTCGAGCATGCTAAACCCTTTGGATCATCCAAAGTTTTAAAGGCGGGCATGTGGCGACAGCTTGGCAACTTCACTTGGGAAAATTTAAGAGAGTTAGGCTATGACTTACTATGTCTTGCACATCTCTTGCTTTTTTAACTTTCATTTTATTATTTAGATATAATTCCTTTTTATTTTTATTTTCTAGCCTCTTACTTTTCGTGGCCTTTTTTTATTGTTAGGGACTATTCTATTCACAAATAAATATTAGTTTGAATAAGTATGGCAATATGGGGTAAAACAAAAAGGTTTGGTTGTTTCCCTGACATATACCATGCACTTGCATTTGCATTAGATTCCTACCAAACAATATTGTGTGGTTAGAATCCTAATTATTAGGAGGAAACGAGCCATTACCTTCATGAGTAACCATCTACATTCGCATGGCAGAACCTTTTGGGGTGTAAATTACCTATGTCTTTCATGAGTACCTCTTTGCATTTGCATAGGGAAATACATACACATGATTAAACTCGTTCCACCAAAGCCATGATGGGCCTAGGATTGGGGTGTCTCGACTATCCTTACCGGATGAAAGAGCAATTCAGATACCAAATTAGGCATCAACTTATACTTATATAGTTAACCCTGTAAGCTAAACCATGTCAAATCATACTAGATTACAGCTAGAATAACTCAAAAAATAGTGTCACTCGAGGAAAACACTTCTTACCTTTACTTTTATATACCATGGTTACGTGGGTGATGATAGGTAAATGTTGTCATTCGTATTTATCATTTTATTTTAATAATCATTTCTTTAGGATATGCCGATATGTTCGATGACAAATCCTCTTTAATAAGTGGGTGACGATAAGTGAATGCCATTACCTGTAATGCCATCTTAAGATACTTATATCTGACCAAAATAAGCAGTCATGCTATCTAAACGATGGCTTAACATGTACTTAAATGTCACCACTTAAATGGTTAGTCTTGGTCCTCGCGAGGTATCACATTACCTTGTTAAAAGGCAATTTTTAATGTGGACATGCTGTTATGTTGTTCGTTCAATGTCTCAACATTCATAACCATCATGTCTACCCTTAGGCATCATACCAGCAAAGTGAAGATAGAGATGTCTTGAAACCTATGTATGTTTCGAGAATGCATGAAAAGGTTAAGATAGGGTACCGTCAGAATGACTAGCAAGACTTGAAGCTGTATGGACCAGTTAGGATAATACCAAGAAGGAATTATTCATGAAGTGATATAGAGACATTACTTTTTTGCTCTGAGTCCATTTGGATGTCAGCTTATTACAAGCAGCATCTCAATTTTGGAACCCAGCATATCGATATTTCTCTTTCAATCATAAAGATTTGGTCCCTACAGTTAACGAATACACTATGTTACTCAACATTGAGAAAGCTAAGGCTAATAGAACATATTGCAAGGCTTTGAACCCTCCAACTTTCAAGAAAAGATTAGCCAAGATTCTTAGTGCATCAGAGACTTGATTGAGAGTCACATCAAGATGAAGGGAACAGTGAGTGCATCTCATAGGTCAGTTTGAAGGAAGTAATGACAAATACTGTTTGACCTACAAAAGATTCATGATATCTATGCTCTAACAACATATGGTTTGGTCATATTTTTGAAAACATTAGGCTATGTTAGAGCTACAGTAGTAGATCTTTTCTCTCAATTATGTTGCAACATCAATCCTACACCGACTATCACTCTGAAAGCATCTGAACTTTTACTTTTTGCAAGAAAATCGATACAGGTTATTTCATCAAATGTGCACTATTTTTCCACATTTGGCTTGTCAGTTTTTTATGCCCAATGAAAATAAGCTATCGTACAACTTCTTATCAAACTTTAGCCTTATCTCTAAGGTCTTTGTGAAAGAATGGCCTCAGGACAAGTCTAAAGAGTAATGGTTCAAGAAATTTTGGAACCTTAAAGGGAAAAGGTGGCATGGAAGTCCTTTTGGTTCTCACCACAAACAATTATATATCATGTGTGGATATTATAGTTGTGTGCCGCTAATGGGATTATAGGGAAGCACTAGCTATGCACCCATTTTAGCCCTCCGTAATTCTAGCACTGACAATTCATCTCTTTCGTCCAAGACCTAGAGTTATGAGATTTTGACTGTGGTGAGCATGATTAGAAGTCAAAAGTTCAACTAGCCTTTCATGCATGGAACGTATGGTTATATGAAGAGGTATTAGACAGGGAGTAGTATGACTTTGGGATATGACGAGTGAAGAACCCGTCACATTAATGACTTCTTACCTTTGTCTACTATTGGAATATCACAAGCTACAATGAGTGATTCTCCTCTGAGATGGAATTATTTAGGCGAGAGTTCGAGCAAGAAAAGTAACCTTCACCAAGGAAATTACTCATTTAAAGAAAGAAAAGAGTCATTAGAAATAGACCTTTACCTCCAAAATGGTCAAGTGAATCAGGCTGTCAAAGAGAAAAACCATCTCAAGGAAGATCTCGAGAGTTTAAGAAAAGATTATGTGGCACTTAATAAAGCAAACAAGTCTCGATACCTTGGAAAGTCATTAGTTGAGTGAGAAGTAGAAATTAATACCCTCCAAAAAAAATTGCATTGCTATAAAGAAGAGGTTAGGGTCAATAGGGAAAAGCTCGCTAGAACTCATGCCTTCGTATCAACTTTGTAGACACCTCATTCTGTCCAAGCCAATTTTTGACATTCTAAGACTCAGGTGAAAGATGATAAAATCAAAAAATAAAAAAATCAAAATTAGGGGATGACTGACAGGTGTCATGTTGTAAGGCACTATTAGGCAAAATGGTGCCAAGGGAAAAATTTTTTTTGGGAAGGTCTGAAATGCTTATAGGTCATATTAAAGAAAAATGTAAAATGAGGCATCAAAGGCTATTTTTTCATGGTGTCAGCAGAGTCATTTAAATGAGTACATGAACCAATTTCCCCACTGTTTGTGACCAAATTAAGGAAAATCGAGAAGCCGCAAGTATGTGCAAGTTTATTGGTGCATAATTATTGGTACGAGGCTTTACGATGCCAAAAACTTAAATTTTCACAAGTAGTATCTGAAATGCCTATAGGTCGTATTAAAGAAAAATGTAAAATAAGGCATTAAAGGCTATTTTTTATGGTGTCAGCAGAGTTATTTAGATGACTACACGAATCAATTTCCCTACTATTTATGAACAAATTGAGGAAAATTGAGAAGCCGCAAGTATGTGCAAGTTTGTTGGTGCGCAATTATTGATACGAGGCTTTACGACGCCAGAAACTTAAATTTTCACATGTAGTATCGATACATGAGGGTTTGGTATCGAGACCTAAGATGTGGTATTGATACCTAGCATGTTTGTATCACTATGGACCTTAGTAGTAGCTAAAGTTATGATTTTTGGCAAAATGTATCGATGCATAAGCATAAGTATTGATACAAATCCATGAAGTATCGATACAGGCCTCTAAGTCTCGAGATTGGAAACATTTTTTGCTCTTAGTATCAACGCACAACTCATTATATCGATACTCATAGGTAAAAATTACCTTGTGTATCGATACACAATGTTCTGTATCGATACACAATATTGCCTAGTTTGAGCCATTTTTCAACCTATTGCACCACTGATTCAAACATGTTTCTTGCACCAAAAATCACCAAAATTTATACCAGGCATTATCTTTGGGCTTGTGACTAGATTTAAACAAAATTTTAAGGTCCAAATAGCCAGTGACAAAGGACATTTTATGACATTATGCAATTTGTCAAAGGGTAAGGCTGAATTTACCTAATGCTTAACTGTATAAAGTAGTCTAGATCCACTATTTTTGCTGAGCAAACCAATGGGTTTGCATGGTAACTGAGCACTGTACCTAACCTCTATATGAGATACATGCACCAAAACCCTAAAATGCCCTTGCCTTTTCATCTTTTTTCTTCATAACCACATGGCTATATTTTCTCCTTATTTTCATCACTCTTTTGCTATTTAACCCAAAAAAAGGTGAAGTTCAAAACTGTTGCTCAAAGAAAAAGGCTGAAGCTTAAAACTTTTAGTATATTTTCTCTACGTGAATTTGTATGTTCTCTGATTTTTCAACATTTTCATCCTCTTAGCAACCTCTCTATGTTACCATGATCCTTATAAGGTTTTCATGTATTATTGCCGCCTTGTTTGTGGAAGTCTTAGAGTGTTGGTGTTCTCTTGATGTTGCATGGTAGCCAAATATCTTGTCTTTCATTCTGTCATCAAAACAACCCCTTATTTATGCATTTTCTATCATGTTTCATCTATTTTCACATGCTTAACATATGCTTAAATGTTCACCATAACATGTTTTATGTATATCCATGCATTTTCTTATGTTTTAAGGAGTCTCATGACATAAAAATGTCGTCTTGACAGCTTCAGCCTGCATTCCTTTGTTTAAATATGTTCATACACCTTATATGTCATCTTCTCACATTTCTGTCACTTATTTCCATGTTAACATGTCACCTATGGGCGTTTGCATGTTTAGTCTTTGTTCATCTTAATGCATGTTATTTTTTCTTCATGTCATTCTTGTCAAGATGCATGCTTGTTTGCTAAAAACCTGATTTTTAAAAGAAATCCCCAAGTTAAATTCATGCTACCTCCAATAGATGGAGAATAGCATGGATTTAATGTTTTCATAAAATTGGTCTTCCAATCTTAGGGACAACATAAACATTTTAGCCCTGGATTCATGATAACACAAGTTTAAAGATGTTTTTTCAAGTGAACATACCCCCTTTTAGTTGGAAAATACTAAGCCTTGATCTTGGGTTTAACACCTTCAAGGTGTGGTCAATGGGTTATTTCATCGTCCCAAACTACTCCAGGATTATGGAATGAACTCATGATGCTCTTGTCATTCTTTCCCCTATGTTATGGATGTTCAAATGTCCATAAATTGGATTTGGCCCTCAAGAAACCTAGATATCGAATAATCCTTCTATTTTTGCTCAGGTAGCACTATAGTCAAAATTTGAAAAATCATTTTGAACCAAAAAATATTTCCTTTGATTTTTCTAATATTTTTCCCTTAAAAGGCATTGAATTACCTTTCTAACGATGTCTTATTTGCCCTTGGATCATCCCAAACGAGGGAGTTATAATTTTTTAAACATTTACTATCCAGAACCCTGGAACTAGCATGGAACATTCTGTTTGGGCCAAGATGATTTGAATGAAATTTTCAAATATTTTTCCTAAAAAGTTCACAAAATTCCTTTTTGAAACAGTATTGTTCATGATCTAATGATTCCGGGTAAGCTTAGAATGATTTTCCAAAGTCATCATGTCTTTTCCTTGTACATGTTGCCAGTATGAGACAAACTTAACTTTAAAAATTAATTTCGATTAAAAAGTGACTTTTTAGGATTTTTGGAATATTTTTATATTAAATCTTATCGAGTTAATTTTCTAATGTTACATCATTTATCGTCTGAAGCCTTCGGATGCTCCTGAAAAAAGTCGAGAATGGAGATGACATGATGTTGTCCCCTGTTTTCAACTTAATTTTTGAACTCCTTTTATCGAGATGTTCGAATGTCTCAAAATGCATTTGGTTGGTTCCCCCACAACACTAGTCCCTTTTGACTCAGATAGAGAATAAAATACCAAAAAAATTTTCATATTATTTTTGCTAGTGGAGATGCTCCAACTCCATTGCTCTGAAGGGATACTCTAATGCCGTTTCAACTCAAAAACCTAAATTTTCCTTTCGGATCCATTTTCAAGATTCTTAATCCTCATCCGAAACTATAAAAAATTTTTATCTTTGGGGATACTCCAACCTATTTTTCATTAAAAATTTGAATTTTCTTTTTATTCCTAAATATTTTCCTAACTTTATTTTAGGGGATACTCCAACCCAACCTCTCCGAGGAGATACTCCAACCTTGCTTTTACCTCAAAACAAATCTAAAATTTTCTCTCTTCCATATGCCGCAGACTGTTTTGATTAAAGTCATCTTTGTCCCACAAATCACCAATGAATCCAGACTTGTCTCTAAAATTGTCATCCCGATTATCTTTCAATAATCAAAGGTAATTATGAGATACATTTTGATCATCCCTCTTTTCTTACGTTCTTTTATTCGTGATTGCTTTCATGATATTATTTTATTTCTCTTTTTTTGTCTTACTAACATATTTTCTTTTTGTAGTGATTATCGTGCATTCATGTTTAAAATTTTTTTTAATAAAACTTACAAGACAATGTTTTACGTTGGTATCTTTCTAGTGCCTAATACGGAACATCCAAATTTTGAAATCTAGTTCAGTGATTATTTTCATAAAAATTCCTATATTCCTCACACCTCCAAGGCACGTAGGTGATCTAATTTGCTTAAAAAACCCGGATCTACAACTTACAAAACTTTATGCATCAAAGGGAATTATTTCTAAATAATGACAAATATGGAACCAATTAAGCTGAGACCGAAGTGAGACATAGTTAGCAGGTATTAATTTTGGGTGTCATGGGGGTGCTAATCCTTCCCCATAGGTAACCAACTCCTGAACCCAACCAACAAATCTTTGGACTTTCTAGACCTTGAAATCGATGTTTCAGGTTTCATAACTCAGAATATTATTTTCAATAGGCATTTGATCCTGCCTAGCCTGAAATAATCGATGGTGACTCCAAGTTTATAGCCACTTCATGGTGGCTATCCGAGACTAGTTGGATGAGCGATTCATCTGACGATCTCTCTCCCCTTCATATTATTACGCCTAATCCAAATCCCAATCAAGGGATAACTCAAAGGCTTGACCATGCCCTTTGGATCATTTGAATTTTTAAAGACGGGCATGTGGTGACAACTTCGTGACTCCACTGGGAATTAAATCTAGAGAGTTAGTCCTATAACCAGCTATTGCTACTCGGTTCTTGGTTTTTTGGTCTCCATAATTATTTAGATATAATTCTCTTTTATTTTTGCTTACTAATCTCTAATGTTTATGCTTTTGTCCTATGATTGTTAGGGATTATTTGTTCCCGAATCAACGTTGATTTGAATAAATATGGTAATATAAGAGTAAAAAAAAAGTTTGATTATTTCTCTGACACATACCGTTCACTTGCATTTGCACTAGATCCCCACCAAACACAATAGTGCGGTTAGTATCCTGATTATTAGGAGGAAGTAAATCATCCGCCTTCGTGAGTAAACCTCCATATGGGCATGGCAAAACCTTCCAAGATGTAAATTACCTATGTCTCTCGTGAGTAGCCCTCCTCATTTGCATATGGAAAAACATCCACTAGATCAAACCTGTCCTACCAAACCTGCGATGGGCCTAGAATTAGGGTGCCTCGACTGTCTTTACCGGATGAAAGAACAATTCGGATACTGAAATAGGCATCAATGTAAACTTGTATAGTGAACCCTATAGGCTAAACTATGTCAAACCATACCGCATGCTGCTAAAATAATCCGAAGAGTAAGATCATTCAGGGAAACATTTTTTACCTTTATTCCTATATACCATGCCTATGAGGGCAATGATAAGTGAACTTTGTCACCGTGTTTGTCATTTTTATTATTATGATCATTCTTTTAAGATATACCGCTACGTTCGATAGTAAATCCTCTTTAATCGATAAGGACAAGTGAATGCCATTACCTGTAATGCCATTTTGAAATAGTTATATTTGATCGAAATAAGCCGTCATGTTGCCCGAACAATGGCTTAACATGTACTTAGCATAGATGATGACAAACGAATGTCACCATTTAAACGGTTAGTTTTAGTCCTCGCAAGGTATCATGTTACTTTGTGAAGAGGTAATTTAATGCGAACATGCCGGTATGCTGCCAGTTTAATACCTCAACATTCATGATCATCAAGTCAACCCCTAGGCATCATACCACCTATTCTCGCAGCAAATTTTGTGATACACTTTTATTGCTATTCCTTCATTTCTTTATCTTACCTATTATTTCGTATTGGTTACTAACTCATTCCCTTTTTGCTTTTTTTTTTCACCATGCATCATTTCATCATAATCACCATCACCATGGGATAATTGGTCAATGGTTCAATGTTCATCAAGGGGTATCTATCATGGAGCAACAATCCACTTCGAATGCTAAAGCCTTTTGAGGAAGTCTGAGCATGGTCAGAACGCTGACAACATAAAGATGAAGATGTCCTTAAACCGTGGCATGTCTCAATAGTGTCTAGGATTTCAGAGCAAACCAGGTTGAAAATGAAGCTTTGACACTCAAAATTCAAAATTTAGAGCATTCTTTTTAGGCTCGCCAAGACCAAGTCAATGCATTGGTGAGAGCCTTCGAACATTGAGAGCAAGAATGGCTCCAAGTGGTTGATCACGCACACCAAAACTATAAGGACCATCATTGTCATCTCATAAAACAAATTCAGGTAGCTCAGTTGGAGGCCGAGAACATGATGGATGTAGCCCAATCCTTGACATACGATATCTTACCTACTGGAGCCTGTGAGCAAGACTTGTTGTATTTCTTGGACCATGTAATCAGGCAATGTAATCGTGTCAAGCATTTCCAAATGTAATCATATGTAATCGAGACATTTGTTGCTTTAATGAAAGACACTATTGGTGGAGCTGCCCCTTAATCCAATTGTCCTTTTTGCATTTGCATGACTAACCTAATTTTTTCATTGTTTTATTTATTCATTTATCTTTATGATCGCATATTCACTTTTATTGCATCAAACATATGCATAAACATATCATAAAGGCCTAATCCGGTAATAATTTAAAGTGAAAGTGCTCTAAAACATGAAACTTATAGTTTGTCATCGGTACAACACTCGTAATCATTGAAAAGCAATGGAAAATGATCACCAGGCCTACATTAAGAAACTTAAACTTATGTATAAAGAGTCTCAAAAGTAATCACTTTGTAATAATGAAAAACTCCAAGCTTAGATTACCAAGCTAACCAAGTTGTTGTCTAATACATTGAAGGAAAAAAGGCAAACAAGCACAGTTAAGGTGGGAAAAGAATTGGTCAATCTTGAAAGTAATTTGAATGGTGGTACTAAAGCCACCAATGCTCAAGAAGGGATATTGCATGGGCAACATCCTCCTGCAGCAAACATCCCACCAACTCAGCCATTCATTTACATAAATCCTGAATAGCATCCCATTTAATTCAATGACTAGGCCTAAAGTTTTAGACTTCGATGAGCAAATAGAGCAAGAGAAAGCAAAGAAGCCCTCAAAAAATGATGAGGACTTGGACAGGTATCAGTCACTGGAGAAGCGCCTTCGAGCTATTATAGGAACTAATAAATTTGGAATCGTAGATGCAAAATCATTGAGGCTGGTTTTGAATCTCGTTATCCCACCCAAGTTCAAAGTGCTTGATTTTGAAAAATACGATAGGACTACCATCCCCACTACCAATCTTCACATGTACTATCATAAAATGGCAAGGTATGAAGAAAACGAGAAACTACTAATCCATTACTTCTAAGATAGTCTAACTGGGGTAGCTCTTCAATGGTATATAAGGCTTGATCCTATAGGAATTAAAACATGGGCATATTTAGCATGCGTATTCCTTAAATAGTATAAGCATGTGTCTGATTGGGCTCCTGATCGCCTCTCCTTTATGAACATGGAGAAGAAATATTCTGAGAGCTTGAGGCAATATGCTCAACGATGGAGAGAAGAGGAAGCCCCCCTCTAACCAAAAAAGAAATGACGGTCATGTTTATTCGTATCCTATAAGATTCTTACTACAAAAGGCTGGTAGGAGGCATCATGAAAAATTTTACCGATATGATTATATCGAGTGAGATGATTGAGAACACTATTAAAAGTGACAAGATATCCCTTAGGGAATCATCTGGGTCAATTAATAAGACAGTAAATAAGGGTAAAGAGAAAGAGGTGAATGTTGGAAAAAATCTTACCAAGTTTAATCAAAGTATGCATTTAGCACAGCCCTTATATCTCTCGAGCATGTTGAATATGAGTCTTAGTCCTTACTTCCCTGCACCACAATCAGTTCATATCATCGAGTTTACTTCAACAATAAGCTTTATGCCATATCCTGCTTAAAACATGACCTAAAGTGCACAACCTCGCAACATGAATAACACGAAAGCTTCAAACAATCAATAAGTACCTCAAGAAAGGGAGCACTTTCAACCACTCTTTACTCCTATAAAGATATTTACTTTCATTTATTGGCTAGTAAACTAGTGGCCCTACTATTCACAAACCCAAGATCATTATTGTACCCTAAATGGTATGATAAGAATGCTTATTGTGAATACCATGCTAGAGCACAAGGCTATTCCATTGAGAACTGCATTTCATTTAAAAGAAAGGTGCGGGTCTACTAGAATAATAGTGATCAAGGTCAAACAAAGGCTTAGACCAAATGTTGGAGCTAGTCTATTCCCTAATCATACTGAACTGTGAGTGAATACGATAATCAATGGGCAAGGTCATTAGGTTAAAAAAAACATTGAAGATGTCAAAACCTCGATGAGCAAGGTCTTACAAGCTTTCATGAAAGTTGAAATAGTAATTAGTAATAAAAATCAAAGAAGGAATACCACTAAAACATCCTGCACTGCAGTCAAAGACATGATTTGTAACATTGCCTATCATTCTGGGAAATGGTCTAAGGGATGATGGATCAGTCCGAGATTAAGTTTTATGTTGAGTGAGATGAACACGTTGATCCATCTATTAAAGCCACGGATAAGGAAAGGCCCACCAATTATCGAATCTCAAGTTATTTGCCTCTTATAGGCATGAAAAAGAGAGCTAATGAAAGTTTTAGG
>JBBYHL010000020.1:2973818-2987557 GCA_038381835.1 Adansonia madagascariensis
TTTCCCACAAGCATGCTCATAACAGCTAAATCCTTCAATTTTACAATCCCTAAATCCTTCAATTTTACCTTAAAATCTCTAATGCTACAAGGAAAAAAGTCAAGAAAGATGAAGCCCAGCCACATTGAAAGAGAGATGGAGAAAAAAAATCAAAATTTGTTGATATAAAACAAAGGAAAAAAGAAAAAGGGGTTAGAAAAATAGCAAAAATGAGAAAAAGGGCCGGAGGCAGAAAGCTGTACAAATTAAGATATTTAGTGGCGTATCAGTCAATAAATGCCGCTATATAAAATAAATTAACGGCTTTCAACTTAAACGCCACTAAATTATCATATATAAAGACGTTTTCACGAATAAACGTCACTAATTAAAAAAATATAGTGGCGTTTAAAAATAAAAACGCCGCTAATGTCCTACTTTTCAATTAGCGGGGACATTTTGAGCGTCAAAAAAAAATTACCGCGAATTTATAAATAGCAATTAGTGACGTTTAATATTAAAAACGCCACTAAAACTACTAAATAGCTACATTTACAATTAAAAACGCCGCTAAATGTGTTTTTTATTTAAACATATATTCTAGTGGTATTTTTTAAAAAAGTGCCGCGATAAAATGCCACTGTAGCCCCACTTTGCTGTAGTGTAAAATATTGCATATCACAATGAATGTGACAAAAAAAGTACATAGTTGATAGAAAATGCAAGTTCTGGCTAACGCGATTCGGATCCTGACAGGAATGCACATGTAGAATTTTGTGCTGCCGAGCTTGGTTCCTTGCTAGACTGCTTGGGATGGGTATTAGATTTTGTCGTCAGTGGGCTTGTTTTGTGGTACTAGAGTCACTGATAGTTTCATGTTCTTCCAAAAGTGGCAGTAAATACCCGTCAGCGGACAAAGTTGAGCAACTTCTTGGTGATGAGATCTATCTATGACTTTGTGACCATATTGAGTTACCTTAAAACCAGTGATCGAATAAGAATGCTGTGATGGTGAAACCATTGGGCAATCTGTCAGAGTTTATTAACCCAAATATGTTCAGCTGTCCATCAAGTTTTTAAGTACTGCTATGAACTGTGAAGAAGCTACATGATATTCCGGACCAGCAACTTGGTTGTTGCTTCTCTCGCAGCTTTCGCCGTTGCCCCGCTCAACAGCAAGCGCTTAAAGAAGCAGCATACTATGCTCTCAGCCTCAGGTCAGTCAGCTAATAGACTAGCTGGTAACTTTTGTCTTAGCAATAAGTAGTTTGTGCAAAGTATTTAGATTATACATCTTTGTTTATTTAATGCTATGTGTAGGTATTGTTTGTTTTAAGCTAAATTTTTGTCATTATTGCATGCTTTTAGCAAAAGGTTGCTGAAGCTCCAAAGATATGGAATGGGAAGGAGAAAAGTTCGGAGATAATATTACAGTACTTCATCTTATCCCTTTCAATGCCTCGCATTTTCTCAGTACTCTTTTGCAGAAATTTAATGACAAAACAACCTCTTGCAGGAAGAGAAGGAGGAGAGCAAGAATATGGAAACTGTTTTGAACCCAAAGTTGACTCAGAAAAGAATCTGTGAAAGCCTTGAGCTTGACACAGAATGTAAGTTAGGAAATACAGAAATGGAGCATTCACATAATCTAATAAAGGAGTTGGAGATGAGGAGAGTGACCCGTCAAGAGAAACTGCTTGAGTTGTTTAATCTAAAGAAAAGCTGTCATACATTGCCTGTTTGCAGAGAAATTTAGATGGCAAAACTGCAGAAATCGACAAACTGAAATTCGCAATTTTTGCACTTACGGCTGAGATAAAGGATCTCCAAGAAATTGTAAGGCAGGGTAATTTGGCCGTGAAGCAGCTTGAGATAGCAAAGAAGATCATAGAGGAAATGCAGATGGAAAATGGCAATGCTACCCAGATAAAGGTGCAAATAGCAGTGCTTGAAGAGCAATTATCCGGATTTACAGCCAATGAAACCTCTGCTCGAGATGATTTGGTTAAAAAGAGGCTTGAAGCCGTTAAAAATATTGAATTACAAGTCCTTAAGATGAGAAGGGGAAACAAAGAACTTTAGTTAGAAAAAAGGGAAATTTTAGTTAAGTTATACGCTGCTCATGCCAAAGTATCTGCCCTTTCTGACGTAACAGAGGTAAATTTAAGTTTCGAATTCTTTCTTGCTAGCTGCAAATTTCAGTATCAGCTGTTTGCCAAAATGACTTCTAAATCTGCTTGTTCTCATGTCACTCTGAAATCTTGAATTAGGATAATAAAAATATTGTACCTTGATTCCTCATTTTTTCTAAGTATCCATGTTTAGTGCTTATTGAGACATGAGCTTGGGGTATGAACTTCCAAATAAATGAAAAAACCTAGAAAAAAAATGAGCTTTCCTACGTTGAATACTGGATAACATGGTTTTTACGTTCAAAATTCTTCTTTACTTATCCAAAAAAAACCTTCGGAATTCTTAGTGGAATTTTAGAATCATTCTTAGTTACTTTATCTGGCCTAGATCTTCGTCTCTTCACTCAAATTTATCGGTGGAACAATATTAAATCATGCTTGTATTATGATTCTATTCTTGCATTACTATTTTCCCTCCGTGGAGTTCATACTCTGAATTGTGATGCACCTCAAGGCTCAAAATACCTCAACACATTATTGCTTGAATCTGAAAGGTTTGCTTCTTAACTGGTGCTGTTGCAGAATAAGATTATTGCCAAGATTAGCGAACTGAGACAGGCCAATGAGAACCTCTCAAAAGAACTTGAAAGACTGCAGAAAAGCAGATTTGATATGGTTGAGGAACTAGTGTACCAACGCTGGCTCAACGCTTGCCAGAGGGCTGAAATCAAAGAACATCAAACATCATCGAGAGAGACCTTGCAAAAGGAGCTTCAGAAGGCTTCAGACCAAAAACTCAGCAAGATAATTAAACAATACCCCGACACGAACAGCATTTCTTCTTACACCTCATCAACTGATAGCGACGATATAGATAATAGCACCATTGAAAGCTCTTCAAGTGGCCGGAGAAGCATTAGCAAGAATTCTGGCATAGGTCACAACGCATGTTCGAGAAGCTTGGATGGTTCTAGTGTTGTTCCATCACCAGACAAATCCCTCAAAGGAAGTCCAATGGTGCCTTTAAAGACGTCAATGCTAAGCACTAAACTAGATGGTACACCTAGCAAGAAAAATGTGCCATCACTGAAGGATTTTACTGAAACTACAGAGATGTCAAATCTTACAAAAGTAAGGAGAGTTTCTTTCAATGCTGCAGTAGAAACAGTTTCATCAGCAGAGATAGTTTTGACAGAATCAGTTGAAAGGCTATTGGATGACAAGGAAACTGTTTCTTTAGTCCCTCGACATACATCAAGAGTGAAGGCAGGCATCGAATTGGCTGGAGAGGAACATGAACTTCCATCATCTGAGGTCTCTCCTGCAAAGCTAGACCAATCAAGTGATTCAAATAAGAGATCCATTAACGAGGATGATCATGACGTCCAAGAAGTTAGCTGGATAGCAAATGCTGGTCCAGAGGGGGGGCTGCGTTCAAGCATTTCCAATGCCATTCCTAATGAAAATAAGATGGAGTCTCTCATAAACCCCCTGTATTTTCATTTTGCTTTCTTCTATTTGTATTACTTCTATATTTCTTACATTTTTCTGCCAGGATATACTAATCTTTACATATTAATGAAGTAAATATTTTTTATCAGCTGATAAAATTTTGAAAGCTGTCCTTTCAATCAATACAATTTTTTTACCAAATAGCTTATCATCAGACGCTTCATTTGCTTGGATAGCTACAAATTCAGGCCTCAAGTCTAATAGACCTGTTCAACTTGCAGATTATCAAGCATTCTCAACTGTTTAGAAACCATCTTTTACACTACTAGCCTTATCAAACTAACGTTACCTTTCTTTTTTTTTTTTTTTTTTCGAGACCTTTGATCCTTCTTGTACGTCGTTGTTTTCTTTGACCTCAATAATAATGGACAAAACCGACAATTGTTAACATTTTTCTATTTACAGAACAGGCCAAGATCTAGGAGGAAGTGGAATTTACAAGTGCAGGGTTCGAACCCTGCCTTGCGGAAATCCACCTCCTAAGAAATTATTAATTATGGCTAGTTCATTTTCAATTCTTATTGTCAATTCTTGATTTCCACTTTCATACTTACAACATTAATTTCAATTGAACTTCCTTGCGGCAAGGGCGTCGGAGGAATTCTATCGAGAGCAACAAGATGAAAATGAACTTAAACATATCTGGCTGTACATAGAAAAAAATATGAGGATAACATAGTTCTTTACTCCCTATTAAGAGTGTCCTCTCATTTTTATTAGGGAACATATGACTTGTTGCAAATGGAATGACAGCCTCTGGGTCAAGTAAAGCTTCCCAATGTGCAGAAATATTAAAAACAATATGACATACTAAAATCATCATATAATGCCAATTTGCCTTTATTTTTCTCAGTTTAGCATTCCCAATTTTTTAAATGTACATCAATGTATAATTTTCATATCATACATACAGCAGAAGGAAGAAATAATAAAAATTCAATTCCCTCTGGAGCAAGACGCTAGATTATAAGCACACTAGTCAGACGGTAACCTAGATTGCAGGTACAAGTCAATCACAGTAGCACAATCCTTTTCGGTTTCCCCTTCTGCTCACTTTTGTTTCTTGTGAATACCAGCTGAGCCATTATCTGTAGCTGCTGCTGCAGCCAATTCCATCAACTTCTCATAGTCTATCTCAGTTGACTTGTACTTTAACTTGAGACCTACCCGAGTCCATGGTTTAATACGAAGAATAGCTTGTGTGCTATCATGTGACATACAGAAACACTGGTCATCAGTCTCATCACCTTTAAGGCAAAATAGTTCATTGGATTTCACTGAAGTTGCTTGGACAGTCAAGAAATCCCTAGCCATCGCAAAGAGCTAAGCTTCAAAACATTTGTCTTTGTTGGGAGCTGGAGACTCGGAAGATATGGAGTTCATCAGTGGACTTGCTCATGCTTGCTCTTCGATTCTTTCGAGCAATTTCCTCTGCAAAGGAAACACTTCATCTTCAATATCTTGAGTAGACTATCCACTAGTCGTGGCTGAAACATAATAATTTCTTATGAAATATGCACTTGCTTTTTCTACATAGTTTTCCAAGATCAGACTCTCAGGTACTAGACTCTGGGATCACGAATGGCTGTCGTGTTGATGAATATGTTGCAAACCTGATTGCTGTAACTTATGAGCTTTTTGGCCATGTCTTCGACAGCATTCTTAGCCAATCTGGTGGTTGTTGTGTTGCAATTGTATCACAAATGTGATCTATGCGGACAATAACCATCCTAATAATAGGTGGCAGTTTACGTATATCTCATTGATGACTTTGTAGAAAGGCTACTAGTAATTGTGAACAGCATTGATAACTTTCTTCTCTGCAGCATTTAGCAACATCCTACTACCCAAATATCTCCTCATTCTTCCTGACAACACCATCCATTTACTTCCCACCCTGCTTCCATATTAGAAACATAGATATCGAGTTTTATCATTAATCACTAAACCCCATATCCGACTTGGCAGAAAAGCTGATTATAAATCTCTTGTATCTAGTAAGGAGTTCTTATATGAAAGAACCAAGTACCTTGTGAACAAGATCAAGCATTTGGTAATGGCCGCCCCTCCGTGCTGAAGCATCAAGTGGAACTTGCCAACTGCCATCTTGGTAGGCTGTTAATGGAATGAAATCCTCTGAGATATCTAAGGACGCATTTAACTCTAGTGTGAATTCCCTGACCTCGACAATAATTTTTATTGTTCTCAATGCATCATCTAAAATCAAACTCAAAGTACAAGAAGCACAAGGGATGAGCAAAAGGGCCCACTTTCTAACCAAAGTCCTCCTTTAAAGTATAGCAAGCATGAATAGCATTATGACGGTTATACGGGCTATATTACTTAGATTTGGGTATGTTCAATATTTTTTAGAGATTTTCATGCGTTTAGAGGGTTTTGGGAGGATTATATCCTCATACTCATATCCAAATATGTGTCAAGCATGAGTGTCGGACACGATTACTAAAAAAAATAAAAAGTCGAAGCAACATAGATCATAGGCGCACGAGGAGACTTTATTCTCCTTATAGTAGATCCTAAGTACTCTAAGATTAGTATAATTTTTTGTAATATGACAATATTTGGTGGTTTGACAATGCACTTGCAAGCTGTCTGTGTGATGCACTAGAACCTATCGTTTTATACTAGTAAAATCTAGAATTGGTAACTTGCTAAATCCTAAGGGATATGTATCAACAACTACACCTACAGCTAGTTTTGCATATATGTATCAAAACATGCTTGAATCAATGATATGACAATGCTGTTTTTCTAGTGTAAAAAGTTCAGCTATTTTCTATTTTTTTCACGTATAGCGTTTTACTCATCCTTTTTCTATGAAATTCAACATGGAATCAGAACTGAAAAATAGTTCTCGAGGATCCATGAGTGGGTGCAAAAACCAGCAAAGCTTCCTTCCTTTCAATTTAAACACCTTAGAACATCACATGGCCTCTAGCAAACTTTACAACCCCAACACCCACTATGTTTACAAAAGAAAACTACCCTATTTGGGCAATGAAAAGGAAGGCATATTTAAGAGCCTTTGATTTGTAGGGTGCTGTTGAAATAGGCCAAAATGCACCTCCATTAAAAGCAAACTTGATCATAGCTCAAATGAAGCAATATAGTGAAGAGGTAGCAAAAAAATAAAAGGCTTTTTCCTACATTCACTTTGCTGTGTTAGATGTAATTTTCACAAGGATTATGATTTGTGAAATAGCCAAGGAAGCTTGAGACAAGCTTAAGGAGGAGTTTCAGGGTAGTGACAGAACAAAGCAGATCCAGGTGCTGAATTTATGGAAAGAGTTTGACGTTCTGAGGATGAAGGAGACTGAAACAATGGAAGAGTCTATTGATAGGCTTACCAAGGTGGTAAACCAACTCAAATTTCATGGTGAGAAGCTATCAGAAAAAGAAGTTAAAACAGTACTAGTGAGTGTCCCTGAGAGGTTTGAGTCTAAGATTTCCTCCTTCGAAGATTTAAAAGACATTTCCAAGCTCACTTTGACAGAAGTTGTAAATGCTCTTCAAGCTTTGGAGCATAGAAGGGCCATTAGACTGGAAAGCTAAACTAAGAAAGCTTTTTAAGCAAAGCTCAAAGAAAAAATGACAGCAGTAGCACAAGTAGAAAGCAAGCTGGTAAAGGCAAAGAGAAAGAAGAAGACAACCAAAAATGGGAAATAAAAGAGGGAAGTTTCCTCCTTGTCCTCACTTAAAAAAAGAAATCACTCAAAAATTTTTGCTAGTTCAAGCCAAAAGTAAAATGCAGAGCTTGTAATCAGCTTGGTCATGTGGAAAAGGTTTGCAAAAATAAAGGAAACCAGCAAGGACAAGCTCAAATTGCTAAGAAACTTGAGAAAAAAGAAAAACAGCTCATTGTGCCCACTTATTATGCGATGAGCAGCAACAAAACTGCTTTGTTATTGGATCGTGGTTACACTAATCACATGACCTATGATGCTAGTCTTTTCAAAGATTTAGACAGGTTTTACACCTTCAAAGTGAAGGTCGGGAATGAGAGCATGTGGATGTCAAAGAAAAAGGAATGATGGAGTTAAACATTTCTTTAGGCACCAAATTCATTTCAAATGTTCTTTTTGCGCGTGAATTTAGCCATAACCTGTTGAGTGTGTGTCAAATGCTTGGGAAACACTACGTTTTGTACTTTGAAAACTTGTCATGCATTATGTATGATTCAAATGGCCTAGAAATGATGACTATTGGTATAAGCCAAAATAGCTTTCCTAATGATTTGAAACAAACTGCAGTGCATGCTTACACCAGTGCGGTAGATAATTGTAGTTTTTGGCACAAAAGACTAGGTCATTTTAGCAATTCTACTTTGAAACACATGCATGAAAAAAACCTTCTCAAGATTTGCCTGTCGTTCCTAAAGAAGCTAATGTGTGTAGTGCTTACCAATTTAAAAAGCAAAATAAACTTCCATTTCCACCAAAGAATTAGAGAGCTTCAAAGAAGCTACAGCTGGTGCATATGGACATGTGTGGTCCTATGGACATGTGTGGTCCTATGAACATACCATCTTTAAATGGTAGCAAGTATTTTTTACTTTTTGTTGATTATTATTCAAGGTTTTGCTGGATATATTTTCTCGAACAAAAATCTGAAGTGTTTGAGACATTTCAAAAAGTTCAAAACAATGGTGAAAGTTGAGACAGACTGCTTAATACTGAAGTTGAGATCGGACAATGGGACTTAGTATACTTTAGAAGACTTCACTAAATTCTGCCAGCAAGGGAATTCAACAACAACTGACTGTTCCTTACACTCCTTAATAAGATGGTGTAAGTGAAAGAAAAACTAGATCAATCATGGAGATGGCTAGGTGTTCATTGTTTAAAAAAGACCTCTCTAAAAGGTTTTGGGCTAAAGCTATGAATACCTCTATGTATTTACTAAATATGCTGCCTGCAAGAGCCTTGAATGGAAAAATTCCCGATGAAGGTCAGCATGATGCAAAGCCTACCATTGACCATTTTTGAGTCTTTACTTTAGATGTGTTTGCTATTCTCCCATACCAAAAACCAAAAAAGACAAGTTTAACAGAGAGGCTGAAGTTAGGATTTTTCTAAGTTACAACAGCAGTAGTAAAGGTTACAGCTGTACAATGTTGCAGTAAAAAAGTTGTGATCACTAGGAATGTCAAACTTGATGAAGCAACAAAGTACAATTGGGAAAATAATGAAATTGCAGCTTCACAACCACTTGTTGTGCATTAAGAGCAAAATGAAGAATCTAATAGCGACATGCAAGTTCCTGTAAGGAGTTTTGGAACATTGAATGGTTATGCCAGATGCAATATAGCAGCACTTGAGCTTGTAAGTTATGTTGAAGCTATCGAGCAAGATGCATAGAGGGCTACTAGGGATGAAGAAATAAAAATGATTAAGAAGAATGGAACTTGGCAGCTAGCGAGCAAACCAAATCACCATAGGTGATTTTGTGTAAAGTGGGTTTATGGAACCAAGCTCAATCCTAATTGTTCCATAAACAAGCACAAGGCTTAGTTGGTGGTTAATGGCTACTCACAGTAGCTTGATATTGATTTCTCAGACACATTTACTCCTATTGAAGGCATGACACTATAAGACTCATGTTAGCCTTAGATGTTATGAAAAGATGGAAAGTTTACCACTTGGATGTGAAGTCTGTATTTCTAAATGGTTTGCTTGAGGAAGAGATTTTTGTTAAGCAACTAAAGGGATTTCAAACTCCTGAAAGTGAAAGGAAGGTGTACAAACTTCATAAAGCTTTATATAGGTTAAAACAAGTACCCTAGAGCCTGGTATAGCAGAATTCATTCTTATTTGCAGCAAAAAAGGTTCATTCGAAGTACGTTATATTTAAAAAAAACTTGAAGATGAATGACAACTTATTATATCATTTTATGTTGATGATCTGCTCGTTACTAGTGACAATAAACAGCTCATAAAATAGTTCAAGTTGCACATGGAAAGGGAGTTTGAAATGTTGGACTTGGGCGAAATAAAGTACTTTTTTGTGATGGAAATTCACCATTCTACTGCTGGTATCTTTATTTCTCAAAGGAACATTGAAGATTTTGAAGAGGTTTAAGATGAAAAATTGCAAGTTAGTTGCAATTCCACATCTTGTAAATGAAAAATTGTTCAAGAATGATGATACTGGTGTAGCTGATGCTTCTGTTTACAAAAGCGTAATTGAAAGCTTGCTATACCTGTTTGCTACTAGACCAAATATCATGTTTGTTGCAAGCTTACCCTCAAGATTCATGGAAGCTCCTAGTCAAGTTCATTATTATGTGGAAAAAAGTGTCTTGAGGTACATCAAAGGTACTATAGACTAACGTTTGTGGTATTTAAAGAAGGACAGCAGCAAGGTTAGAGGGTTATGCAGATGGTGATTAGACAGAAAGTGTAGATGATTCTAAGAGCATCTTAGGTTATGTTTTTTCTTTTAGAAATGGTGCATTCTCTTGGAATTCTAAAAAGTAAGATGCGTGGCTCAATCCTCAGTCAAAGTTGACTATATATCCACAGCAATAGCAAACCAAGCCCTTCGGCTTAGAAAACTTTTTGGGTGATTTAGAGCTAAGGCTAGATGAGCCTATTGCTATTTGGGTAGATCACAAATCTGCCATAGCCATGACTAAAAATCCAGTCTAGCATGGTAGAACCAAACATATCAATGTGAAGTTTCATGCCATTAGGGGCTGAAAAGCTTGGTGAAGTAAATGTTATATATTGTAAGAGTGAAGATCAAATAGTAGATGTGTTAACCAAAATTGTTACCAAGCTAAGTTTTCAGTTACTAAGGACAAAGCTCTAAGTCTCCAAGAAAAATCTCGAGGAATGTTAAGCAATTGAGATTTTTCCTAGGTACTTGAAAATTAGTATAATTTTTGGTAATATGACCATATTTAGTGGTTTAAGAGTGCACTTGCAAGCTGTTAGCATGATGCACCACAACCTGTCATTTTGTACTTAGTTAGGTGGTAAAATCTAGAATTAGTAAACTTGCTAAATCTTAAGGGATGTGTATCAATAACTACACCTATAGCTAGTTTTGCATATATGTATCAAAACATGCTTGAATCGTTGATATGAGAATGTTGTTTTTTCTGGTGCAAAAAGTTTAGCTCTTTCTTGTTTTTTCACTTGCAGTGTTTTACTCATCCTTTTTCTTTGAAATTCAACATTAAGAACTTTTACTAGGGCGTTATGTGTTTCGGAATCAATACAAGGGTAAAGTACCTAGCATATATCCAAAAACACCATTTGGAAGGACCAGTTTTAGTTAATCCGTTGACATTAGACATCCTTATAAGAGATTTGCTCGTAGGAAGTCTAGTGATCAAGACCTTGGAAGAAACCTGTTCCAAAGATACTCTCACATCTTCTCTCATGCTCATAAAAACTTCACAAAATACTGCTTTGTACTTCTCACCTGGCCATAGTTGTATTGATAAATTCAAAATTTTAAAGGAGTTCGCTAACCAATTTTTCTATGGTCGAAGGAAGAAGAGTAGCTAAAATGAGCCATTTAATAAGCAGTCAGCTCAATAATGAACAACCTGGGCTATTCTCCCTTGTAGTTAAGGTTTCTTGATCACAGTGGTGGTGGGCTGAGTGCTGAAATAGTGATAGTCTTCTATATTATCATATATCGTATTAGGGATGTCGCTTACTAAGGTGTCTTCCAAAATTGCCTTTAAAATGAAGGGGGTCCTCAAATTGATAATAATGTAATAAGTGGTCATATTATCATAGCCTCAAACATGCCATATGCTTGCTAAATGCTATCTTTTGACTCAAACCACGATAAATAGCCATCTAATTACCAAGGTGCCTTCATAAATAGCTTCACAACAAATAATAGCATCAGAATGATAAGCTAATCATATGAGAGGTCATCCTATTGTAGGTTACAACATCACATAAGCTTGCAAAATGCTACATCCATATAGCCAAAGCATGGTAAAAAGACACAAATGTTATTTTCAGGATAGCAAATTTAATTACAAAATAAACTAAAGCTCTTGACAAGCACATCGATATAAATAGATAATACAGTGCCAATGATCTTTATTTAATGAGAGCATAAAAAGGTTAAAGGACAAACTGAAGCAAGTCCATAGGACTTACCTGTTGCAGTTTGCAATAGAATAGCTCTGCCCACAGAACCCACAGCTTCTAGCTTTCCCATCAAAAGCTGTCTAGAAATACTTAAGAGATAAATTGATGTCATTATCTTCTTTCTAGGTTTTGGCATAGGGGCAACACTTCCCTTTTAATATTGGTGCCCGACTTACTTGGGCAAAAAATATATATTTTATTACTTGTTTTAATTTAATTTTTTTATTTTTAAGATGCTGTATTTAAAAGATTAAATCATCTAATAATTCATGGGTTAATCCGTAACTAATCGATTTAGAAAAAATAAAATTATTTTATTAAATATTTAAGTTTTTACTTTTATTTTATTTTATTTTTAAATTATATATTTAAAAGAGTTGAGTTGATTTAGAACATATATATACCTTAAAAACACAAAAAAAAAATTAAATTATTTCATTAATTAACCAATTTTATTTAATTTTTAAATGATATATTTAAAGAGATTGGTATGCCCCGGTCAACTCAAGATTTGTACCAGAGTCACTAAGAAAAATTTTAAAAAAATTTATTTTATTAATTATTTTTATTTTTATTTTTATTTTAAACGATGTATTTAAAATGATTAGTTCGCATGTTAACTCATAAATCAATTTAGAATCCGTACCAACCCACTCTATAAAAAATAAATATTTTATTTTAATAATTATTTTAATCTTTATTTTAAATAATTTATTTAAAGAAATTAATTTGTATATTAATTCACAATTTTATTTTTAGATACCTACCAGACTCACTAGGGCAAAAGATTAAAAAATAAATTTAGTAATTAATTTTATTTTATTTTAAATGGTGTATTTAAAAAAAATGATATGTATGTTGATCCACAAGTCAATTTAAAATTTGTACTGAATCTAAATAAAAAGTTTAAATAATTAATTATTAATTTAATAAAATGTAACTTAAAATAAATTTTTTATTACTAATTAATTAAAAATTATAAAAATTTGAAAAACCCAGTGAAGCAAGGGCGGACCTGTCAATGAGCTAGCTATTTAATAATTAAAAAAATTTTATTCAAGTTTAATTATAAAAATATAAAAATATTAATATAAAAATAAATTTTTAAATTTTTTATTATTTATGAAAGTAAATTTAAAATTTTTAATCGAACTTAATTTGATTTAAATAAAAAATTAAAAAAATTTTAAATTATAATTTGATCTACGATCAACAATAAGTGAGCTTAACTCTAAGATTCACCTGAAATCAAAGCTTTTTATTTATTTATTTATTTTTTAGCTTTTGGGCTCCACTGGTGGGTGAGGAAAGCAAGCCAATTCGAGCGTGTGGATCTACACAGTTTTATGTCTCAGATATTCAGATCAGACTCAGGAGCTAAAAGAATAAAGACTAAGCCAGCTTTTATTTCCTTTTCTTAATATTCTTTTTATTAGTAATAATTTTTTTCTTTTCTTACCAATGAAATGACAATTCAAATTCACAGGCTAAACAAAAAATAAGCTTAGACGTAAATTTTAAAATTTTTTTGTTACAACCTTACTTGCACTTATAAAGTCGTTGGTGGGTGGCTCAAGTTGAGGATTTGGAACTCGATTTGTTGAGCCGAGGCTGCCTCACTGGCCTGGGAGCCGAGGACAAGTTGGGACTTTGTGAGTCTAGCCCAAAATCAAATCAAACACCATTTCAATTTTAGATTAGGCTTTCATTTATTTTTTTTTTATTATTTTTTAATATATTTATCAATATCATTTATATTTACAAGATTAATTTATAAATTATCAAAATTAAATTAAAGTTTAAGTTATGAATGATGATTAAAATTTTGTTAAATAGTAATAAATTAAAAATAATAAAGAGAAATCCAACCTTTCAATTTTTAATTATAACTTTCAAATTTGAAGCTCAGTATGTAACTCAAAGCTTACACTTACATTTTTATAGTAGTTTAATATTATCATTGAAAACGATTGAATTA
>JBBYHL010000020.1:3001777-3016947 GCA_038381835.1 Adansonia madagascariensis
CTGTATAAAGCTTGCATCAGAATAGGGGCTTAGATGTTTCTTTATGCTGTTCTTTTTATTCCACTGTGCATGTTTTCTTGCATATAGTGTTTAAGGCTTGATATTCAATCAAACAAGTGAAAACCCACTAACCTTTTGATTAAAACCTTTTACATTAATTCAATATATTCTTTTACTGGAGTCATTTTATTCTTTCATTGGAAAATGATTTGTTTTCTGTTGCATATAAGCTTATTGCTTACTTGTTTGATAATTCTAGGTTTTGAGCTTTGTAAGGAGTTTGGGAAAATTTTGTTCTAAGGTTTAGTGGTTAGAATCTAGCGATTGAATCCCATGTTGTGATTCATTTCCATAATTTCAAGATTTTGAACTTTGTGAATTAATTTGGATGAGAAGTTTTTATTTATTACAAGTCGTTGTCTTAAACAGAAGCTAAAAGTCAGGATAAGAACAATGGCATATGCTGTAATAAAGCCCACCAAACCTGGTTTGGAGGAGCCCCAGGAGCAGATTCACAAGATCAGGATCACTCTCTCCTCCAAGAATGTAAAAAACCTCGAGAAAGGTATACATTTTTTTAATGCTGAAATGATTATTGTTTCATTTATTATGTTATGGTCCTTATACTTTGGTTATCAAATTTTTTTTACTTGGTGCAATTTCATAAAGGAAATTTCTCATAGATAGTACTTTTGTATTAATGATATGGATTCAGTTGACTCACTTGGTATTGGTTAGCAATGTATTTCTGTTTGATTGATAGTTTATGCTGATTTGTTTGATTAATGATATGGATTCAATTCAACCACTTAGTATTGATTTGTCTTTCTGTTTGGTTAATAGTTTGTGCTGATTTGGTTCTTAGTGCCAAGGATAAAAGATTGAGGGTCAAGGGACCTGTGAGAATGCCCACTAAGGTTCTTCATATCACAACAAGGAAGTCTCCCTGTGGTGAAGGTAGTTACTTAACTTGCATCTAATTGACTCTGATGATATTTTGCAGCTTATGTACTCAATTGCATTTATTTAGACTGTTTGTTTCTTTTCTTGAAAGCATGTTTTAGAAACCTGCTCTGTGTGTAACCAATTATATATTTCCTTTTTTCTAAGAGAAGAAGTTAAAGATTAGATCTTCTAATAGTAGAAAATACGGTGTTGCTATCTTTCTGGCCTGCTTGGTAATCCGAACACTGTGTAGGATTACCTACAAGTATTCTATGTGCATGCTTGCACTATTCTCTACTTTTATGCTTTCAATAGGCCTCACCATAAATTTGAATTATATCTTCATCCTTTTATTTTTATTTATATTGGAACAATCATTAGGGACTGTTGCTTGTAGCCTTTTTGCGTGTTTAAACATATTGAACGTGCCTTAGTAGTTGAATCTTTGAATGCTTGAGCTACTTGTTACATATTGTCTGGTGTGGCCTACATAAATGCAGTTTATATATGTCAAAATATATTATTTTTAGTTTGTTGCCCTCTGGTTTGCCAATGAATATGATATTGTAAGTGTTAGAATCTTGGTTTTTGACTATATCTGTGGATTTGTCCTTTGCTTATGGTTGGGGATTAACATGCAGGCTAATATGAATTTTAACGATGTCATATATGCTAAGGGTTTGATTTAACATAAGTGATCTGTTTGGACAATTTACTAAAGTATTTGTCTGATTTGTAGGAACAAACACATGGGATCGATTTAAGCTCGAAGTTCACAAGCGAGTTATTGATCTCTTCAGCTCCCCTGATGTGGTCATGTAGATCACTTCTATCACCATTGAACCTGATGTTGAGGTGGAGGTTACCATTGCAGATTCTTAAATATGCCTCACTTTTGCCTTTTTTTGGCTTTCTCTAGTTTTAGTTGATTAGAAGACTTACATCCGATGTATAAGCCCTCTATGCACAAAACAATCTTATGCTTGCGTGGTTGGTTGTAGGGTTTCTGTATTTCGTGTTTTCTCATACTAGTATTAAAAGTTAAGATTATATTTTGCCCCATGGCTTTAGATTCTGTTTCCTTTTTGTTACCTAAAGATTATGTTGGGATGTTTTTATTTACTGCCATTATTTGACGTTAAGTATCATGTAACGATCTACTTAATATTCATTCCTTGTTTCAAAGATTAGTGAAAGACCAACTGAGTGGTTATGAGAAGAATGAAAAGGAATTTCTTTGCCTCTTGTTTTCGTTTGAAATGGCCACACCTTTTAGTTGCAATTGGAATTTTGGATATTTGCAGGACTGTGGGTGCTACGATTAAAGGTGGCAATTCGGTGGATTCGGTGTAGGTTTTTTTGGTGTTTGAATTCATTCTGTTCGGGTCTTTTGAGGTTTGGGCCTGTTTGGGTTCAGGTTTGGGTCTTTTTGGGTTTAGGTTTTTTGGTGTTTGGATTTGGTTTAGGTTTAAGTATATTCTATATCATTTTTTATTTTATATTAAATCTAATCGTTTTTACATAATTTATTGTTTTAAAAAGTAAATTATCAAATTATTATTTTTAAGTAAATTTTTATTATAATATGATATTTTTAATATATTTATATATATAATTAATTTGTTATATAAGATTAATTTTTAAATAATTTATTATTACAAATATTATGTATTACAGATTAATCATATTAATGTTTAAAATAATTGATACTTTTTGTTCATCTATCTCGTGTTTTGATTATTTTTCAATTGTGTTTGTTTTGTCAAATCATGTTGCATTTGAAATTTTTAATTTTGTATCACATGTCATCATTTGTTATATCTGTATTCGTTTTACTTTTTATTTCATAGTTATATTAAAAGCATTATATATTTATATAAAGTTTGATATGTTAATAATTCATTTTATGTAAATTTTGACATGTTTACATATTCAAGTCATGTTATATAATTATATTTATATTATAATATATTAAGATATAGAAAATTAAAATTTTTAAAGGAATTATGTATAAAATATTTCTTTTACAGTAAAATACAAATAAAATAATATACAAAATAATTAAAAATAAGTTAATAATAGTATTATTATATTCTCAATATTCTTTTTTTTTATAAAGTACTAAAATAAAACATCTTGAGCACAAAATTATTTTCTGTCTATGTTATTTCGTAATATATTTTATTTTTTACAATACATTATTTATATTAGTTTTGTAATCACAAAGAGTTAATAAAAGTTTCATTTATAATAATATTTGTTTTGATATTAACTTGTAGGTGTGATTTTTGAACATTGGAGTGATACTTACAAGCAAAAAATGAATTAATTTTTTTATGAATTTATCAAGATTCATAATTTTCTTTAGTCATTTAGTGTTCTTATATTGTACTTGTTTTCTCTTTACAATTAAAGTACTATTAAATGTTGTTTTTGAAAATATTTTGTGCACTTACTTTAACTTTTTTTTACTCGTGGTTGGGTACAGATTAGACCTGCTGAAGGTTTGGGCTAGTCACTCGATATTTATGAGGGTTTGGACAAAAATATTAGGTCCAAAAATAGGCTTAGGCAAAAAAAAAAAAAAATAGATCGGGCCTTGGCTACAACTTCCAAACCTAAGCTAGGCCGGCCCATTTTACTATTACATAATATATATTAATTTTATATGTTGCGTATTATGAAATTTTTATCATATAAAAATATATATATGTAATATTATAATGTAAACATTAAAAATTAGGTTAAATTACTTATATTTTTAAACTTAGTAAAAAAATATTAAATTAATAAAATTTAAATTTTAAAAAATAAATTATAAAAAAATAATATGGTGGCCCTAAATAGGCTTAAATTGTCTATTTACAAATATGTGCGGGCTTGGGCAAAATTAAAAGCTCATATTCGCCAAGCTTAGGCAAACATGTTTGATATTAATATTATGTTTAGGCATGGATTGAACTTGGCCTAGTCTATGAGCTATCTTAGGTACAAATGTTGCTTGATAATATATACTAATTTTTAAGACTTTTTTTGTTTTTATTATATTGCCCTTATATTCTCTTCTATTATGTTATTAGTCTAAGTCTAACATATAATTTTTTTTTTATTTTTGGTATGACATTATCTATTATGGCTTCTATATATTTTTATTTATCTTATTACTTTGTTTTCTATTATCAGACTTTAATTATCATTGTTTGAAATAAAAATAATACAATAAGAATAATATTTGAAAAAGTACTTAAAATTTCACTAGTAAAATATATAAACTCTTAATATTCAATGAGTTTAACTAATTAAATTAAAAAAATATGATAAATGGATGATAAACCCTATTAACAATATTTTCAAAGCTCATAATATGATTTACTTTTTGATAAATTATTATTTCATCGTATATAAAATATAAATTATGTTTTTAATATTTAGTTAAGTTATTAAAAAAATTAAAATAAAATTGATAATTAAAGTTTTTGCTTTATGAAAATTATTTAATTACGATTTCATCATTTTTATTTTAGTATTAAATTCAGGTTTAGATTCGAGTCAGTTTCAAGTTCGAGTTTTTTTTTTTTGGTTTAAGTTCTTTCAAGTTCAAACTATTTTGAGTTTGAATCATTTTAAATTTTAATTTTTTTAAATTTTAATTTTTAAATTTTTAATTAAATCAAGTTCAATTCAAATTCGGACATGAGTTTTTTTAAGCAGGTTTGGAGATTTGGATTCATTCATGGTAATATTATTCATGATCAAGGCTGTGAGCTTTTGACTTTGGACAAAGTTGGGCTTAAAGGGATAATATTATTTGACTTTAGAAGACCACTATCACGGATGGAGGTATTGCCCGTAGTTTCTATCTCTATTGCCATTTTTTGTTGCACAAAGCAAGCGCGCTTGATAGTGCAAGTAATATAGGCCCAAGGAAGGAAGTCACCATTCAATACCAAGCGATAGCCATTTCGTAATGAGCAAAAAAGTAATAAAAGTAACGTCTACAAGGACGTTCATACATATTATAGGAAAGGGAAAATATCATAAGTTATACATTTTGATGGAAAAAGAAAATCTATATATAATATAAGATACATATATTACTATTTATTGGTATTGCTCTAAATTAAGAAGTCGTGTAGAGGGTAGGGCGATAAGTGGTTCCTTCTTCTTTAAAACTATTCCAAAATTTTCATGCATCTCAAACTTTGTTCCCTCTGGTATTTTCCATTCAAAAGAATGCAACAAGGTAGCTAAGACATGCCTCATCATTCTTTCTGCTAAAGCAATTCCGGCACATATTCTCCTCCCTGACCCAAATGGAATAAAGTGGAAATTGTTTCCTAGATAATTACCTTTCTCTGGATGTTTCAGGTGTCTCTCAGGTTCAAATTGAAGAGGATCTTCCCAAAATTTAGGGTCCCTTTGTATCGCCCATGCATTACATAAAACTCTGGAATCTTTAGGGATGGTATACCCGGTGAGGACGCAGCTGATGCTAGGCCTCCGAGGTACTAGCAAGGATACAGGAGGATGTAATCGAAGTGTCTCCTTTATTACTGCATCTAAGTAGACTAGTTTAGGAGGATGATACTCTTCTACAATGTTTTGACCTCCAACTACAATGTCCAATTCTTCAACGGCTATTCTCATTTTATCTGGATGTTGTAATAACTCTGACATTGCCCACTCTATAGTAGTTGATGTTGTATCAGTACCGGCGACAATCATATCCTGCATATCATAAATGTTTTAGTGAATAGAACACATAATCCTCAAGCTTTGAGTCATATATCGTTTTGGTCTCTAAACTTTAAAACGTAATAATCTGACCTCTGATTACAATTATAATAATAAGTTGATCCTTTTTATTAGCTTTTTTTCCATAACACCTTCCGTTAGCAGCTAGCTAGTGAGACGTGTCACCAATTTGTATACTATAAGTTAAATTAATTATTAAAATAAATAATACTTTATATTATAATTTAAATTAATTATTAAAAAAATATTTTATAAAATATAAAATATTTTATTTAAAATATTTTTATTAAGAAAATGGAAAATGGAAAGGAAGAAAAGAAAGAAAGAAAAGGAAAATAAATTAAAAATATATACTTATATAAAATTAATGTAAATAAGTATATTATTTATATTTATTTAATTTTTTGTATTTATTTATGTAAAGGAAAAAGAGAAAACTTAAAAAATTAAAAATAATTTTATAAAATTAATGCAAATAAGCATTTTTATAATAAATTATATTTTTTTTAAAATTAAATGAATTTATAATATAATTTTTTTTGTTTATTTATATTTATCTATAAATAAAAATTAAAGAAATAATGAAAAAAAATCATATAGTAAGCAAGTGCAATTTTGAGAACACAAGTCTCGCTGCCCCTAGTCCCTGCCTTCCCTTGTGCCCCAGCTTTAACCCAGTGTGTTCCAATTTTGGATTAGCACTAATTATTGATGTAGCATCTCATTTTTTTTTTTCAAAAACAGGTTTACCCAAAATAGGAGATCCCAATAAAATATGGATTAATATTTGATGTATTAATGGTAAAAAAATTTTAATTTTATAAGTGAATTAAAAATTTATGGTATATTTTATTTTTATTTTTAATTATTTTTTATCATATTTAAAAGATATGTGCTATCTTATTAATACTACATGTAGAATCTAAAACTAGACTAACAATGTGTACATTTATAATAATACTAATAATAATAATGATAATAATAAATTTCCTAAAAAAAAAAAAGGAGAAACCTTAAAGATATGATAACAGATTTAATTTATTTTCTTTGTCTGTGTATAACAGTGTAAAGCGTGGAAGGATTTTAGCCAAACATACCATCAGCAAAGCCTTAACTTCATTCATGGATAATGTGGACTTATAATCCCCTTGTTGGTTCAGCTCCAACAACAACTGCAGAAAATCCTTGGCCTTTCCTCCCCCCTCGGCTTCATCGACCTTTATTTGCTGTGTTATCACTGATTCGAAAATCTCATCAAACCACGCAGAAGCCCTCTTCATTCTAGATTGAACTCCTTGTAAATCAAAGCGGGTGAGGAAAGGAAATAGATCAGAAACATTCGGTGCTCCTAACAATTCAACGTGCTCTACAACTGCTTGCCTAAACTCAATCCCAACCTTGTTTCTTTCCTTGCCATGCAGTGAACCACCCCACAGCATGCTTGTTATGACATTTAAACTGGTAAGGAACATTTGGTCTCCAATGTTAACAGGCGATGATGAACCAACCTTTCCGTAAATATCCTTCACCGTTTCTCGAACCTCTCGTCGTCGCAGCGCATAGCAACCATCGAGGCTTGTGTTGCTCATCATTTCACTAACAAGCAGCCTACGCAGCTTACGCCATTCTGGGCTATAGATCTCCATGCTATATCAGATCCACCATACGTGCCGATTATAGCTGCTGTAGGAGGGTCACGGTTAGCGAAGATAGCATCATGGTCCTTGAGGACCTCTTTGGCAACTGAAGCTGAATTTATAACTATGCAGATCTTGCTTCCCAGCTGAAGTTTTATTATGGGGCCATAGATTTGAGACAGTTTGTAAAAATATTGGTGCAAATCAGGTTGGAGGAAAGGAAGGTTTCCAAATATAGGCAAGCCCCGGGGACCCGGTGGCAAGGGCGGCATGTTTTTGTTGGATTTCTTAACCCACCGTGCATAGCAGGCAATAGTTAAAGCTGCTATCAGAAGAGTTGCTGCAGCTTTGATGATGGTATCCTCAGCGAGTCCATTGCAGCACCATGAGCAGCCCATGCAGGTCAGAACAGCAATCTTGGCGAAGAGATTTGGCATGATCGCACTTCAGGAATGTGTTTGGGAGATAGAATGCCCAAGAAGTGAACTTCTAGCTGTTTTCTGTGGATATCTATGCTAGTCGGGATACTTATGATACTACTGCTAGTCCAAAGAATTCTAGTGGATAAGGATTTAAGAAACATGGAGTACATTAGAATTTTAGAGAAATTGATGACGTTAAATAATTATCTTTAAAATATAAATAATTATTTTTAAATTTAGTTTTTTTAAAAAAAAATTAAAATAAATTTTTTTAATATTATTAAATTAAAGATGATATTTTTCCTTAATATGATTGAATTCAAAATATATTTTTTAAATCTCCTTATCTCGTAGAGGATGGCAAGTTGGGTTTAGTAAAAAATGGGTGGATTGGATTATAGAATGTGTTAAAACTATTTTCTATTCTTTAAAAGCAATAGCAAGCCTTTTAGAGGGGATGAGACCAGAGGATCTTCTATCCCTTTTATCATTTTTTGTTTTCTGTGGGTGGTCTGTGGTCTAGGATGACTATTAATATTTAATATGGTTATATGAATATAATATATTTAAAATTAAAAGCATATAATATGACATAAAGATATTTTCAAAATTTATATAATACGAATTATAAATGTATCAAAATCGATATAAATTTAAAAAATTTTAAATAAAATTATGATACGATAAAATATATAAATATGATATAAATACACGAATTAATAAATCTAAAAAAAGTTCAGTTGTTTATTCCTTAATAAATATTTTCCAATGCTATCTCATCTATTATTTGTAGATGATTCCTTATTTTTTATTGTGGTTAACAAAGAAATTTGCCAAAAGAGGTTTTTTTTTCCCCCCTTCTTTTTCCCTTTATGGTTGGTGGAGATTAACAAAGAAACTATGATGATTTTTGTTTATACTAGTAATATTTCCAATACCGGAACTTGCAAGCTGGCCTACCATACATCTATTATCACATAGATCTGGAATCTACAATCACATGATACACTGCTTTGTCCTTTGGAAAAGATTTTGAGTTCACAATTATTTTTCTCTTTAAAATTCCAATTTGTGGACAAAATTGCAACAAAAAATTGATGGTATATAACTATATATATATATATATATATATTTACATAGTATATAAATTATAAATAAAGCAACTTTTCTTTTGTTTGTAATATTCTGACAACAACAAGATCGTGGAATGATTACAGCTTTTTCTTCAGGACCATTAAACAATTTATGGAAGCAGAAGGATTGGTTGCTCTGGTCAAGTCACAACACACACACCATCTAAATTGTTATTATCCATTACTTTCTTATGTTTTCAAAATTTCTAATTTGACATTAAAGGTGCATATTAAATTTTGTGTAATATATATGAAACTATAAAAACAATAAATTGGTCTTTGTTTGTTAGTATAATAAAATTCCATATACAACCATAAAATGGTTGATTTGAAAGAACAAAAAAAAAAAAAAAAACCAATGTGTTCATCATAATTTGATTATATACACAAATATAGATAGAATTATTGCCCATATATTTGCTAATGTTTTCTTTTTCTTCTGATTTCTTCTCCCTCTAACAGGTAACAACTGAAAGATATGATTCTTCCAGTTAGATTACCAGTTGGCGGTAAAAAAAAAAAACATTGGAATATCTATGGTTGCACAAAAACGCATTGGTGTAATCCACATCCATCGTTTGTATGGATAAAACTCGGATTCGATTAACGGACGTTTATAAATACTTTTTAATCATTTAAATTTTTTTTTAAAAAAATTTCATATCAAATTAATTATTTTTATAAAATTGAAAAAAAAATAATGCAATAATTATATTTTTTTCTATTTTTGGAACCCATTAAACTTTTTCTATTTTAAAACTAAATCTGATAGGTGATTTGATTTTGTTAACTCGGAGTTGTGTTGAGATGGCAACAAGGGACAGTTGGCATCAGAGTTTTGCCACCATAAAAAACCTATATGAAAACAGAAGAAACTCTATAGAGCGTTTTTCAGTTTCACTGAATCTACATCAGATTGGCCATTACTGGGGCTGTTTATACCTGCGTCGAATGCTTCAAGATTTGCAATCTTTCCTCAGCTATTAGAGCTTGAATTGATCACTAGGAGTGTTGATTTAAGCGTAGGCTAATAGTTTGGGCCATACATGTTTAAATTGAGGGATGATAATAAATCAAATATTCATAGATTTTTTAATATTTAAATCTGAATCTTTTTAATATTACGTAAGATTTGAATATATTTATTATTCATTTACTATCACATTTACATTTTATTTAAAGAATAATATTTATAAGATGCTTGAATGAGTAAAAATACAAATTTATTAAAAATATTAAAATATAAAATTAAATAAAAATTAAATATATAAATGGATATCAAATTTTATTTTATATATATATATAAATAAATAAAGTAAATTTGGATATCCAACATTTTTCAATCCAAAATCAAAATCGATTTGAATAATAGAGTTCGAAGTGTTCATGTTTAAACTTATTTTATATCCATCGTAAATAATAAATTTCATATCTAAATTACAAAAAATAAACAAAATAATGTCGGATATATATATTTTTTGTTATTCTTACGTGAGCAAAGACAAATTCCACCACAATAGAGAAATTTTGTTAATTGATCGGCAGGATCGAATCAATTGAAAATAAGTAATTTAAAATCAATATCTTGATGAACCGATAAAAAAATCAATTAAATTGATTAAAAAACAAAAATCAAATTAAATCATAAAAAATAGTTTTTAGTAATTTTATTATTTTTATTCAATATCTTTGTAAATTATGCGATTTTATTTTTTTTAATTTTATATTAAAATTATTATTAAGTCAAATAAATAATTTTATTAATTAAAAATTTATTATATTTAATATTTATTTAATATTAAAATTATTAATTTAATAGTCTATTGAAATTAGATTTAAGATCCGTTTGAAAATTAGAATTAAGGTCCGTTTAGTTTCAAATGGACCCCAATTCAGTGGGAAGTACCCCAATGGCACTGGTGACAGTATTTGGAAGGAGGCCAACACGGTCTCTCACGGTGCCGGCCTCCTCCTTTATGCTCTAGCGGAGGTAAAAGACCCTCCAGTGGGAAAGTTTTTTACTTTTAAACCATGATTTTTTTTTAATCTTGTTATTATGTTTTTATTATTATTTAATAAATTTTATTATTAATACACTAAACAAATAAATATATTATATAATGATAAAAATTAATTAAAAACAAATAATCATATAAAAATATTATTTAATATATTAATATTTTTATTTATCTATTAAGTAAATAATTGTTTGACAAAATTATAATTTGATGATTTTTAATTACTTATTAATTTTATAAATATAAAATAATTTAAAATTTTTATTATATACGCGTATTTTAATCTAATATCTTTAATATTCATTTTCAATTCTCACATTATTACTATAGCTACGTTTGACTTTTGAATCAAAGCACATATTCTACTACTGATTTTAATCTTAACATTATGATATTTAATCTTATAATTACAGTAACTGATCTTACTATCACTGTTATTTTCAATCTCATCAAAATCAATCTTTTCGTCCAAACAAATGAAACTTTTATTGAACTGATAATTGAATTCTTGATCGGTTTAATATTTCAATATGACTTTTTTACTCACTACAAAATAGCGGTTTGGGACATGGAGGATCCATTCGCTGCTGCGTCGAGCCTTATTTGAAGCTTTTCCGATTACTTTGCACTTAGCAGCGGAGGGAAAAAGCATATACCTTGTTAGAAAAATAGGTTACTTTATAGGAAATTAAAGCTTACATATACCGCTAGGTAGCTAAAAGGAATTGCTCCGACTTAGATCACCCATTTACGAGGCAATATGTAATGCATTTAAGCTAATTTTTAAACGAAAATCTCATCAGTTTTCATTTTTCCAAGAGTGGGCTTCTATGTAATATATAGGTTAATTTACGATATAGAATTTGATGAATCTTTTGGGAAGTGGGTACTTGATTGGTTTCCTTTGATTTGTGTGGTCCATTCTATTCAGACTTCTTAATAATAGAATTTACCGTATGATATTGTAGAATGCCAACTTCATATGGTTTGAGAAAACCTGTCAAAAAATATGGCTATTTGACGGTTTGCTGGGATTTCTTTTCTTGTCACTTTGAGTTTATTATTATTATTATTATTAAAATGGGGGCACAACTCGTTAAATTTGTTTATACAATTTGATTTTTTTATAAGAAGATCCTACCATATTTAGAGTGAAAATATAATCCGATGTAGATCGAGTGAAACTCAAAACGTCTGTAAATTTCTTTCTGTTTGCCTCTACCTTTATTTCGGATATAAAGCTTTGACGCCTTTTGATTCCCTTTCTGCCTCCTTAACAGAACTCCAAGTTAATGAAAACAAATCACCGAGTAGATCTGGCTGTCGCCGAATGAACATCAACATTGCTAAAAAAATATGGACTGAATTAGTTTTAAAGTAGAAAAATTTTACAGCGTGTTTATATTCTCAAAATAAAAATATATATAATTATTATATTATTTATTTTTAAATTTTATAAAATTGATTGATTTAATATAAAAAATTTAAAAAAATTAGACCCTTTAGATTATGGGTTTTATCCATTCAAGCTGTGGATGTGGATTACACCAATGCATTTTTGTGCAACCATAGATATTCCAATCTTAATAAAATAAAATTTGTTACAGCCAACTGGTAATCCAAATGGAAGAATCATATCTTTCGGTTGTCACTTGTTAGATGGAGAAGAAATCAGAGAAGAGAAAAAAAGGTAAACAAACAGGCAATTATTTCTATCTATATTTGGACAAATAATCAAATTATGATTTTAGCTTGGTTTGATTTGAAAGTTTAATGTTGGAATATTAATTCAATTTAAAAATTTCAAGATTGAAATTCAGTTCGAGTTAGACTCAATCTGGAAGCTTAAGATTTAAAAGTTTGTTTAAACTTTATTAAATTTGTGTTTCTATTTTTAGATAGATTTATAATTTATTTGAGTTATTCGAGTTTAGCTTGATAAGTTTAATAAAATTATAAATATTAGCATTAAATAATATATTTTTGCTATTTACTTATATATCTTAAATATATATAAATGAAGATTAGATTAAATTGATAAGTCATTTGAGATGAAATAAAAACATTTGAATTTGGCCTGCTTTATACTTTGAATAGTTTGAATTTCACTCTTACTCTTTACTTAAGTAACTTTGACTTGAGTTCAGCTATGCAAACAAAAAAACCCTTTTGAGTTACAGCCGTCGTTAAAAGCTTTGGCTCAACAAAAAATAATGACACTCAAGCTTCACCAAGTCCGAAACGGATCGTCCACGACAAGTGGCTTAACTCATTTACTACCATTGGGAGAAAAATTGTAATTAAGAAGAAGGTTTAACTCTAAAGCTAAGGGCAACGAGAAGACGGCTTGAGTACCAAGGCAATAATGTCAGATTTTGAGCATTCTGACACACCGCTATCAGAGAGGTCCGAAAAAGAGGGCAATTAGAAAGTTTTACCTTCTGGCATTTGCCATTCAGACTCCAGGAGCCAGCCCCTTTCATTAATTAATTAATTAATTGAATCTTCGGGTCACCACCGGCTAATCAATGCCTCGATGGTTTTTTCTCCTAGGCGATGTATGATTCGGAGTAACCAAAGGATCCTGTTAATAAATGTCTAATTATTCAAAATTTTTAAACAATTTTTTATAAAAATAATATAATAATTATATTTTATATTCTGAAAATATTAATGAGTGCCTTCAAACTACTATTAAACTTTTTCTTTTAAAAATTTTGGTGTAAGAAAAATTTGGTGATTCAGACATGATAAATATATAGTTATATTTTAGATTTTATAATTTTTAATAAGGTATTGATATTACAAAAAATTAAAATATGATGTAAATTTTGATAAACATAAAAAATAATATGAATATAAAAATATATTAAAATTTATATAATACGAATTATTAATGTATTAAAATTTATATAAATATATAATACTTCAAGCATGATTATGAGATATGAAAATATATGATTATAATTCAATATAAGAATTTTTGGTTTATTATGTTTGGTAAATACTTAGTAATCTTATATGAAAAATCATTGCTTTAGAAGGTAATCTAATTTTCATTTGAAATGATGAAAAAATTTTATCATCAAAATAAACTAAAATGCAAAATTAACTGCAATCAAAATTACTTATTTAATACGTCAATTAAAAACTTAACTTTTCTTAAAAAAATTATAATTATTTTATATTTTCAACCTAATATTCGTTTACACAAGTTCAAAACTACATTTAATATTTTCTTTTAATTTTTTAATGTTACAAAGATGATATAATCCTTTTGTTTGATTTTGTTATAATTTTAAAAGATGTAGTTTTATATTTAATTTAAATTTTTTTTTACATAATTTATATTATAAATATTAGTTTACTTATATTAAATTTATTTATTAATTTAATAATTATATTTTATTATAAATTAAAAAATATTACCAATATTTTATAATTTATTCCCATTGAACGGCTTTGAAATCATTTTGACATGACTTATCCCAAAAAAAAAAAAGAAAATTATATTGACATGTGTAATTATTGTAATATTCATAATTATTTTAATAATTTTAATTGAAATAATATTTTATTTTTAGAAACATCAAACATAATAATTTTTTATTTTTAATAATTAATCATTATTAACCAAATAAAATATTCTAAATTATGAGTAATATCATCAGATCATTTTGATAATTGAATTATCATGATATTAGAATGGATACCAAACACTAACAAGATTGCTTGGCTACCCATAAGAGATTAGCTTTCTCAAATTCAAACTTTTCTGCCGACCCGGGGAAGAATCTATAAGATGGCCACCCATGAACGACCACGTGGCATACGTAGTTGCGGATGACCCCTCTCTCTCTCTCTCTCTGTCTCTGTTTAAAGTTTGATGGGCCCCATTTTTCTTTACTGATTGGTTTGGGCCATCAGAATCTTGTAGATTGCTAAGCTCGTAAATTGATTCAATTGGTTTAATTAATAAAATTTTAATTTAGTTAAGGTGATTTGATAAATATATCGATTTTTATATTAATTTATTAAGTTAATTTAATTAATTATTAATTAATAAAATTTTTAATTAAATTATAAAAATTAATTAAATGTTTAATATTTAATATATATATTCTTTCATACGTAAGCGATAAGCTTATTTAGTTTATTCATATTTCACACTCCGATTCATAAATTTTTTTTTTAAATCTCAACATAATTAATTAATAAAATTATGTTATATTATTATCTTTTAATGGTACTTACACTAAA
>JBBYHL010000020.1:3030687-3044671 GCA_038381835.1 Adansonia madagascariensis
AAAAATTAATATTTAATAGTATAGAAATATTAATAGAAATAACATTTTAATAATTGTTTATTTTAAATATTTTAAAAATCTTATGTAATTAATTTTTAATAATAAATAGTATTATTTTAAGTATTTAATATTAACATAGTATTTTATCAGTAAATATTATTATTAAAATATTATGATTTCAATATTAAAAATTAATAGTTTAATGATAAATAATTTTTAATATTTTAATATTTATTTCAATATTACTATTTAAAAATTACAAAAAAAATTTTAATGATAATTATATTTATATAAATAATACTATAATAATTATTATAATACTTAAAAAATATTTATATAATCAATGTTTTAATAATAAATAATATTTCTTTTAAGTATTTAATATTAAAATTAATATTTTAGTCTTAAATATTATGACCAAAAAATTACTATTAGAAATATTAATATTGTAAAAATAAATAACTTTTAATATTTTAATAATTAATAATTTAATATTTATATCAATATTACTATTTGAAAAAAAAAAGTAAATTTTTCATAAAATAATCAAATAATATATAATATTTTTTATTGAATCATTCAAACATAAAAAAAAAAATCTTTTTGTGAAAAACTTTCACACTTAAAAAAAATTTGAAAATAACTTTAATATGATATAGAAAAGCAAAACCCTTAATTAATATATGAATTAATTCTCAAATATAAGTGAATGCATGTTAGCACGCAACTTCAAGACAGAATATATTACACGAAACAAAAAATATATGAAATTACATAAATATATGGATATATAAAAAAAAAAAGGGCCTTTCGCCGGTGGTGACATGTCAAAATCCTATTCGTCTTCTTGTATCTTGACCCTTTCCCTACAGCCCATCTTGTAAATGTAACCAATCTAGGCCGTTCAACTCCAAAGTCATAATAAAGTAATCGAACGGTGCAAACAGATATATGAGATTTGAAATTCAAATCGTTTTGGTACCCACTTTACTCCCCTTGGACTATCTAATCCATTATCTATCGTTAAAAGCAAATCCATAATCAGCGCTCTTCAACGGAACTTTTTCCATAAACGCCTACTCTCTCTCTCTCTCTTCCGTCCTTTTTGGCCTGCAAATCCAAAATTTAAACCTTAATAATTAAACGTACGTTTTCTGACGAAAATCTTCTCTCTTTCTAAGAAAAAACAAAACCCTGGAAAGCTTCGTCTCAGTCTCTTTTCAAGGTTTGGTTCCAACTCTCCACTTCTTTTTTTTCTTAATTCAATTTCTTTCTATTTTTGGTTGACGAGAAAATGTAGAGATAAAATTTTTTTTTTGTTCTACTTTGTAATAGCTCATTGTGAATTTTTTTTTGGTGATTTATAACTAACATTTGTGGAATAACTCATGACTTAAGTGCGTTGTTGGGCACTGGAGATGGTTAAAGCTGTTTTCATAAATCTATGGTCTAAGCTTTGGCACTTGCAATTGATTTTTTTTTTTTCATAGTAAGATTTTGAATGAATTAGGGTTTTCTGATGGTCATGGATTGAATGTTATCTATAGTTTTCAAATGCTCATTTCCTCTTTTTTCTTTGCCATTTTCATCCCAAGATTTAATTTGTAAGCAGTTCCTAATTTAAATTTCATTTCATATTTAATTTACAAAAACTGATGGAAATTCAGTCCTGTATACTGCTTATTTGCCTAAAATAGTAACATTCTTCATTGTCTAGAGCAACCACTGTATGGAATTTGGATGCTGCTGTCGTTGACAGATTCTTTAAGTTTCAAATTTACACTTATACGAGTCCAGAACAAAGTTACTTTATCAGATTCCACAGTTATGGATTTCAGAGTATGACAATATGACTTGATCTAGATGGAAACATGAAAGAATAAGTATTCATTTTCATGTCCCAATGTAAACCTAAAGCTTCAGCGTACTTATCTAATTAGTGACTGCGACTTGTTTTTCCTGTTTCATTGTTCTTTCCCTATCTTCTGGCTAAAATTGATCCAGCCATCTTTAACAATTTTATAAACCATCTGGAACTTCACGTTTTTCTTTTTCCTCGGGTGTATAATTTTGGATAACTTCTGATTTCTGAAGCTATTGTTTTGGCAGTCATTGTTGAACATGTCTACTCCACGAAGTGATCCACTTCTTCAAGTGGAAACAACATGTGGAACCCTTCTATATGAACTTCAGGTATTGATGAACTTCGCTCACAATGGATAGCTTAGTTGTTGTTGTTGGTTTTTTTTTTTTTTTAAATCTAATATTTGCACTTCTCATGATTCCTTGAAAAAATTAGATAATCTGGGATGAAGTTGGGGAGACAAATGCTGACACGGATGAAATGCTGCTTCAGCTCGAACGAGAGTGCCTGGAAGTATACAGAAGAAAGGTAGATCAGGCAAATCGCTGTAGAGCTCAGCTAAGACAGACAATTGCTGATTCTGAAGCCGAACTTGCTTCCATCTGTTCTGCAATGGGGGAGAGGCCAGTGCATATTAGGCAGGTCAGGAATGAAAGGATAACAAATCCTGGATGGAAACCTTCCCATTAGATTGAAATAGGTACTTATCTTATGGTTCAAAATTTTTTCAGTCAGATCAAAAAGCTGGAAGCTTGAAGGAGGAGCTCAGCAAAATTCTTCCAGAATTGGAGGAAATGAAGAAAAGGAAGATCGAAAGGAGAAATCAATTTGTAGGAGTTTTACAGCAAATGCAAAAGATCAGAAATGAGATATATGGATATGCCGAATCAGTTTCTTCAAAAACAGTAGTGGATGAAACTGACTTGTCCTTAAGGAAGCTTGAAGAATTGCACAGACAGCTCAACGAACTTCAGAAAGAGAAGGTCAACTTTTTATTTTTCAATTCTTTATTGATTTCCACCTCATTAAAACACATGCTTATTTTTTGCTCACTGGCTGATCTCTTTCTTGTGCAGAATGATCGTTTGAAGCAGGTTCAGGACCACCTTAGCATGTTGAACTCACTCTGCCTCGTGATGGGCATGGATTTCAAGCTCACAGTTACTGAGATCCATCCTAGTTTAGGTGACGAAGGATTTATGAGTATTAGCAATAACACAATTGAGCAGTTGGCTACGTTGATAAAAAAGTTACAGGAAGTTAAGATACAGAGGATGCAAAGGGTAAAAATTTTCATTTCAGCATTTTGTATATTGCAAAATTCCCCTTCCTCTCCCTTCTCTCTGGCTATAATAATGATTGTTTGAACTGTGGCAGCTACAAGATCTTGCTACTACCATGTTGGAATTATGGAATCTGATGGATACACCTATCGAGGAGCAACAGATGTTTCAGAATGTTACCTGTAATATAGCTGCTTCAGAAAATGAAATTACCGAACCAAACATTCTCTCTGTGGATTTCATCAACTATGTTAGTGATGCATCTTTAAACGCCATTTCTACCGATGGTTTTATAAATTTCTATAGGTAGTTAGTGCTTTCCTACAGAGTAATAGAGCAGTAAATATGATATACCGTGCAGGTTGAGGCAGAAGTTTCTCGGTTGGAAGAGTTGAAGTCTAGCAAAATGAAAGAGCTTGTCCTCAAGAAGAGATCAGAGTTAGAGGAGATCTGCAGAAAGACGCACCTGGTTCCAGATTCACAAAGTGCAATAGAAGAAGCCATTGAAGCTATCGAGTCTGGTACATGCTAATGCTATTTTATTGTCATTATACCATCAGTTATATCTCACTTTCCCCACCCCCTTGTTGTACTAAATTTCATCCATTTTTTGTATCCAGGGGCTGTTGATGCTGCTACCATTCTAGAACAAATTGAACTTCAAATAGCCAAGGTCAAAGAGGAAGCTTTTAGCAGGAAAGAAATACTTGAAAAGGTGGAGAAATGGTTGATGGCACGTGATGAGGAGTGCTGGCTTGAGGAATACAACAGGGTGGGTGTTTTTGTTATCTCATGGAGTATAGTTTTCTGTTCTTCTGGTATGATTTCCTTGCGTAATTGTCTGTTATTCAACAGGATGAAAACCGATATAATGCGGGAAAAGGTGCTCATCTTACACTCAAGCGTGCTGAGAAAGCCCGTTCCTTGGTTAATAAACTTCCAGGTAAATAATGAACTCTAGATAAATGGCTGAGAAATGTGAACTTCACATTACTAAGCTTGGCTTTGTCATTATGATTTCACATATGAGCCCAAATTTTGAGGTTCTTTTCAATCAGTTCATATTTTCTACTTGTTTTAAGTAGAATCAATTAACATAATGCTGAAGTGTTTTATCATATTAACCCAGGAATGGTGGAGGCTTTAGCTTCAAAGACCATGGCATGGGAGAAGGAGACAGAGCTTGAATTTTTGTATGATGGTGTGAGTACTCTAATGAACCTCTATGACAGTAGGAGAGAGAGGTTTCTTACACTCTTGGTATCTAACTGACCTTTTTACACTATCCAGTTTCGTCTGCTTTCTATGCTTGAAGAATACACTATTTTAAGACAAGAGAAAGAGCAAGAACAGCGTAGGTTGCGGGTATGATATACTGTTTTACTCAATCGCAGTGCATATGTTAATACTGTTTTACCAAGTTATAAACGCAGGGAAATTATGGACGTTGTCCTTAATGAAATTGAGCTAATTAATTCAGACGTGATTCTTTTGGTGCTTCAGGACCAGAAGAAACTTCAGGGACAGCTACTAGCAGAGCAAGAGGCACTCTATGGATCAAAACCAAGCCCATCAAAGCCCCAGAGTGTGAAAAAGGGTCCTAGGTATTCAACTGGAGGTGCAAGCAATAGAAGAGTCTCCTTGGGAGGAGCAATGTTTCCTAGTCATAAACCTGATTCTCTTCACTCTGCCAAGGCTACCCCTCAAGCACTCCATAAGAAGACTGAGCGAATGTTTCAAAATGAACATTTTAATCATCACCAGGATGACGCCATTCCATCTTTCTCAGCTCGTAAGTTCTCTGTCTGAGCTTGTTACAGACAATAAATATCAACTGCTTTTTCAAGGGTAACTAACAATCAAAATTGGTTTCAGTAAAGCATTTTGGATATTATTAGAAGGGGATCAGTTTGAAATTTTTTTGTTAATCCACTGTCGGAGAACCTTGGTATTTGTTCATGCTATTTTCTTTTGGAAAGTTTCTCCAATCTCCCTTAATCCTTGCACTTTCATCGTTTTGCAGTTAGGAGAGGTCTGGATATCACTGAAATTCCTGTACGAAAGCACTCTTACAGTGCGGTAAATGCTAATGAACTAGAATCACCATCGGTTCGTAAGCCATTCTCGCCTATCTCTTCCACTGTATCGTCACAAGCCAATATGATAAATATGGTAGAAGATAATGGTGAATCTTTACAGAAAACGCTTCTGACTAATGACCTGTCATACACTACTACACCCTTGAAGACAACTTGTTTGGTTGACGAAGATAATAGAACACCAAAGGCAATGCCTATTCTGGTACCATGTACACCTTCAACAGTGTCAGTTCCGATGCAGACAGCCATGACTCCAGCTCCACCAACAGTACCTTTCACTACTACTACTACTACTACTACCACTACTACGAAGCCAGTCGAAGAAATTCTTGAAGAGATTGAGGAATCGTTTGAGGAAAGAAGGCTTGCTTTCGTGCTTTCTGAAACACAAATAACATCATCACTGATACAAGTATGATGTTTCATAAACCTTATTTGTATCGAAACTGAAGCAAAATTGATTTTTATTCTTTTTTTCCATTTTGGGTTCTTTTTTTTTTTTTTTCTTCGGTTTGCGAGGGCAAAAAGTCAATTTATAATTGGCTGTTGTTCTGCTGCGGACCAATATGTTGCAACAATTCTTCTGGCTAAAATGCGAGCTTTCATCATATTCCACTATGAGTTTCAAAACTTTTATGTACCTTTTCACATTTTACTGTATATTCATTCTAACATATTATCCAACTAAATGAGTTCCTCCTTGTACTAGAAAGGGAATAATATTTAAACTTCGAAGATTACGATAAGTAATCAATCGGTTTTTAATATATTAAAAGTTTTTAATTTCACCAATGAGATGAAGAATATGTCATATATATATTTAATTTTTTTAATGTGTTATCTTATTAATCCATTTAAAGTTTATTGACTAATAATCATCAGATAATTTCTCATACTAATTTGCTTCTCTTTTGTGTAATATCATTTTGGCAAAAGCAACCGTGGGGAAGTTGGAAGTTTATTACAACGGTGGGTATTAACAGTAGATTCTTCAAAATAAGAGGGGTATTTAGTTTAATTTAGTATTATTAACTTTATTTTAACCGAAAAGACAAAGAAGATGTCAGTAGTTAGAAAATGGCATGGTGCCAACCTTAGCTTTACAGCTTTGAAATTATAGTTTTTTTAAAGCAATAAATAATTAAAAAAAGGGCAATTTTAAATGGAAAAGGTTTTTTTTCTTTTTTCTTTTCCCAAAATTTTCATTTTCTTTAAGCTCCCAAAATTTCTATCTTTGGCTATTTATTAATTCACTTTTATTAAATTTCCAAGACGGACGTGAACCATTTTGTTAACCCAAATTTATACTTTGAGTTTTGCAATTAAAATAATAATTATTAATTGAATTCCACAATATTAAATCATATTCTATATTTTTTCCATTTTTTAATTATTTTTTTAATTTTTCATTTTTTTCTATCTTATTTATTTATTTCCCTTCCTTTTCTTGCAAAACCCTAAATTCTTGTTTCGGAAAAATTCTTATCTTATCTTACACGAAAAAGAAAAAAACTTTTTATCTTCTGTAATTTTTTTTATAATTTTTAGTTCAATTTTTTTTGTAGCATTTTCAAGCTCTGTAAGCTAAAATATTGTGTTATATAGAGAAAGCATTCCAAATTCATGCTCATAAAACTGGGTTTCTTTTGATCTTTATATTTTTAATGTAGTTTTTTTTTTGGGGGGTTCTATTGTATTTTTTACCGCCTGAAGTTTTTGGTTTCTGTTTTTTTCATTTGTTAATTTCTTTTCAAATTAACTCTTTTGAACCTTCGGATCACTCAGATTTTGGAATGAGTTTCAGTTTCTAAGGCGTAGGTTGCAGAGATTTTAGGGTATTAGGGTTTTAGGCAGCTGGGGTTTTTCAATTTTTTTCTTCTATTTTTTCTTGACATATGAATGGATTACAAAGAGGGACCAACGCCCGGGGTCATAGTGAAAGGAGATGAAGCTCCAGAGGGCTACCATGTGACACCCAGAACGGAAAACCCCACCACGCCTGCCGCACCCATAATGCAGGCCACCGCTGCACCTTCAGCGAGCGTAACAGCGCCTCCGGGACCTGGCACCGGCACGGAGACGAAGAAGAAAAGAGGCCGACCGAGAAAGTACGGACCAGATGGGTCTTTGGCAATGGCGTTGTCAGCGATGCCAATATCATCGTCGATTCCACTGTCGAGGGAGTTTTCGCCGTGGAAACACGGAAGAGAACGGTCGGCTGACACTGTTAGAAAGTCACACAAGTATGGGTTTGAGAATAGCCCAGGTATTTTGATCACAAATTGTTTCTTTCATTTTGTCTTTAGTTTGCATTGGAATTTGGGAAGAGGTTCTTATTGTTAGACTGAATATGGGAAATCTGTCTTAAAGAGTTTTAGGTAGTGTGAAAAGCTAAAGGTAAAGTGTATAAAGGGGTTAATGACTTAATGCACAATTCATTGATTTTGAGCTTTTGCGAGGAGTTAAGAGGGGATATGTTTTTGTGGGGTTTGAAATGGGAGTGGGACCATTATATCTGATTCTAAGCCCATATCTGGAAGTGATGGTAGTTATTGAAGGACAAGCTGGTTTGATGACGATGTTGCAAAACGAGGGGAATCTCTCTCTTGTCCCAAGTACTGTACTTGCTTTTCTTCTCGGAAAAATTGCAATTTTAGTCAAGCTGCCACTGCCACATCCCTATATGCTTTAGCCTTTAGTGGATAAGGTAAAATATATAAGTACTACGTCTTGCAGCTGATTAAGTCCACGCTTCTTTAACCTAGTAACTAAATTTAGCAGATCTAATGACCCTGGTGATGAATGGTGGGAATCATAATTTTTAATAGTATTGTTAGGAAATCATAAAAGGAAACAATAATGAAGAAGTGAATCAGTTTCCATGCATGAAATTCCTAGCATGGTAGGGAGATTTTGTGGGGGGGGGGGGGAAGTTAAAAAAGACCGACAGAAATTTGTCTTGGTTTGGATTTTCAATTGTTTGGTAGGGAATCAGATTTCAGCTTTGAAATTCAGTTGACTTTTCCTAAGTCTTCATTTTAATTTTCTAGTATGCAGAATATTTGCCGGTTTCTGTTCTGCAGTTACTGCTATACTTCTACAATCATTCCGTCTCAATCAGTAGATGATCCTAAATGGAAGTACAGTTACAGTTACTGTCTTCACTCCATATTTGAGCGCCGTAATTAATTTATATATTTACTTGACTAACACCTCTTCTAGTCTTCCACCTCGTTACCTAAGTAGTGTGTTGGATAGAATTAAAGCTTAACTGTAGGATATGGGTTATGCATTACTTGTAGTGCGCTTTGGTGAAAGCTAGTTAACTTGTATGTAAATGATACTGATTTTTTTCCCTCATCCCCTCTTTGGACTTTGGCACTCCACTAGAGCATCAGGTTTTACTACGACTCTGCTTCCTTTTTTTTTTTTTATAAGAATTTTTTATTTTAGGTTTTGATCTACGTGATTCAAAAATTTCTTTTTTATTTCCTAATTTGAATACTTTTTATAGGTGACAGAATTGCATATTTTGTGGGCGCAAATTTCACACCCCATGTGATCACTGTTAATGCTGGTGAGGTATGCCCTGGTAACAAATCTTGTCACTGTAAATTAGGTGCATTTGGCATTTATTATTTAGTGTTTCCTTCTGTGTTTAGGCAGAGAAAAAAAAAACTTCTCTGATTTCTGCCCATGCCATATGTTTCATGTGGCTCTAGAAAGGAAATAAATTCTCATAACGGAGGAAAAGAGTTGCTTTTGCACTGTTATGTCATGGTTAGCAAACGTTCAAGGTGGTATTTTCCAGCATACGCTCCTCTCCTGATTCCTATTAAACCTTCAATTTTCTCTCCCTCATTGTGTTTATTATCCGGACTCCCTTCCTAGAGTCTGTGGTTCCGAAACTGGAACTAATTCATTAAAAAAAACACAATATGATCTTTAAACCTTTCCTGGTTCGTTAGATAATCCTGTTATTGATTTTTGTATAAAAACAAAGGGATAAATAAATGCATATCTTTGGTATAGAATCATAGAAGCATAGACACACATGCATGTTACGTTAAGCAGTACCATTTTTCTTTTTTTTGGTATTACTTTGGTGGTTAATTGCACAATGACCCTGTTTCTTCTTTTTGAGAATTTTTTATTTAAATGACTTTTTCTACACATTTCAGCAACTATGTTTTTCTGTATCTCTTACTAGCCTTATGATTGTTATAGGATGTTACAATGAAGGTGATGTCTTTTTCTCAACAAGGACCTCGTGCTATCTGCATTCTCTCTGCTAATGGCATTATTTCAAACGTTACTCTTCGTCAACCGACTTCATCTGGTGGTACTCTGACATATGAGGTGTGCCTCTTCATCTAATACAGCTGCAAGTGCAAGAAACATGACTTACTAAGCTTTCTGGTTTTAGGGAGGCCCATTAAACTAATTAAGAATGGTTCTGGTTTACTTCTGACTTCTGACCCAGGGGGACAACTCTCATGAGTGGGGGTTAGGTTTCCTTAGTTTTCTGGAAGAATGGCAGAAAACATGTGGCATTCTCGGTAGAATTAAGTTTTACATGGATACACATATGAACATGGCTGTTTTTATGAGGCTACGTTTTGTCTTCATTTGGACCCAAAAGTAATTCATGATGCAGTTTAGATTCCCTCAAACTTGTTTTTGCCTTTGTATTACAAGGGTGCTTTCAAGCCTGGACAATTAGTTAGCTTATCTTATTTTTTTCCCTGCTTGTAGCTAGTAATAATCCAGCTTCCTTATTTATTCAGGGACGGTTTGAGATCCTTTCCTTGTCTGGTTCGTTTATGCCTACGCAGAATGGTGGAACAAAGAGTAGATCTGGTGGGATGAGTGTTTCTTTGTCAGGCCCAGATGGTCGTGTTCTAGGAGGAGGACTTGCTGGTCTATTAGTAGCTGCTGGTCCTGTGCAGGTAAAACCATATTCTATTAAAAACAGTAAAAAAAAAAAAAAAAGAAAAAAGGCAAAGAACAGCAAAGTTGAGGGTTATTATGTTGTTAAAACCTTTCTCATTATGCACGTAAGTTTTCCGTATGCTTTTGATGATTTTTTTTCTGTTTGAAAAGAAAATGTGGCATTTGATATTGACATAAAATATACAAAAACTCAACGGTAAATGTTATAGTAAAGGACGTAGAATACTGCCACCTGGCTAGTAGACGACACTAGCAATATATGTACAAGGGAAACTGTCACTGTCTAATACCTTCTCTTTTAATCGTTTTGAGCGAACAGGTTGTTGTGGGCAGTTTCCTACCGGGTCACCAGCAGGAGCAGAAGCACAGGAAACAAAGAACTGAACCTGCAGCAGCTGTTGTGAGCCCTACAGCTCTACATACAGTGTCTGCGGGAGAAATTAAGTTGTCCTATGGTGGGGTAACACCGATTCTGACCTCTCCATCATTCCATGGAGACAGTTCAGGTACTTTGAACCACCCTATCCAGAACTTGAGAAATTCTGCTATTGACAATAAATCATCTTCAGCTGGACAGGAATCGAAAGGCCACAGTCTATCACAGTGTGAGGTTTCCAGTTGATAGCATATGCATGCTGGAATATGTTTCATAATCATTGTTCATTTAAGTGGACGCAACGTAGTTTAGGCAGCTCCTATGTCAATCTTGTCCAAAACCATTATATCAGCTCATTGGCTTCTTACCGAGTGAAAAAGTAGGTTTAACATTGTGATGGTTTTAACCCATAATTGTACTCAATTGTCTTGTTAGGATTAGGTAGTATTTGGAATTTGTTAGGATCACTAGTCATGGTGTATTTTTTAGAGTTGTCTTATTGATGTAAAATTTTATGAATGATTGGTGTGCCATTCCTCTGATTATCTACCCTATGGGAATGATTTGAGGTTTAAATGCATGTTGTTTTGATTATGGTTTGTAGCTGTAATGCCAACTACTATCGGACAATCTTAAAACTTATTTTTTTTTCCCTTTATTTTGGCACAATTTCAGCCTCGGCGTAGATATCAAAACCTGCTTTCTACGGCTCAGTCCATACTTGGAGAAGATTCATCTGTGTGGATAATTTTAAACTACCCCAAAAGTTTTAAAGATTTATTGTCGTTTTTATTCTTCCTTTGATCATCGAGACTTGCATGCTCTCAACTATCTGCTCCACGATCATATACACCACCCCACTCCCCCCCCCCAACCATCCTGCAGGCTGCAACCATGGCTCATTAATTGAAGGATTCAGGCACGATGACCAGCAGACGATAGCTGGAAATTTTCATACTTTCTCTATAAAATAGAAGGCTTTGACGATAGGCTTTGTTTCAGATATATATATCCATAAGCTGAAATAGTCAATCCCTAACTTTTCTGCTCTCCATTCTCTGTTAACCTTGGCAATAAATTCTACTATTCTCCTTAGCTCATCATCCCCTTCATAATCTTCATTGGTGTCGCCGGAATTCTTGCCATTACAATCATTTATGTTCACTTTGTTTCCCTCGTAGGCAGGAACTTGACACTCTACTGGCATTCGTTCTTTTTCACGTCTGTGGAGTAATTGCTTGAACTCCATCTATTGCTCATCATATGTTGGCGTTGAGACAGGAATTTCATAATCTTAATTGAAGTTAGAACCATACTTCGAATGAGGATCATGACAATGATCCGATTGCAAGAGACAGAAAACATAAAGATTGTTGGAAACAGTTTGCCTGATCAAATCCAAGGTAGAATCAAGCATGGTTGTGAAAACGAAAAAGGGGCAAGCAAGATGGAAGTGATGAGAATGGCAACACTAATGTCAGTAATACCAGGAGTTTAGTTAATGCTATTTATAGCACTGCACAAGAAGACAGGGGGACGGCAGCTTTTGTAAGCATAAGGTTTTGACTTTTGAGTGAAAGCTATAATTTAATAAGTGACAAATTATATAACGTTGTTAATTAATGATTAATAGGTTATTTTACTCCAAAATACCCATTAATCTATTGATGGACTTGTGGATATCGTATGATTTTACTCGTAAATTCAACCAGAAAACTAGTGATTACTATCATGACTTCAAAACTACCATTACTAAATCAGACTATAAAAAAGATACTTGAAGATGAACCAACAGCTTAAAGTTAACAAGAAGTTCAAAACAATGCCCAGAAGAAGTGATAATAGGTCAAAGCTTTATCACCTTTTCCTTTTCTTATTTCCTGCAGCAATGCCCTTATTGAAACCTCTGAGATCATTTGTAGTTTCAGCAGTGTTCTGCTTCTTCAAACCTTTCCTCCCTCCAAATCCAAACTTAGAATTCCTGAACTCCCTTTTTTTCATATTCTTACCCTTTACACCACCTTGCTTTGCCTTCCCTCCTGACCGATCCCCAGGGGACACCGCCGGCCTTTTCTTGCTAGACCTCTCAAATGCTTTACCATCTTCAAAACCCAAGTCCAGCTCACTATCTTTGCCACCTGCAGGGAAGCCACTCTGCTCCCTTTGCTTCCTCCACTTCTTAACTGCCTCAGTCTCTTGTTTTTTCTGCTTAGCTCTTTCTTTCATCTTCTCAGCTTGAACCTCTTTAGCGATTTTCTTGGCCTCTCTGGCCTTCCTTCTCTCTTCAGCCTCTTCGATCTGTCTCTTCTGCAACAAAAGCCGGCTCTTTACCTTCTGCATATGGGCATCTGTCTTAACCATCTCTGCATAATAGTCGGAAGGCCTACAGAAAGGCAACCCCATCGACTGAAACTTCTCAAACGCCAACCTTGTAGAAAGCGAGCTCTCTTGCTAGGTCATCGTTCACATCCACCTCTTTCTCTTGATCAATATCAAGAGAAAGCTTGTGTATCCATTCGACATTTTCCGGCCAGCTAATATCTTGAAGTTTCTCAATGAGGCCATCTCTATCGTATATAGAGTTCTTCGAAGGCTCGGTCAACTTCGCATCTTCCTCTTCTGATTCTGACCCAGATTCAGACTCTTCCCCACTAAAATCATCTATAACATCATCATCCTCCTCCATTGCATTCTCAGCCAGTAAGTTCGATTCCTTACTTCGTAGCCCCATCAAGTCAAACCTACCATAAAAAAAGGGGAAAATTCAAAAGTCTTTAGGATGCCAAGAGGACTGGGTAATTTTTCACACTAATTTTTATCCCCATATAAAGCAATAATCAAAATCATGAGCAACAAGGCAAAGAAAAGAAAATAGTAGATCGAATTCGACATCCCTTCTTACAGGAAAGAAACTAATACACATTGAGGTATAAAATTCGGTATAAAAGAGCAAAGCAGAGTACATCAAAATATAAGAGAACACTTTGCAAAACAAAAATCAGACAGGAAAAAATGGTGTCACGGCCGATGAAACCTTCCTAAACTAGACTTAATAATTTATATATTTATGTCATAATTATATTTAAAATATATTTATATAAATTTTGTTAAGTTAATAATTGATATGATATAACTTTTAAAAATTTATTTTTATAATATCATATTTTAATTATTTTATATATATCATATTCTTATAATTATATTTAAAATAATCAGGCCATCTATCTTAAACCATGAGTAGGATTATAAAACAAAACCTAGATTAGTATTGTATGATATAATATTAATATAATATTTAAACCATTTATTTAAATATCGATATAATATTGATGTATTATATGATATAAAATTTTAAAATTTTAAAATTTTAAAAAAACTATTAAATATCTTATTTATTTTTTTAATATAA
>JBBYHL010000020.1:3072916-3085807 GCA_038381835.1 Adansonia madagascariensis
TATAATTGATGAATATTTAATATATAAAATTTATTTAATCTCATTTATTTCATATTTGAAAATATTATATATATATAAATTAAAAATATTCAAACTCCGATAAAACGGTACTCCGATAAACCCGAAACGATATACTAAAACAAACTGATACCGGTATATGCCTATATCAAAATAAAAATGATATACTTATCGGTACGATACTGACTACTTTAATTAAAACACAAGGGTTTGAACTTCAACTAAAACAATAAAAAAAATATATAATACGAGGGGTGTGTTATTAATCCATTATTAATTAACTATCATTTCATTTTGTTGTAATATTTTATTGATATACAAAAATTAATTTTTACTTGTAAATACGAGTAAAGTATTTATCTCAATTATTATTTTTTCATATTTTATGTTATATTAAGGTTATATATTTAACTCAATTATTGTAATTAATCATTCAATTATCTTAAAAAATAAAAAACCTTAATAAATTGTGGGATTGCACACTAACTATAATTAAAAGTGATCTTTTTAATTTTACTATTATTGGCCTCAATTGAAACTTAATTAGGCTTGACAATTTTTTTAAAAGGTTTTTATTATTTATATCCATATATTTAAATTAACTCACTGGTTATAATTCTGATTGAGGCCTGCAAATTTTTATTTTCTTCATGTTTTAAAAGCCATCGATTCTTCAACTGGGTAAATGCTTATCTAAAAAACGCTAAAATAATGAAAATTAAAAATGCAATTATTTTATGTATTTATTTACTTTCTAATTATTATGTATACATATATTTTATTATATAATTATTTAATCAATTTAGTAAAAATATTTTAAAAAATTAATGAACATAAAATTTTAGTTAATTAAAATTAATAATAATTGGTTATTAAAAGTAGGGGAAAAAAGTCATAAAATATATCGATTCACTTATTGTTCATTAAATTAAATAAAATAGAAAAAAATATTTATCTATAAAATAGAATTCCTTAAATGAAAGTATTTTGCACTGTCGAGTGTCTTGAATTTTGTTTAAATAATTAAAATTTATCCTTATTTAGTTAGGATTTGGATTTGTGACTATATATATGAGGCACTAAAGCCTTTCTTTGTATCAGGTTTTTTCAAAGAAATAAAAAATTTCTCTATCCGCCTGTGGATGAAGGTCACATTGATCGAACTACACAAATTTTACGTATTTTTATTTTTATTTTTGCTTTAATCTTCTTGTTTTACTACGTTGTTTGCACAACATATACTCTATTACATGAATAAAGAAATGCTTATCATTCAAGAAAAAAAATCAAATAAATTCTTTTAAATTAAAAAAAATAAGATCTTACGTGTAGCCGGGCAATTCTCTAGTTAATTTTAAATAAATCCTCATTATTTAAAATAAATTTACCTTTTAAGATTATTTAAATATAAATTAAATTCTTTTATATTATATTTGGGAACGTGAAATTATAATTATGATAATGAAATACATACATAATGTTTAAATTAATTAAGCTTCAATGTAATTATATATTCAAGAGTAATAAATTATAAATTTTAAATTCTTAATATCTATAAAAATTTCAAATTTATCACTAACTAAAAATATGATAAATCCATAAATTTTAAAAAAAATAATCATAAATATTATATTTATATATATTTTATGACATAACTTATGCTTTTTTAAATCCAAAACCATATTTTAAAATCTGAATTCCCAAACAAACCTTAAAAATATCAAAAAATTTCGTCTGCTTTAATAGACCTTGTCATTATTTACATTTGATTTATACTCTTAATTTACTAACTTCTGTGTCATTCTTCCATGTTCCCATGTGATAAACTCAAAGTGTAGAGCTGCAAGCTAATAAAATTGTACCGTAATCGATTCCTCACCAATCAAATACTAATACAAGAGAAGAGAAGAGAAGAGAAGAGAAGAGAAGAGATGGAACACAAGAAGAGTGAAAAACAGCCGGCACCACAAACTGAAGCAGCTGAGCTAATCCACATTTTATTTGGAACTGCAAGGAAAGGAAAGGACTAAATATAAAGAAACTAACATACAAGGCTAAAAGACGGATTCACCCTCATCTAACACAATCCTCCCCTTTGTTTTATGTTCATAAATTGTGCCTTATTTTTTTTTCAATAAATTGCCCAGTTTTCTTCTTCTTCTGGTTCTGCCAAAAGGGGCTTGTTTTTTTTTTCCTTACTTCCTTTTCTTTTCAAGTCAAGATTAGTAAAGAAGCCTTTGTTTTAATCTATATTGGGTTCATAATCATGCTTTGTGAAGCCGAATCGATCAAACAGAAGCCTCAAGCTCTGGAGTCCTTCAATGTCAGTTACATACAGGTACCTTTACCAACTAGTACTATTACTTGTCAATTAAATTCTCGTATATATGGGTTTAATTTTGTTCTTATAAATGAATTTTTTCTCCATTTCATATGTCAAAAGAAACAAATTGAGAAAAGAATTAAGGGAGCTGTTCTTACTTGTTGGTTGTTTCAACGAGCTGCTCCTCAACTAGTCACACTCGAGATCAGATCAGCATCGCTCTTGGGGATGCTTATGGTAATCAGGTTCCCTTTTTCTCCCCTTCTTTTTTCATTTACTTGAGTTTTCTATTCATGGCTTTTCATGTTTTACCTTCCAGAAAATCGATTGCTAATAGAAAATTAATTTACTTAGTAGCGATCTCCTTGTTGCCGTGAATTAAGAGTTTTTTTTTTTTAATTTTTAAATCATAAGTAGATATATTATGAGAAAATAATTATTAAAAGTTTATTATAAGTTTCTTGTCTTTTTTTTTATAATGAATAAAGTATTTTAATTTTTATAATATTTAATTGATATTTAAAATTTGATATTTTTAAAATTATAATAAATTAAAAAAATAGTTAACGATATTAAAAAAAATTATTTAAATATTTATAAAATATCTATATATCAAGTTACATAAAATTTTAAATTTTATAAAAAATAAATTTAAATTTAAGATCTAGTTTAAATTACTTTTTATAAAAAATTTTAAAATTTTAAATAATATTAATATTTAAATAATTTTTTTAATATTATTAATTAATTTATGTATATATTTTTATTTTTTGTTTATAAAAATTTGGCCCTTACGCCAAATCGGGGGGGCCCCTATTTAGCCTTTGTGTCAGATTCGATTGAAGTTGGGGTTGCCGCTATTCTGGCGGTCAAAGGCGAAGTTGGGGCGTGCCTCTGACTGATGGGAGATAGAAGCGAAAAGAAAAAGAAATTTATAAAGATAAAAAAGAATGAAAAGATAAAATATTTTTTTTATATATTTATAGTAAATAAGTATTTTTATTTTTATAAACTATTTAATTTTTTTATAAATCAATTTACATTATAATATAGACTATTGTTTATTTTTTATTTATTTATGAAATAGAAAAATAAAAAAAGAAAAAAGAAGATAGGAAAAAATAAAAATATCTTTACAAGTTAATGCAAATACATTTTTTATATTTTATAAATTATTTAAATTTTAAATATTAATTTAAATTATAATGTCTATATATTAATATTTATTTATAAAGAAGAGAAAAGGGAAAAAAAAGATAAAGAAAGGAAAGTAAACATTGCTTGTATAAAATTAATGTAAATAAATAATTTATATTTATTAATTATTTAAATTTTATAAAATTAATTTAAATATGATACAAATTATTATTTATTTTACTTTGTATTTATTCATAAAAATATAATAAAATCACTGGTAAAAAAAATCCTAGGGATATGTGATATATTTACTAGACATGATCTAGATAACATATAAAAAAATACATGCGTAGTCTGCTTTTCAGTTAGAACTTAATGGAGTTAACTTAATTCATTAATTATAGAAGTTTAATGATGTTTTTTAATGAAATTAAAGTTTGCAACCTGCATGAGAGTTAATATTAAGTTCATTAACTTATAATATAGATTACCTTACTTGAGATAAAGCTACTTAGGTTAATGTTTAAGCAAGATTTGTAGCTTGCATTTGGATGAATGCAGATTTTGCAATTTCTGAAATAGAAAGGGAATTTGTGTACAAAATATATGGAATTTTTTAGGTGAAAGTTAATTTCTTTGCAGTGAAAACTTGTTTGCCCAGGGAAGAATTAGGAAAGGATAATTATCTTATTCACGGTACAACACATTACTAGTCTCTTGAATAGGACATATTTTATGTCTTTGATCAAATTCAAGTATGTTTTTGCATCTTGAAAAACATGAAAGCATGACTTTTTGATATTACCATAAAAAGTAAACTTGTAAGACCATCTTCACAGATTGGTATTTTTGAGATGCTTTATGACAAGTTGAAATTGATATGTTGAAAAGTTATTGATTGTAGGTATTTGTGATTGTTTCCCCTGAAAATCAGATATATGCACCGAGGTTGGATGATCCATCCACTAGGACATTTGAACGACGTTCTTCAGATAAGTTTGAGATATAACGGGCCGTATGCATATCAGATATGCTATGTCTATCTCTATCGAAGTGGACCGGATGGTTGGAAGCCAGAGAGTGAATATTTATGGTTATAATTCTAAGGCTCTTACCTTTTATTATGACACCTTCATTCCAGGCGACATTTGGTATGGATTTAATTATTGCAACAAGGCTTCTTCTTCGCATCGATGGATTGGTTGGACATCTTTGTTTTTTTGATTCTGGTTTGTTCTTTGTGCACTCTTATAAGAATGTATTTGGCAAAGCCCCTAATATCTATATTGGAAAAGATTGTAGATAATGTGCTATGAAGTATAGATTGGTATCAACATTGCTTTTCTCTCAAGTATGCTATTCAATGCTAGCTGCAAACTCTTGCTTTGGCATTCATGCCGGTTAAGAACACTATTGTTGCATGTTGGTGGTGCACTAAACAGTGAAGAAGGGTTGCAATGGAGAAGTCATGGTTTTTTTTTTAGAGCATTAAACCTGAACATAAGAAAAGTATGCATGTAATAGTATGAGTGTTTTGATCTTATATGATAAAAGAAACTTCAAGGAAAGTAATTGTTTTGGATCGTTAAGGTCCATTATTTGTGATTGTCACATGTATTTTCACTTAATACATCAACTGCTATTGCATTTGCATTATCAATCACATGTTTTCGTCTTTTATTATTTAGGTTAAATAGTTATTTAGCCTTTGTACTATATGTCTTCTGTCACTTGATTCCTAAAAAATAAAAATTCTCAACTAGATATTTAAACTCTCATTCCATCACACTCTTCATCTTAACTCTTAACTTGGATAGCAAAAGGCGCAGCTTAAGCATCCAATAAGATGCTTCCATCTGTCTAGTGATGCCACATCATTTTTATTTAACTGCATGTCACATATGATCCATTGCCACATCAGCCAACCAAAAAGTTAAAAGAAATAAAATTTCTTAGATAACTGATTTAATTAAATAGAAAATTAACTAAATCATAAAAATTTTTATTAATTCGATCAATTTTTAATTAACCGAACAAAACCTTTTTGTGCAATTTTTTTAAGTGCATGATTGTATATATATAACCAAAGTATTGGAACAAACTTTTTAAGTCATTATACTACATCTATAAATAATATATCCATCCAAAATTCAAAAACAAAGCATTATAAAGCATTACATATCATAGTCTCATATCATAGAAAGGGTTCTGATCAACAAGAAACTACTTCCTAAGCACTAAATACTGGTAGGCCACAACCAAAAGGCAAAGGCTATGGCAAATCCCTAAAACAAGCACTGTCTATTGCAAAGGCTGTGGTAGCATTGTGTAGCAATACTGTAGCAAAATCACAGAAATAGATATGGCAGGTTGCGTTAAACATTTTCAAAATAATACGTGAAATAGAATCTCACATTGGAAAAGAACCAAAAGAGTGAGTTTTTTAAATATAGAAAAGTATGTGTCTTTAATAAATTGGACACATGTAGCTATGGTGTGAACTAAGCCTAGGTGGGTTATTTGTTTATTATTATATTATACGACACTTGGCATTTAGCACTTGGACACCTGCATGTGCAGCTAATTAATTAATTTTATTTTTTGTCTGATTATTATGAAAAGATTTAATTTATTCAGATAAGACATGTCAAAACCAAGAATCATGTCTGTAAGGATTTCTAATTATTTATTTTAAACAAACATGCTTATTCTAACAAATGTGTCTGCACAGACAAGTACCTTCAGACAAAGTTATACCTGTTTAAACAGACATATAGTAGCCTATATATATGTATCTATGTATAGCAAGAAAATGTTATTGAAACTTTTCAATCTTTATTCTCTCCCATAGTCAAATTCTTTCGGATTTCTTCTATAAAGACTTGCTACAGAAAATCTTTATCGAAGTTTTGTTAATTTTGTAATATACTGTTTAATGCCCAGTGGACTGTTTTCGTTAGTGTAATACGCAATTAGTCATTGGGCGTCATTGTATTCTGAATGTCTATACGTCAAAAACCCTTTTGCACATATAGCGGTAAAGGCGAATAAAATCTTAAAGATAGTGGCATAGATCCACGCCTTGAAGCCAGTTTACTTGTGCTCGTGGTTTTATACAGTTTACATCAACAAGCTAGTTTATTTATGTTCCTACAATTACACACAGTCCACAGTTCGTGTGTTGTTGATTTCAACATTTTGTTCTCACAGGTTGCCTTAGAATCAAGGAGACACGAATTACAACCATTCATCTAAAAGCTCTCCACAAGTCCACCTCTATCCATTAGCTCTAATTATCCTACAAAATATATGTAAAAATAACAAAATAATAGTATTATCAAAAATAAATTAAATAATATGAAGTACATTGTAACTTATTAAGACAAATATCTTACCTTCAACTAATAGTAGCCCATGAATTAATAGTAAGGTTTATTGCATTCCAAGGGAAATCTAAATACCCTAAAGAAAAACAACTTATTGATAAGTTGTAATGCTCACAAAAGTATTTGTAGAATTGTAGTCCTTAAATTAAAGAAAATTAAAATTAATAACTATATCATATTCAATTTTGTCAAGTTCTTGCAATTCTTCTTCAAAATGTTGATGTCTTCATTTGATAAATTTTGAATCCAATCTTGAGCACACACAAGGGCTTGTACAACTCTAAGAATTAAAGAACTCTTAAATGAACGAAGCACACATCCCCTGATACTAAATGCAAACTTGGAAGTAATAGTAGAAACCGTAATAACTAACACATCTCTAGCCAACTTTGAAAGGATAAAAAACCTAGGTTGTTGAGTTTCCACTGGCCTAAAATATCAAAATCATTGACATCATCCTCGTTAACCTCATTTTGATATCTATCCAATTTTGACTTTTTATCTTCACCACCAAATCCAATGACATGTTTATGAACCTTTCTCTTATAAGCTTCTTCATTTTTTATTGTTATTCTCTTATAGAAGTACGTGTTATCACATTTGATTAGCCTTTATCATTTGAAAGTGAGAGTTTATATTTTTTATACAATTCATATAAAACTTCATTCGATTTTTCACCATTTATGAACCTTTTTCAACATTAAACATTTCTTTAAGTACAAAATCTACATACTCATTTATGTCTAGGACCTAGAACAACTGCAACAAAAACAAGCATATTCGTCTTGTCAATGTTACCCCAATATTTATCATATTTCTTTCATCGCCATGGCCATCACACCAAATTCAATAACATTAGCTAATTGGGCATCTCAAAAAAGACAATCCATTTTAATAAGTTCATAAAAAAAAATATTAGATGTGACATACAAAATGCCAGAAACTAGCATAGTGTGTTTATAGAAGAGTTTTAAGAAGTCTATTCAATTTCTAGCACTAATCCAATCCTCTTTAATAGGCAAACTTTCCCCTAACTTAAGTTCAGCCTTAAAATTGTTATCTTGCTCTTTGAATCTCAAAGCTCTTTCAAATTTCGAAGCATAATCTAACATCAACTAGTTAGAGTTCCACTTGGTACTAACGTCAAGACATAAACAATTCTTTTTACTTTCTGTATGTTCCATCTCAACATACTCCTTAAAATTTTGTAATCTAGCCAAAGATTGCTTCACATATCTATTAGCCTCTTAGCACGTGCAATAGATTTATGTATTTTTTTTCAAACTTTTAACCGCAATCAAATTCACAATGTGTGTAGGTATCTCATTTGAAGGTATTTACCATTTAAAATGCAACCGCTTATTGCCCAAAAAGTTTTTCTCAAATAACTAATAGCAACATCATTTGCACTTGCATTATTAATTGTTATAGTGAACAATGATTTGAAATTGGATAAAAATGTATGATTGTTTATTCAATTTCCAATCATTATTGTCATAAAGTGCTGGATGCGAACTCGGCATGTAAAAGCATAAAAATAGTTTTTGTTTTAAAAATGGGATACGGTTGTCTAAGCGAATCATTCATCTGACTATTCTTATAAGGCTAGTACAAAATGCTAAGAATTTTGAGTTGCCACCAATATTTTTAGGCTAAGTTTGATTGAACACCTATTAAAATCAATCTCTTTAAAATTTTTAAATTCATTTTAAAAAGACTGATCGTATGTTAAACCAAAAAAAAAAAAGAGTTAGGCTTGGGAGTTGGTTATATGTAGGGAAACACTAATATTCCCACGATACCTCAAACTTGGTACCTACTAACCATATTTTATCCTAAGTTCAAGTTTTATGATTTTGATTTTTCAATTTTTATCCATAATCCCTTAAAAATTTTTAAATTTGATTTTATTAGAAAATTTTGATTTTTCATAATTTTGAAAATTTTCTCCTAATAGTTTCTCAAAATATAGGAGTTTTTAATATTAAGTAATTTTTGGTTCTTCATTTTGATAAGGATATTTTTGGATTAAGGCAATTTTTGAGATCTTCACTAATAGTTTAGCAAAAGATTCATGAAAAGACCTTAACCCAAAGACATTACCTTATTTTATATAAAAAGATAAATATGAATGTGTCATGGCATGATAATAAATGTCAATTTAATCAAGATGAATAATATGACAAATTATTTAGCATGAAACTAAACATTGCAGTAAAAGAATTAAAAAGGAAATGATTTTTATTTAAAAGATTGAATTTAATAATATCAAAATTTTTATGACCCCTAATCGCTTGAAGATTGTATGAGTTTTTATTTAAAAACATAATTATTGAATTAAAAGAATTTTTCAGAATCTTCTCCATTAGTGTAACAAAAAAAGGAAAAGACCTTAGTTTGAGATTATTGCTTTATTTTAAAATGAATTTAAATTTATAATCATGGAAATGGCAATTCAATCACAAATTGTAGGGCAAATAAATTCAAACAATTACAGAATTAACTAATTAATTCAATAAATAAACAAAGTAAATGAAGCGGGACATCAATGACATTTTTCTTAAACATCTTGAGAGCTCAAGAGAGTGACCAAACAAAATTTGAAAGGGGTTTGAGCTTTGGGCACGAAATTTACATAGGCTTGTAGGACGCTTACGTACTACAAGAAAAAATAACCGAGATTTTAGGCAACCTTGACTTGAGATGATAATATCCAAACACCATGGATAGAGTATCCAAAAGCACCACTTGGCCGTGATGCTTGCAGTGCAAAATGTGTTTTAAAAACCTATTTAAATAAAATAGAAGATTTTAAATAATCAATTTTGTTTTTACAATTTCTAAGAAAAAAATGCTAAACAGACCTAAACAAGACGACTTTGATTTTTTTTAATGAATGATTCATCACAAAGATCTCTTGTTACTCTTTTTTCATCCTTTTTTATTCAAAGAAAAACCTAAAGATTCATATCATATTCTCTTAGTTATGTGTTCAACTAACTATAGAATAAGCTTTAAAACATTTCATTATTATCATTTTTTTTATTATCTTCTTAGTTTCAGCCAAACACAAGTATATACCAAAAATGTTTATCATCCTTTTTAACTTTTACTAGTTCAGCCAACTGTAGAATGGGCTTAAGACTTTGTTTATTAAATCTTCCTAGTTTTAGCTAATTATCAAAATAATTTTAAAAGTTTATACAATATTTTTTAAAAAGCTTTCCTTGGTTTTGGTCAAACATCTCAAAATGTATAAAACTTAATAGTTTTTTCCTTCACAGATTCGATCACTCTAGGGGAAGGATTAAAAATGACATATTTTTTAAATGCAATGTATGATGACCTTATAGCCTATAACCTAATTCAAGCTTTAACTTTAATCTACTGGATTTCCTTTTCCTTTTTCAGAAAACTAGACTTTAACCATGGCCTATTACTTAAACTGAGCCAAAGGTAATATTGGCTTTTTATCAATATAAAATAGAAGGCAAGAATGGTTGGCTTAAAGTTGGTTCATTGAATGAAAAATTCAGCTCAACTATCGCTTTTGATCAAGTGACTTAGGATTCTCAAGCTTAAAGACAATGCTTGACAATAATCAAACCAACAACATATACCACAGTAGACCATTGACAAAATGAAGATGTAAAAACCTTTTGTCAAGAACAATAAAAGTTTTCTCTTTTTCTTTTTTAAAAAAATTTCAAATGAAATATAAACAAGAAGATGGGAAATATTAAACAAGAAAGAAAAGAGAACAATAATAATATTAAAAGCTATTTTTTTGTAAATTACACAAATGTCATTTTATCCAATTATACCTTTCTACATTTTGAAAACTTCCATAAAAATGCCTTACTTTCCTACCATCTTTTTAGTTTGGCTGCTTCTTATCAAATTGAAAAATCAAGGTTCAAAGCATCATGATAATATTTGTCCCAAAATCTTAATATTTTTGCAAATTTCATTAAATTAAAAAAATAAGGTCCAAGATATCAAGATAAGTAAAGGCCTAAATTCCAAAATTAAACACTTTTAAGCCTACCCAACTCCTCCAAATGCAAAGGCCTCATTCAAGAGGGTTGAAATTAAATGACTCTTATAGACCATAAAATTGAGAAAAAACCAATTAAGAAGGCTGAACAAAGTTAAATGTTTACAGTTATCAATAAGTGTGCTGTGGACACAAATAATTAATTCTTTGCAAAGATGTCAACATATTTGTAGTTAGACAAATTTTGCACATGAATTTCTCAAATACTATTTCATTTTTATCCTCTCATCTAAATAAAGTTGATAAACATCCTTTGTCACCATAGTTTTTGAAGGAATATGAAACCTAGGACTTGTCATATCAATTTCCTAAAGCCTTTATTTTCTACAAAATTAAAGGGTAATTCATCAATCATAATCATCTATGCTAAACTTTTCCTAATTTCATCTTGATCAAATTTCCAAGTTGTAATATGCCCTTTCCCTTTAACACCCTATTATGTGAAACTAGTTGGTTTGAGCACTGTTAACATTGTCATTAGCAAGATTTTTCTTACATTTGTTAATGTGTTGTTTTAGTGACCAGTGTCATGTATCTTTACATCACAAAAAAATTCTATATCGTAATAAGTACATTTACCCTTTGTAACACCATCACTTGTAACAAATTTAATAAAATGAAACCATACTTCTAACCTTGGGGCATGGCTTTTCTTTTCTAAGTAGACAGAGCTTGCTTTTGAGCTGGACTAAAAGCTTCAGTTGTTGAACTTCCATGTTGCCCTATGTTAATAGGACTAGGAGGTTTAGCACTAAGTTGATCGGAGTTTGTTTCAGTGAACATTTACAAAGAAATAAAAAAACAAATTGTTTACACATAAGTAAATACATATATTAAATCATAATTTCATCACTATCCACTACAACAAATAGAATTGAAAAAGAATAAAATATAGAACATACAAAAGTAAACAATAATACACTGCGTTTAACATGATATCACACTTTATTGTAAATAACTATACATTGCTCATCAATTTATTATGTCAGAATATAGTAATTTGTATTCAACATAAATAGAGCAGAGTGAAAGTGATGATTAGCAAGGAAAAGCTCACTTGTGTTTTGAAAGATGGTTAAAAATGAAGCGTCGAATGTCAAATGAATAACCTTACTAGAATTAGTGATTGTGAAGTGAAGCTATGAGCAACAAAATAGTTAAAGAAACTAGTGATTACCTAACTCAAAATGATAGATCTACAAAACATAACAAAAATATTTAGAGTTAGCAAGTTAAACACAACAAAGAAAGCCGTTAAAACACAAGAAAAGCAATGTTAGAACTAGATTACCTAGTTCAAAAAAGACCTATGTGAAGGAGAGTTGAGACTTAAGAAGGTAGAAAAACTCAGTTCCATTAGACTTAATGTGGTTCATATGATAAATAAGGGGACCAAGATAATTATTTAATTATAATAGAGGTGAGATAAATCATATTCAAGATAAAACTCTAATGATAAGAGTTAAAGTAATTTGTCTTACTTTGATATCTAATTAGAATATAAAGTCATTGATAGTAAGATACAACTTTAATTAATTATCTAATATAGGTTCCTACTCTAGTCTATATAAATTTTATGTGTACCATCATAAGTTAATTATCAAAAATTAAGAAAATAAACTAGAAGGTTTATATAAAATATTTATGTTCATGTGCTTAGAGCAAGCTTGTGTTTCTGATCAATAATGGCTAAATGTACTTTCTTAAATTGAATTTTACATATGGTATCAAAGCCAAGTTCTCAGGCTATGCTATTTAGATCACAAGGATATGTTAAATAAATTTCTCTTTTGCATATTTACCAAACCAAAATGTGAAAACAAAATTTATGATCTTTCAGTCAAATACAATTTGTTTGCTTTTAGTTGAAATTCTTGGATGAAATGAGACTTAAACCATGGCTATACAGGGGTTTTTATTTTGAATGTTGAATTATAATTATTTAGTGTTCTCTTGTTACATTGGAAAAT
>JBBYHL010000020.1:3085907-3106704 GCA_038381835.1 Adansonia madagascariensis
TGTTCTCTTGTTACATTGGAAAATGGACCTTATGTGTCTGTAACCTATGTGTTTCAAAGTTTTAGTTTGAGCAAAAGGTGGTTAAAAGGAAAATGTAAGAAATACTTGATACGTGCTTTTAGACTATATGGCCTTTTATCAAATCATGGTTTTGATGGCATTGAAATAAATGAAAAACAATGAAAGACATTAAGCAAAAGAAAACCATGAAAAACTTGAGGCAATTTTAAACAAACCTCATAGGTCAAATATGTTGAAGTCAAATCAAGAAGACCTAGTTAATGGAAGAAAAAAAGATAAAAAAAGCCCCATAATAAGGTAACGCGTGTAGCACATGTGATTGGTTCTTACGCCGTTTCTTTCATTTGAATAATTATTTCATGCTAAATTTATTTATTTTTATTTAATATTTATGACGATTAAATGATTAAAAATATTTTAAGCACATATATTTAGAATTTTAATTTATGGTAATATATTTTAGCATATTGAGATTTTATTGGCAATATGTACTTTCCTATAAAGTGGCCAATCCTTATTTACTCTCAGCCTAAAGTTAAATGCACATCTTTATACGTATTTTATGTTATGGAAAGTAAACGATTCATAGAACGTATAAATTGAGTAATTGTTTTGAAATTTGTTATGACATGTAAATTGATATTTTACTATCGTATGTAAATTTTGACTACATAAAGGATGGTGTCATTATTAATAAGCCAAATTACTAATTTGGTATTAACAATAATGTTTTAAGTTACTTAATTTAGATAAATTGATAATTAAAATTTTTTTATTAGTTTTTATCGTCACTGACTTGGATCTTGATTATGAGAATAGATTATTAACTATTCATTTGATTTTTGATCGTAAAATATATGCTATATATGAAAACTCCTTTAAGTTATGGAATAAAGATTGTGTCATATCTTCACAAAGAAATTTATTAGATTTATCAATAATGGAGTCTTTTAAACTCTTGAGTTTGACACTTATGTTAGTTGAATTAAGAAAAAGGCAAATTGACACGTCCATAAATAGAGATAAAGAAAGCACTATAATTTTTAGAGATCATATACCTTCACCTAAGTTTATGAAGTGATGCATTAAAATTGCTATTAATGTCCACAAATAGAGATAAAGAAAGTACTATAATTTTTAGAGATCATATACCTTCACCTAAGTTTATGAATTGATGCATTAAAATTGCTATTAATGTCTTAAAAAAAGTTCCAACTAAATCAATTTTTGGAACTTTATTTGAATTATGGAATAATTAAAATCTAGCTGAAGACATTTACAAGCTTTGGGTTTGACCAATTAAAGTGTAGGTTTATAATTAATCTAAACATAAGGTAACTGGATCCCAGAACAACTAGTAGTTATAGGCTATGCAATTGGCTTAAAGGGGTATAAGTTTCAAATGTCTCTTACTTATTTCTAGAAAAATCCAAAAAAATCATTTATGATTTGGAAATTATTTTTCAAGTCAGGGTCACAGTGCTGTTAATATCAAAATAGGGGATCTTTTGGTTTAGGGACTTCCTAGTCACATATTGATGTCTCGGACAAGCGAATGTCCATTATTTTGGGGTCCATGGTAGTGGAGTAATAGACCTATTAAAATTTTGAAGAGTAAGCCAATAAATAGTTTGTTATCCATGCCACTTGATTAATAAGTCTAAGACTCAAAATAAGACATTACTTCAAACACTTTGTAAAACAAAGTTTTTATGAAAGCTGGAAAACAGTTTTTATGAAGCCTCTTTAGGCTATGAATTCAAATATGTAAGCTTATTATTATTTCAAGATTAAAGCCTCAATTTGTTAAAAATAATAGACAAATATTAATCTCATTATTTAGGTTTATTTTTGTCCAACTTTGGAGTGTATTTTTCTCCAAGACCGCAAAGCACACAACAATGAGATAATAAGCAAGCATTTTCGCAAACACATTGTAAGCTAAAATCATGGCAAAAGCATCGAGCATAAAAAAGAACAAAAATAGCTTCATCAAAGTGATTTTAACAAGCAAACATGGCTAAAAAATAAACAAGGATATAATCAAATCATGGCATGTTAAAAATGAGTATATATTCCAAGATTAAGGATCAAAGGTGGAGCAAAATACCATGAAACAATAAAACATGGACTGTTTTAAAATGGTCAAAGCAAAATGGAGTTTTTGATCACCCAAGCCTTATTAAAGCATCATCAAAACAATATGAAATCACAAATCACCAAGTGAGACAAAAATAAATGCATGGATCCTACTTTAGGTTCATGGATACATGGAAAGGGCTTACTAAAATGATATTTGAATGCAATAAAATATTAAAAATGAAGAAAAGGGGCCAAGAGAATATACCAAAAAGCTTGTAAAAATCGTTACCTATTTGCTCAAAGTACTCGACCAACCTTCCTAAGACCTTTTTTTTGTTTGCTTTGGTTCTCTTCTCTACCTATGGTGGCGTGAAAACCAAAAATCAAGTGGTGGCTAAAACAATATTTTTTAAGGTGTTTTTTTTTCCATGAAATTAGCCAAGCAAAAAAAAGTTGTTTTAAAGGGAATTCAATTAACTAGGGGAAATAGACCTAAGTGAGGGCAATTGATATTTTTCCTTGTTAAATAATGACTCACCTAGTATCATGGAGTGTGCTTACCATCTTTAATTGGTCACAGTATCATACTTGGGTATCGAATGGTGTTGCATTATCAAGAATACTCTTTTAAGGATCCAAGTTTCCTCAAAGTGTCCCACCATCTAGCTAATTGGGCCTTAAAAAAATCATTAAACCAATCCAATAGGCCCAAGATTAATTACATAAATGGACATATTGGATCAAAATAAATTTAATAAGGCCTAACATGAATTTAAAATATTTGAAAAATTAGCCCAACATAATTAAATAAAATAAGCCTTAAATAAATTAATTAAAAATGCACGTAGGCCTTACTTTTCCTAATTTATATTTTTTTATAAGGCTTAGCCTTAACTTAAATAATTTATGACCTAATAGAATTAAATAAAATGCGCACAAATAAATTAATTAAATATGCATGTGAGCCTATTTTATTTAATGCATATATTTTTTATAAGGCTTGGCTTTAAATCAAATAATTTATAACTCAATACAATTAAATAAGATAGGCTCAAATAAATTAATTCAATAAGTATGTGGGACCTATTTTATTTAATAAATATTTTTTTGTAAGACTTCACTTTAAATTAAATTATTTATGACCTTACCTTGGCTAGTAATGATGGAGATTGGATTCGAGCCTATACATTCGGCTTTGATGATGCCCTGAAATACTGGCATGGAGGCCCAAACGAAATTAGGTATCTAAAGGTTGTAGTAGAAATGCTTGGTGAATATTAAAGTAATCTTGGCTTTAATCATATGAAAGCTGCCAAATGAATTATGTATATAGTAACATCATGGGCACTAAGGTTAAAATATTTTATCTCTAGTTTGAGAGTTGTCATGAAGGCTATTAAAAATCTATTATGACAACTCTTATATAATATGTTGTTCTAAAAATAATAAAAGATGTGAGTTGTGGCAAGCAAATAAATATAAAGTATCTTGTTGTGCCAACTTTTATAAGTATGTTTTTCTAAGTGGGTGTCTGATTCCATGACTAAAACATTGTTAAAAAAATAGTTTGAATTTCATGTGGATCATATGAAGCTAGTTAAATTCTGATAGGATGTTTTTGGCTTTTTTAATTTTATTTTTTTTTTTCACATTTTTAGATTTTATAGATATGTTTCAATTTGTGTATATAAAGATTGCATATTGATTGAATCTTGAATAATTATATAAAATTTTATTCATAAAGTATTATCTCATAGAGTGCTCTATTAGGCTAAAGTAACATATAGCCATATTAAAGTTTTGGATTTAAATATCATCTACTTAAGTTCTTGGTTTATCATATGGGCCAAGTGGGAGAATGTTGAACTTTATGTGGCCTACATAATAATTAAGTAGACCAAGATAATTATTTAATTATAATTAAGGTGATATTATTTAGATAAATCTTATTCATGATAAAACTCTAATGATAAGAGTTAAAGTAATTACTCTTACTTTGGAATCTAATTAATAGACAGACTCATTGATGGTAGGATACAACTCTAATTAGTCCTCTAGTATAGGTCCTTAGTCTAGTCTATATAATTGCTTGTGCACCATTATAAGGTAATTATCAAAAATTAAAGAAATAAACTAAAATGCTTATATAGAATAATCATGTTCGTGTGCTTAGAGCAAGGTCATGTTACTTGATCAACAATGGCTAAAGATATGTTCTTTAAATTAAATCTTAAAAGTTACTCAGGGTCAGAAGACTTTTTCCTCTGTGAGAGAGAAAGCTGAGAAAGTCGAAACACAAGAGAAGGCAGACCAATTAGTAGAGGAACTTAATTTGGGGAAAGGACTAAGGAGGTCTATGCTTGTGCGAGCTTGATGAGAGGGAGAAATTTTAAGCTTGGAGAAGAAAATAGAGTAAAAAAGAAGTGTTAGACTAGTTAGGGCTTAAAGTACTCCAAGGAAAAGAAATTTTGAAAATTTGAAATGAGTTTATATTTTTAAGGTTTTAGTTTTTTTTTTTAAGTTTTAGGGATTTTAATATTTTAAAATTTTTATTTAATTAAAAAACGTATATCCTAAATGGCATAGGGTATTGCTATTTAGGATAAAATTGGTTAATTCTATTAATTTCGTCTAATCGATCGAATTAATCGATAATTGAATTTCTAAAAAATTTTCTTTCATTAATCGAGTGAACATATTTCAATGGCCAACTGATTAACTAAACATTTTCATCTTGGTCAGTGAATTGGAGTAAATTTGGATACTTCACACCCCTACACATGGTTAAAAATTTGAGCAAAATTGTAAGATTTCAAGAAAAAAACAATTCTTAAGGCAATTTGTTTTTGAATTTTCTTGAAGCAATCGAATAGAAGAAAATTTAGTAAAGTGAATTTCTTTTTAGAAGCAAAATTCAATTCTACCATCCCTTGTCTGAGTACATCAGTTGAGTTATTGTTGCCCATAAGCACCTTGAGTTTACAAACTTCTTTATAGTTTTTGAATTGGTCTTGGTCATTGCATACATGGACAATAGCCCTTTAATCAAGCCACCACTCACAATTCTTAGCATGCGATGCCATTTAATTTCAATAATCATACCGACGTGCATACTTTAGATAGTAACCATTGCCATTAAGTCCTTTTGGTTGACAACACTTACCTTAGAGTTGAAAGCTTCCTTTAAGTGGTTGCCTTTCTTGCAAAGTATGCAGTCTTTAATGTAGTGCTCATTTTGTTGTAATGATAACATAATCATTTCTTTTTCTTATCTTCTTTGTCCTTAAATTAGGTGAGACCTTTTTTTTATCTTTCTAAGTTTTTTTTTCTTGCTTTCACTTACATAATAAACTTTAAAATTTGGAGAAAGATACACTACATCGCACTTTTGAGTTTCTTCTTTAATGCGCAAATGCCTTAGCATCTTCCAATAGTGACATCTTCAGCCCTATGGAGGAGTTCTTTTCCTATACTTATTCCAAGTTGAAGGCAATCTAGAAATTATTGTCTCAACTTATAGTGATTCAGGAACTATAAGCTTTAGGTCATGAAGCCTACAAATGAAAACTTGTAGTTTATGAATTGTTTCCATAATGTGTATGCTATCAACCATTTTGAATTCAAAATATTTCATCATGAAAAATTTGTCTATACCTTACTTTTCGTTGTTGTATTTTCCTTCAACGACTTCTAAATCTTGACGGGAGACTTGATATGCATGTAAAGATCTTTAGGGTATGTCCCTTACAAGTGAACTTATCTTCCTCTTTCTTTTTTCTTTTCTTGTGCCACTTTCTCCTTTTCTTTGGGACTTGCATCATTGGCAAGATCATCTGTTGACTTCAATTTTGGATCAAGAATATAATGATGTTCAACACAGTAAGAACAACCATCATTTTATCTCCATCTATTGAAGTTAGTATTATCAAATCGATCCGATTTCACGAACTCTTAACTCATCACTTTATTGGCGGTATTCCTCTTCGTGGTCATCTAAAGTCTTTAAAATTATTGTAAAAAAATGTAGTTGGTTATATAGAAACGAAATTAAAATCAAGACATAATGAATCACTATTTTTAAAAAATTATTTATCTTACGACAAAGTTCGCTAACAATTTAAGGTAATAACATTCTTAAAATACAATGAAGACTTAAGAATCCTACGATTAGTAATATTGAAGATTTCTTTCTAATAATTTTGGAATGCTTTCTCTAAAAATGGGGTTTGATGTTTATAGTCAACCAAAATACATCATTTAAAAGATATGTCCCCATTGAAACTTATCTGTACAAATAATCATATGTTTACCAAGGACATTTGTGACTTTTAGGTTATGCAAAAATGACGACTTTTGACATTTATAAGTTCTTCTACAACACAGCCTTGGTCGCCCATTTTCTTGCCTTGTCTACTATCGGTTGCCGTTGCATTAAATACTATAGGAACTACCTTTCTCTCTCTATATCTCTTCTCACTTGTTAACAGAATTATCTCTCTGTACCTCGAACCCTCAATACTTGTAAGTATAGAAAATTTATTGTAAGTTGTCATTAATTTCAATTGAGGTTTAAAACTGTAGAAGTTAGTAAAATTCTTGGAGCAGCAAAGCCAACATCCGTTCCAAACAAAACTAGATTTCATCCACATCGAGTAGAAACGATTTTGTTTCAGTTTTCTCATAGTATATTGTCTTTATCAGAGAGGAAAAAATCCAAATATATAATATAATGTATAACTGAATACAGAAAATGTACGGGAACTGCCCCACTTCTCCTGGTAGTGTATGCATGTTCCAGACGACTCCACACACTGACCCACCCAGGCCATACCTCGTGGTTCTTGCTATTTTATGTTATTTACAAGATAAACACTTTTCGCTTTTTACCTATTTTTTTCTCACAATTGTTCTTTCGATTTTTCCATTTGGTTCTATCCGCTGCCGGTTGCCTCACTCTCTTTGCAGGAACAAGAATCAGAAACAAACATTGAATGACTTCAACTCTCTGGTAAAGACATACTACTGTTTTCCAACATCATGGCATGCTGCAGAAGGGCAAAGCTTGCACTTAATGCCTTGCGCACTAGTTTCAGTTCAAGGCCTATTTTCAGATCTCCAATCCGAGATTCGTCTTCAATAATCTCCCAGAACCTTGGGTCTTCCATTTCATCTGCTAATAGAGCTAAGTTTTCTGGGTTCTCTTCATATTCTTCTATCTCACGAAGACTAGAATTTTCTAATAACTATTCTTATAATCCGTTTCTTAATGGGGCTAAGAGATTTTACTATGTCGATCGACACCGTGTTCAACATTTTAGGCGACGGGGTATGCAAAGGTGGATCCGAAATCCAACGAATGCGTTGATTGTTGTCTTAATTGGTTCAGGGGTTTTGATTACTTTATATTTTGGTAATTTAGAAACTGTTCCTTATACAAAGCGAAAACATTTAGTGCTTTTGTCTAAAGAGACGGAGAAAAAGATGGGAGAGTATCAATTTGAGCAACTGAAAGCAGCTTTTAAGGGAAAGATATTGCCTGCAATGCACCCGGAAAGCGTGAGAGTGAGGCTGATAGCTAAAGATATTATTGATTCGTTGCAAAGAGGGTTGAGCCGTGATCAAGTATGGAGTGATTTGGAGTATGCATCGCCGGAGAGTTCGCTTGGAATTGAGAGTGGACATGATACAATAGCGTCGTTGAGTAAGAGGGAAGGAGAATTGGGGACAAACTGGTACCGTGAAGATGAGATTCTTGATGATAAGTGGGTTCAGCGAAGTAGAAAGAAAAGCCAAGACAGTGGATCACAACCGACAACGTCTCATTTGGAAGGATTGAATTGGGAAGTTTTGGTTGTCAACGAACCTGTTGTTAATGCTTTTTGTTTGCCTGGTGGGAAGATTGTGGTGTTTACGGGGCTGCTTGAGCATTTTAGAAGTGATGCCGAGATAGCAACCGTAATTGGACATGAGGTATATCTTGCTTATCATTTTATGCTGTCATTTTTTTATTGGATGTGGGAATGATGTCTCTCCGTTGTGGTTACCTGATTAGGTTGGACATGCGGTGGCTCGACATATAGCTGAATCAATAACGAAGAATTTGTGGCTTGCCATCCTACAGTTGTTACTTTATCAGTTCATTATGCCTGATGTGGCCAACACAATGTCAGCACTCCTCTTGAGGCTTCCTTTCTCTCGGAGGTATGTTTCTTTTTGATATTTGATCTTTTGAAGAATAGCAATTGAATTATATTGTAAATAAAGCGAATTGGAGTTTTTCAAGAAGGATTGGTAAACAAGAGTTTTCTCTAAAATTTTGTTGCCATCAAATGGTTTAAGATCAGGTGGTTTCGTGGTAAAAAAATGTGCTGGGAAAGTATATATGAATAGCCATACAGGTCATATAGTACTTAATATTTAAGCCAAAGTTCAATAGATTTTACATTTGCAGTGTGTATGCATTCATATATAATTTGATTCTATGATGGAAAACCCAGAATTTGTGACCTCCTTATCTGTAGTGATAGATTAACTTTTCTACATAAATTATTGAATGTAACTTTTCATTTAGATATACGGTCCAGTTTAATTCTTCCAATGTCTGCATGCTGCTTCTTCATTCTGCAAAGTGGTGGATATAACAAAAAAAAATTGCACAGCCAATGACTCTGAAAAAAAACGTAATGGCAAGTGGAATCCCTTTTAGACTTGTTAGAGTCCTATTTGCTCAAGTAAATCAGCCACCGTGGAATAGAATTCGAGAGTTTTACTTGTGATGTACTTTTCTTTTGTCCTCATTTTTATCTTCTTTGTAACATATCTGTTCCCTAGGCAGTGAGATCTGAGTGTAAGTGGGTATCGGTAAACATGCTTGATACTGGTGCTATACTCTCTCTTTTAATCAAGCATACAAATAACTGAGTTCTGAAAATAAAAACCAGTGGATAAACTGTCGCCAAACAGATTAGAAATGGTTTTTGTGTAGATTCAGAAGTCTTCTCTATGCACCTTTTCTCCTGTTAATAAAATTGTCTTGCCCTTCAAAAGTAAAATCTTTATATACCTTTTGTGGCTTTGAGCAAGTTTAAACTGTTTCTAATTTTGGGATCCCTTATGTCTGAATTGCTAAAGCTCTTTGAGCTGTCCCATCAGTTCTTGTGCATGCTGTTCATGCTTCTTTCGAACTCACAAAATAAATGATACTTTTTAAGGGAATTGTTTTAGTCAATATTGAAATTTCCTGAAAACCTTCCTTTCAACTGTCCAATCTGTGATTCTTTTAATCTAGTTTGTACGTTTGATAATTACCAAAGGCCTTGTCCCCTGTAAAAAAAAGAAAGGTTCATAGAAATCAATATCTAGTGACTAGTGAGAGACTTGGAATTTCTGTAACCTTGCAGCTTTACAGTCGCATTTTTCTGTTCTTGATCTAATTCTTTTACTGAAATATGTTGTCTTATCTATTTACTCTGGAAATCCATCTGTCAATTATTGCGGCATGCCTCATAAATAGGTAACCAGTCCTCTAGAAGAAAGGTTCCGAGAAATTCTTTTACCCTGCTCAATAATGAAAAAAAAAAAATGTTCTTTCACAATTTACCAGTATAACCTGGATTTTCTTCTATTTGATAAGAAGCACAAATTTTTACTAGTGCAGTTTAATCGTGCTCAAATTTAGACATATGGCAGAGGACTGATGAAAGATCCCTTCGTTCTTTCCTTTATCTTTTAAGACGGGCTTTGCAATTTAATTCACCTAAACACAACTGATCTACTAACCTACCCCTCCCCCTATGTTACCCCATTTTAAAATTTTTTTTTAAATATTTTTGTTTGAAATTTGTGTCTATATATATTCGGATATAGTTGATCCTCCAAATATACGAAAAAATTTTTTTAAAAAAATTAAATATACTCATGTTGGCGCATGCCCATATCGAGTCTCATTCGAATCCGTATAATATTGCTCGGGAGTAAACACGTGTGGTTTTCTTGTTTGTGTGAAGTTGGGTTACATTTTTTTATATATTAAATGAACTCTCTTCAAAGTTTTGTTGCCTTTTATCTTCTGTTTACCCGCAAAATAACTCTTAATATTTCCAGGAAGTGGCCTCGTTAAATGTCATTCTCATGGTCTCCCCAGTACTTAACCCTTATTATGATCCCTGATAGGATGGAACTTGAAGCCGATTACATTGGGCTGTTGTTGCTTGCATCTGCTGGGTATGATCCTCGAGTTGCTCCCAAAGTGTATGACAAGTTAGGAAAGATTACTGGAGATTCAGCACTGAAAGATTATCTCTCCACACATCCATCTGGGAAGAAAAGAGCTCAGTTGCTGGCTCAAGCTCAAGTAATGGAAGAAGCACTCATGATTTATCGGGAGGTTAGAGCAGGACGTGGGGTTGAGGGTTTTCTTTAGGATCGCACGTCACCACCTTGATGCTACACTCCCTGTGCACTTGGACTCTAGACCAGCCTGTGAAGAATAAGAGCTCCATGTGCTTTAACTTCTTCCTTGTATTTATCTTTACAGATTTACAAATTTTATTCGGGATCGTCAGTTAAATCGCATTTTTGTGCGTTTGGGGTTCTTGCAGCAAGTGTAACTACTAACTATAGTTCCATAAAGTCGGAAAGTATTATTTCCATTATCCTTGTCTCTTTACTTTTTCCCCTCTGTAAATGAAATCGGAAAAATGGTGTATTTCTATAACGTCGTTTGTCCTCTTTCTTCTACTTACCTGTTGGATGGATCTTGTTTTTCCTGTTAAGAATTACTCGTTAAAGTGAAAGTTTGGGCATTTGCTGTCTTAATCCCAAGACACTCTGGCATCACTTCTTTCGTAAACGTGCTGATCAGCCCTGGAACAAACCACCACCAAACAATGTCAACAGAAAAATCATGGCCGATAAGGCGCAATTTGAGCAGTTAAACAATGTCGTCTGTATCTCCCTCTAGTTGAATCTCTTGGTTACTCCATTCTCTTCACTAAACATGCTTGAACCTTAATTTCCAGCGCTCAAAAATAGCGTCTCATACATAATCGAAGAACGCCGGAGTTTTGAGGGAGTTCAAATAAATTCATGCCCACAACATGACTTATTCGAAACTACCCAAAAACGATCAAGAGTTTCTTATTACAGATCTCATTCTTTTCTGCCCTCTCAGATTCCTGTTCTCTTTGCTACACGATGTTCCCAAATTCATAAAGAACCCTACACTTTATATAATGTCATGATTAGAGCCTGCGCTTCCGAATCAGCGACCATGTTATTGTTTTTCTTTTCCATCTAGTTCTTTTCAAACAAATGCTTTTTATGGAGTTTCAGTGGATTGCCTTTCGTTTCATTTTCTTTTAAAGTAATGCTCTAAGAGGCTTTATAGCCATCTAACGTGTCGCATTCATGGAAAAATCATTAATTGCACGGTCTTGTGATGCAAGTAAATCAACAATCAACCCTAGAAGAATCTAAGGAAAACTGGAAAATGAGAACAATCTTCAAGAGCTTCTTGAATATTAATGAAACAGTTAAAGAGAAGAGAGTGTCGGGAGAAAATGGCTAACTGTTTTCACATAATCTCCTTCATCCAAGATTGGACATTACATAGAAGCTTACAAAAATAGCAGAAAGTAACAGAAAAGGTAACCAACAACTACTCTTTTAACTGTTTCTGCTGTTTCCAACTTTCTTCTCGTAACATCTTGTGACCTTTGCGTTCAAAAATCTTCGGTAAGGTTTTATTCTCAATGTGTATTTTTGAATAGTGCTAAGAAGTTGTTTCATAAAACGCTGAACAGGGATGTTTCTTGTAATTAAATGATTAGTGGTGCTTGAAAGGCGGAATCTTGATATGGCATTGGAATTGTTTGAAAGTGTGGAGAACAGCAATATTATCACTTGGAATTTGATGATAACGAGTTTCTTTCAGGCTGGCAGTGGAAAAGAAAGCCTTACAATTGGTCCTTGAAAAGCAGAATTTAAGTAATGCCTATGTTAAACCAGATAAATTTACAACGGCTAATGAATTTTCACCTTGCTCTTACCTTGGTGCAATTGACAGCGGGAAATCGATACATAGCTACTTGAGGAGAAGTGGTGCTGCCTGTGATGTGGTAATTGGAACAGCATTGATTCATATGTACGGCGGATGTGGTAGTGTGGGTAGGGCATATGAGGTCTTTAAATAGATACCTAACAAGGGATAACTTAGCATGGACTTGCTATGTGTTCTGCATTTACAGTCCATGAGTACAGTAAGGAGGCTTTTGACACCTTTGAAGAGATGGAAGCCATGGGTGTGAAGACTAATGATGTCACATTTGTTGGGTTATTGTCAGCTGGGGCTCCGTCGGGTTTGGTAGAGAAAGGTCTCCAGTGTTTACATGATGAGGCGTGTTTATTCAACGGAACCACAGCTTGACCACAATGCTTGCATAGGCGACGTTCTCAAGAGCTTGTTAGAAGTATGCTGATAGAGCCGGATGTGTTTGATTGGGAAGCATTACTTTGAGGCCTTCAGATTTACGGGAGTGAACTAGGCGAGAGGGTAGCACAGTGTTTGATTGATTTGGAACCGAGAAACCGTGCTTTTTTATACCAACTAGTGTGACATCCATGGCGAAGCTTGTAGCTTTGATGATGCGAAGAGAGCTAGAGTCCTAATAAAAGAAAGAAGTATTAGCAAAAAAGTCGCAAGCTGTAGCATGATTGAGGTCGATGGGGTCGTTCTTGAATTCTCTATTGAATGATGGCCTGAGCTAATTGTGATGGCGAGATAGTAAAGTTCTTAAATGTATTTAAGAGCGAGATAAAGGGTGAAGGTACCTTGCATTACTGTGATAGGTTACTGGTTGGATGCACAAAATTGATGATAATGTGCCTATTGTTATTTGGCCTTTTTTTTTTCCCTAATTTTTCATGATTTCAAAAAAGAAAATGAAACTAAGATTTGCGGGCGGCTATAGCATTCAAGGGCACAAAGGCAACTATTAACATTTAACAGAAAAAAAAAGACCAGGGAAATGCATGACGGAGGTAAAGTTTCATCTTGATGGTAATCTTAAATTGACAAAATAGGCCAATAGCTTTTGCCGAAGTAAATTGCTATTCAATTTAACAAACTGAATTATTTATTTATTTATTTCCTTTTTGCTTGAAGGAAATGTCTTTAATTGGTTATCCAAATATTTTTCCCACAATTTTTGAAAAGAAAAGTTGTAACATAGCTTGTTGCTGCAAGCAAAGGGATATTTCCCGAATGCCTTACAGAAATGAAATCATTAATGCCTGGAAAAACTTTTAGTTTATGTTTCACATTATTTTGGAAGGCATTATTTTACACGTTTTCTTAGTTCAAGGGTCCACTGCATATAATCCCAAAGCAACCGTGGTTACAGACCTAAGACCAAATTATGAACGTGGACACAAGATAACGGATCAAAAAGTCCGAATGACATGAGCATAAAAAATTTGTGATTGACCAGAAGTATCTCCTTTCAACAATTGGTTATCACGTCCTTTTATGAAACGAAAGTTAAATGAGATATCAACAAGGTATGGAACAATTAATATACGAAAATGACCCGATAGCATCCTTGATGCCTACTTGTTCCTTGAGGCAAAATTTAGATACCAATCTCTCAAATCATCTGGCTATCTGAATAATATATCAGAAAGGATGGTTTACTTCTGAGCCATTCTTTTTTCTTCTTTTCCCTTGCCCAGCCCGCCATGGGAGATTTCTTTATTTCTTCCGCTGTCATCTTACTTCTCATAGCCTTTTTCATTTCAACCCCTTTTCTTCTAGCTCTGCTTGGAGCATTAACTTTGGTTCTGTTAATATTTGCAGCTTTATTCTTTTTCCTTCACACTCCAGAATTAATCTTGAAGGACGAACGGCCTCCCGTAGCTGGTCTAATGTTACACCAGCTCGTTCACTTCAATAGGCTTTTTGATTACCAAACGTCCCTGGCTATGAAGCAGAGCACTTTCCGACTGATTATGCCTTTGCATAGTGAGATTTATACTGCTGATCCAGTTAATATCGAATATATACTAAGAACCAACTTCCCTAATTATGGAAGGGTATAAATTCTTTTACCTTTGGGCTTTATTATCTTTTCTTTCTATGCGCATATGAAATTTTGGTGTTGTGGCGATACAGGGTGCCCATACTGAGATAATGGGAGATCTCTTTGGTGACGGTATCTTTGCAGTAGATGGAGAGAAATGGCGCCATCAACGGAAGCTCGCAAGCTATGAATTTTCAACCAAAGTTTTGAGAGAATATAGTACTGCTGTATTTCAGGATAATGCTGCAAAATTGGTTTCAAAAGTTTCCGTTATGGCAGTAGCTAAGTGTGCTATGGATTTGCAGGTTCCTGTTCTTGCTTTTAACTTCACTACATTACACTACACTCCAAACTCTGACAAAATTAGCCCTTTCTAAATGAAATTTTAGGTGATTAGATCAAGCATTAATTATTCTGGCACTATAGGATGTGGATAATCATTCTAGAGAAAGCTCGTTCTTCCATAGTCTCTTCAAGATGGAAAAGGATTTTTAATTGGAGACTAATTTCTAGCATTAAATTTTCTTTAATCCTTTATGATCATTAGAAAATGGGGGACAAATTTTTGGGGAGGAAAAGAATAATTACCATGTCATTTAGAAAAGGAGCATGAAGGGTTGTAGCAGTTGTTTTTCCTTTGTGTTGGTCACAGCATAAGGATTCAGGTCTACAATTGATTTTTCCTCCTATTACTTCTCTTAAATTTTACATTATTTGCAGGATATGTTTATGAAATCAACTTTAGATTCAATTTTCAAGGTGGGATTTGGAGTTGAATTAAATGCTTTGTCTGGCTCAGATGAGGTGGGAAACAAATTCACCAAGGCTTTTGATGACTCCAACGTTATTGTGTTTCGGAGATATGTTGATGTGTTTTGGAAAATTAAGAGGTTCTTCAATATAGGATTGGAAGCCGATCTTAAGAGGAATGTCAAAGTCATTGATGACTTCATTTTTGAGTTGATTCGGTGCAAGAGAGAGCAGATGAAAAATGAAAAGCTTGTGGTGAGTAGATTCACCAGTAACTAAAACTAAACTTATGAAACTTTTGGTTCTTAACTTGAGTGTTTAATTTGTGAATTCTTTCCTAATTAATGGGCAGAGAGATAAGGAAGATATATTGTCGAGGTTTTTGATGGAGAGCAAGAGGGATCCTGAAAGCATGAATGATCGATATTTGAGAGATATAATTCTCAACTTCATGATAGCTGGCAAAGATACAACAGCAAATACACTCACTTGGTTCTTTTGCATGCTTCACAAACATCCTTTTGTTCAGGACAAGGTTGTACAGGAAGTCAGAGAAGCAACTCGAGCTGAGGGTTACATATCCGCGGATGAATTTTCAAGGTTGATGACGGAGGAAGCTCTAGACAGAATGCATTATCTTCATGCAGCATTAACGGAAACTCTTCGACTTTACCCAGCAGTTCCTGTGGTAAGTAATATTTGGTTTCTTTATGCAATTTCTATGGAAAATGAAAACTTGGTTGTATTTTTTCGGTAAAGCACATTATGACATATAGTGAAGTCATTGCTAGTGCTTTTTCATTTTCTCGGAGACAATTTTTAGCTCAATGCTTCTTTAATCGATATGGCTTCAACCCTTTATGGTGTGCTTGACTGTTTCTAAAAGACATTCATGTGCTTTACTTCTTGATGCAGGATGGGAAGAGTTCAGCAGAAGATGATGTTCTTCCTGATGGTTATAAAGTAAAGAAAGGAGATGGGATAAATTACATGCCTTATGCCATGGGAAGAATGACATATATTTGGGGAGAGGATGCTAATGAATATCGACCTGAAAGATGGCTTGATGATGAAGGCATTTTTTGACCAGAGAGTCCTTTTAAGTTCACCGCATTTCAGGTAACATTTTTGCTCTACCCTTACTTGAAGAGGATTTCTTGATACTCTCAATTTGATTTAATTGAACTGTTGATTTATCCTTAGGCCGGGCCTCGCATCTGCCTGGGGAAGGAATTTGCATACAGGCAAATGAAAATCTTGGCTGCTATTCTCCTTTACTTCTTCCAATTCAGACTCGCAGATAAGAAGAAAGAGGCTAAATATCGAACCATGTTCACCCTTCACATGGCTGAAGGGCTCAATGTATATGCATTTCCCAGGACCTAACTGTGAACTGGGAAATGTTGGTCGGCTTCATCGCTTTTCTTTGCCAAATATACTTCTCTTTTGTAGTAAACTTTCTAAACTTCATACAAGACTATATTAATGAACTTTGAACAATTGCTCTTGCATATACTTGATTTTGGTTATTAGCGTATTGTCCTCTTTTTATAGATAAATAAGTTATTTCATAGGAAATTGTACTTCCAAAGATACTAACAAAGATAACCTAAAGAAAATAACCATGCTGTTTAATTTAAGGTTCCTTCAATAAAAGTTCTTTTACTGGAAAACACTTTTTTAGAACAACTCTGTTCGAAAGGACTCTTGTTTGTACTAGCTCATGTTCAGAATTGAGCCTGTTTAGAACAATTCGTGTTCAGAACAACAATTGTATATAATAGCTCTTGTTTAAAACGATTTTTGATTAAAGCAACGTAGGTTCAAAACAACTTTTTCATTGAAAAAGTGATTCATAGATCAAAACTCCCATGAAAAAACACCTCTTTCAAAAAATATTATACGAAAAATGTTCTACTGGATATTATTTCACTAAAACAAAAGAAGTAAAAATAATCCTGAAATATGATGTGGTTCTTGGGTTAGATTCGTTATTAGGATGTTTTGGAGAGCTTGGCTTGGTGGAATAGATATGGAGATAGTTAAGAAATTCTTTTATTAAATGAAGTATGAATATTTCTCCATTTCCTTTAACAAATAGTGGGCTATTGTTCACTACTCTTTATTACCAACAATAATCTAAACTTTTGTCAAACAAAACATTAATATTTAATTAATTGAACAATTCTATCATCATTCTTGTTTAATGTTTATGATAATTAACTCTTTTTCTTGACACATATAAGTAGGAGTCTTCCTTATTCATTTAGGGGACTTTTTGGCATTTTTGTAGAACTCTTACTTTCAAACCCTCTTTACAATTTTCTCCTCTTTGATTCTTTCATCTTTTATTCTTAACCTCATTGCCACCTACCAATATACTTAGCACTTAAGGGCCTGCTCTAGTCTTCATCTCTGTTGTTTCTCGATACATTTTGTTTTAATTATTTGTTATGCTTTTTTTCTCTACCAAAGATACAACTATAAACTTAATTAAAAAGAAAGGATCTAAAAAAATTTAAGCATGATTCTTCTTTTTTATTATTAAGAATTATTGTTAAATATTCTTCAATAGATGATTATCCCTTATGGATTGATGAAAGTTTCCCAAAGCTACTCAAGTTGGTGATATGAATTGTCCTTTTCATTTTATGGTCTAAATTGTAAGAAGAGGCAGCAAAAGACTTTTTAAATCTCACTGTTATGAATTTCTTCTACATTTTGGTGGAAAAGAGTCTCTAGAAATAAGATATTGAAGCTCTAACCAGTGAAAAATATCTAAGCAAGAAAAAAAAAAGAGAAATTAAAGAAGGATCAGAACAATTGTAAGATTATTTACTCAATTGTTTATCTAGTAATTCGTATCAATATTATGACCGAACTTACACTTTAGTAAAGAAAACTTAGAAGATGTTACAATAAAAATATGACACTGAAGAAACTGATGTTGGAATTCAAATCATGTTCAATTAAATTAAAATAAAATAATTTTAATAACACTTGAATCATGCAGAGGAATAAATAAATCATGAAAAACCAATTGCACCAAAGGATCAACTTGTAAGCTTTAAGTGATCTACCTAGCAAGAACAACGAAAATAAAAAATCATACCTTAAACCAATGTTTACAAAACCCCCAATTAAATTTGAACTTTGCTTGTTCTTGCACACCAAACCCAATTATCGCACACTAAAGTCATCCAATTGTCCAACCTTCAATGGTGATCTACATGGTGACTTGAGAAACTTTCACAAAGGCAAGGTTAATGTTTTACCAGAAGCCATGCTAGTGGCTTAGATTTCAAAAACCTTCCCTTTTTATCAATTACCTTGGTCATGTTAAAAGTTGAGAGCAAGAAAATTATTTTTACTTCTTACAATTTTGTCATGTGTCTAACCTTACACTTAATTACAAAAGGCGTCATACTTATTAGGGACAACAAAACACTTGGATATATGTAATTTTGATTTAGTGAAATTAAAGTTTTGGTTTAATTGCACTAAGATCCTGTACAAATTAAACTTTTTAATTAAGTCCCTAAGAGATTAATATATCTCTTTGATTTAATCCAATCTTATTTTAATTCCATAAAATCATCTTTATATGTGTGCCCATTAAGCCCCTAATATGTTTGTAATAAATATAAATAATTCGGTTAATAATATTTATATTTATAGGTCATGAGCAGGATTTAGCATACATCATGGCCACCCAAATGCTAAGAGAGTTAAAACAATTTTGACAAGTCTTTTAAAATACAGTATGTCAATGTAATCTTTTCATCATATATCTCGGAAAAAGGGAAAAGCATGATGTAATGTTTACTTTTTGTTTCTTTCATATTTCTCTTGTAGCTCTTATGTATTAACTCTATAATCAATATTGCCTTGACCAAAGACTTCTAAGTTAATATGAGTCAATAACAATTGAGATATGTCCCCTCAAATCATTTTGGGTGATGAATCCTCTCTAAAACACTCATTTACCTTTAGTATGCTTCATATCATTCCCAAAACCAACTTATTGTAGAAATCCGTCATTTTAGACTTGTTCCTGATGAACTCTAAGTATGAAAATCTACATACAAGATGATATGATTTCACAAGTTTAAGGATTACTTACACTACTGACTTTAAAAGTATTTCCATATACACCTGACTGGAATACCATATGTAATTCTTATAGCGAGCCATGTTCAATGAATTTGTTACCATAGCAAGCACCCATATATTTTCCCCTAATATCATTATACTTTAACTCATGATCTTAGTTGTTTGCATCACATGCATGGAGGTTTAACATGCACCAATATTTGTGCATTACCAATGCCTTGTTTTGATAATACAATAACCAAGAATGGTCTTAGAAACATAGCTTGATGCATAAGAATATGATAATGATGACTTTTTCCAATTTATTTACAAAGCCAATATATTTCATAGGCTTTATTTTCATAAGCTATTAATAACAATTATAATAAAACTCATTAATAAAGAAATACCCCATTAACATTAAATAAAAAATAATGTATGTTACTTGAAATAATTAAAAGCTAGCGCATTACAAGCAAATCCAATTGGCTTGCGAGGCTTATACTAACAGATAGATCTAAAAAGTATGCTTGTCATTGTAATTTGGGTTCCAAATGGTCAAAGGAAAGTAAGTATGTTATAAATAAGCCCATGATGTCTAATGTGAAGAAGTAAATATTATGTGAAGAAATGAAAGTCTTTGCCATCATTAACAAATAGTCCAACCCTGGAAATTATGTGGGAAAGTTTTATGCTACAAATAAAAAGGAACCATCCATTAAATCTTTTATCATGCATTAAGAGTAGACAAAAAAGAAAAGCATAACAACCAAGACAATTCATTTTTCTTTAATGGCACAAGCTCTTCAAGGGTAAATCTTATCACCTTTAATGAAAACTTGCCTATGACTAATAACAATACCAAATTCAAACATAAAAAATTAATAAAAATAAGTCCTATTGAAAATAATTGAAATTTCTATGTAATTAGAGGAAAAACCAAAAATCTCATTTTAAAGATGCAACTAATAATAAAAAAAAATGACGATGCTATTTATGCGATAAATTTAGATATAGTTGTAGAGTATGCCATTTCTGGAAACATGGACTTTAAAAATATATCAATATAATAAAAGTGCCACTTATGTTTATGATGCCTGAGCTTATCATTATTCGTTCTTTTGAAAGATGATGTGTAGAATTTTAAATCAAAAGGTTTAAGAGGAGTAGAGGGGATAAGTATTATAATTTGGATTAAATATTTTTACTCGGTCATTAGATATTGCACATAAAACTATTCCTCGTTATTCACTTACATCTAATGGAGTAGTAGAATGCAAAAATAGAACTTTAATAGATTTGACTAATTATATGTTGGTATACTCTGCTTTTCCCAAAAATTTATGGGATAACCAATTCTTATTACTAATTATGTGTTTGATAGAATACCAGAAAACACCTTTTTAAAAACCTTTATGAACTTTGAGATTATAAGTTAAATTTGAGTTAATGTTAAAGTCTAAGACTATGTTAACTTGTTAAGCTTCTAGATCCTATATGATCAAAACTTGAGATAAAAGCCTCTAGATGTGCATTTATGGGTTATGCTTTAACTAGTAAAACATATAGGTCTTTTAAACCCATAAAATAATATTATAATTGAATCTCTAAATTTCATCATTCACAAAAATAAATTTACTTTTAAAACTATAAATAATAGGATATTGAACTTGGACCAATAATTATCTTTAAACTTAGGGATACTCAATAAACTTTAAAACAATTACTTTTCAACCCAAAAAAAGGATGGATTTGTAATTCAATCTAGAAGAAAT
>JBBYHL010000020.1:3109492-3120102 GCA_038381835.1 Adansonia madagascariensis
AGAACCAACCGCCCTTGCGCCAAAGAAAGTGCTGCTGCTAGAAATCTTTTACTTCTTTTTTCTGTGTCTCCTTCATTTATTCCACCTTCACTTGATAGGACCATGTTGGCTTTTGTTTTTTCCCCCTTTGACGATAATAGGCACTGCATTAACAACAACTAGCTATTTAGCTATTTAGCTAAAATTTTAATTAGCAAAATTAGCAAAAATATTAAATATAATTTATATTATAAATAAATATAAATTCAAGAATATTATTGTCTTTTAGTAATTTTTATTAAAATTATTTTTGAGATAATTAAGAAAATATTCTTAGAAAACTACTAATTCCTACGTAAAAAATTAAAAATGTTTATAGTTTGGACCAAATCTCGACCTAAAAATTTTTTAGATTTTTTTACCTACATTCAAATTAATGTTCAAATATTAATGAAAATTTAAAATCATTTTAAACTAATATTTGTATAATTGTTTTATAATTAAACATAAATAAAATATTTTTTAGAGAAAACTATGTCGAATACTTAATCTGAACAAGTAATTTAACCCATAGACAGCTCTAATAAAAACTAACCACATTTCATAAAAAGCAAACACTTTTAAAAAAAATCCCTGTGGATTTACTAAGTTAAAGTACTATTGAAGTCTTTAATTGAGTTTGGTGATGCAAATTGAGTAACATTAATTTAGTAAAAGAAAATTATCAAAAATCAAAAATTAAATAATAACAAATATAATAAAATAGTATTTATAATTAAGATCATTACATTTTCTTGTTTAGGATAATTACTTATATGATTAAATATTGTATCTTTAAAAAATCAAACAAAGAAAATATAAACTACTTTAAGTTAAACCGTATAATTTCTTTTTTATGTTTTGCAAATTCGGTATAAGATTGAATAAGTTTGAGTTTTTGTAATTATATTCATATATGATCGATTCATATATGGCTCGTTTTGTATCTATTCTATTCAAATTATCTGACAACGCATTTAAATTAATGAATTATTAATATTTAAAATACATAAAGGTATATTATTATTCTTGTTTAAGGAGATTAATAGTGTTTAAATATTTTATTGTGAAGATATAAGGGTCTTGACCCTTCGTGACTTTTGATTTTAATGAAGGCAAATCATTCTATAATTTTCTTTTTCAATTTACGTAAATTTATTTTTGCCCTTTTATCTTTCCAAATAATCCAAATAGATTTATACGAATAAACTTCATATATGATTTGAATCTGAAGAAAATTATAAAAACCAAATGACATGTATATTATATTCTAATAATATGTAATCTACAGTACCATATATTAAAGGTGTCTTTGAGTAGGATTAGACTACAGTCTAAAATAATTTTAAATTTTAAGTTCAGACTCGAATTTAGTTATGTTCTTTAGTCTGAATATATAATTCATCTTTTAATAAAATATTAAAAAATATTTTTATTAGTATTTATATTTTTTATGATTAAATTTTAATAAAAATATTATTTTAATTTATAATTATTATTCTAAACTGAATCAATTTAAATTAAAAAATAATAAAATTTATATAATCGAATGAATAATTTAACTCGTGGACAGCAAGTCTAGTATATATGTGTAGACAAGTCTATTGTTAAGGGTATAAACATGACAATTAAAAAGTTCTTTTGTATATTTTAATTAGATTTGTTCAAATAAAGTAAAATCGGTTAGTTTCTGAATCTTTGAAATCGATAAATTTAAAAAATATATATTATAATTTAAAATTTTAATTTTAATATTTTGAATTATATATTGTAATTAAAATTGATTATAAAATATGTTATTAATTCCCCAAATATTTTAGGTGGACTAAATTCAATCGACAAGTTTAGTTTTAATTGATTAACGTATTTCAACGTTGAAATAAATGAAATAGACATTTGAAAATAATTACATAAAAGAAAAGATTACACCATTTTACTTAGAAAGGCATTTTTGGTTCGCTTATGATTTTATTATTACATTTAATAATTAATAACAATTATATGATTAATATATATTCTTAATCGATTAATAATATAATTTGTATATTTCATTAGTCATTAAAATATATATATATTATGTTTTTCACTTCAAATCACCATTTGGATTTTAAAAATTTAGTGGTAGTTGTTTGTCTGTCCTTTTTTTTTTAATTATTAAATTTAATAATTTATATATTTTATTATATCATAACTGTATTTAAATATTTTTATATTTATCTCAATCTTGATAATTTATATTTCATATTAAATAAATTTTAAAAATATATTAATATAATATAATTTTTTTATTTTATATATTATATATATTATATTTATACAATTATATCAAATATCATCATATTTAAAAATTTTAAGATAAGTACCAAATCAAAGTGGTGCCAGGCAGAGCATTAATATATATATACATATATAAGGCAAAAATAAGGCAAAGCCATGCCCAGAGGGGGAGAGAGAGAGAGAGAGAGATTGGAGCAGGCAGAGGCATGGATTGGATTTCGAAGTGTCGACATCGATCGATACCTCCGCAACCAAAAAACTATGCACAGCTGACTCGCAGACTCAGTCTCCGCTCGGGTGCTCCCTCCGTCTCTTCTCCACTCACCCCCTCACTCAACGCGGGGGGTGCCCTCTCTCTCTCTCTCTCTTGTATCTTTCAATACCCCCCCCCCCACCTCCAAACGAAGCGCATTAAATGCTCTGGAGAAAACAATGTCAATAATTTCGTTTTGGGAGCCACGTTTTGCAGCTTCAGTACAATCATAAGTCATGACATTTCGTAATTTGTGTATTCCGGTTGTTTATAATTATATTCAAAAAGGTTTCTTTATTTATTACTTAGGCAAAATTTATGTTTAGTGTATTATTTTTTTATAATTTAAAAATAATATATTAATTATATTTTTTTTATTTATATCATTTCAACTGATATCTAATGGTACATGTTAATATGTCTATTTAGATATAATATTTAAAAATTTTAATTTATTTATGTTAATATAAAATTAAATTAATTTTATATATTTTTATAATTTTTATATAATTAATATTTTAATAAATAAATTATTAAATTTAGTAATATAATTAAATTTATCATATATATAAAATTTAAAATTGATTTGATATCTTTATCATATGATAAATATGATAAAAATTTTGTGAATAATTATAAGTACTATTTTTTAGTATATTATTTAATAAAATTTTTACATTAAATAAATAATTAAGCGTTATGAATTTACTCAACATAAATATCTATGTAAATATAGCATAAAATTTAATGATTAAATTAAATTAATATAAATCATATAAAAAATTATATCAATATTTAAAATCAATATAATTTTATACTAATACAAATAAATTTCTTCTTTATGTTTTATTGTATTAAAAATTCATATTATATATTTTAATATATTATTAATGATATTTTTCATCTATAATTTAATCTTTCGGTGTCTAACTTACAAAATTTACTTTCCCCACTAATCATCTACGCGGAGTATTCTATATTATTAATATGACTTTTGGCATATGTTAATTAAGGGTAGGGATCTATATTCACTGATATAAAATTAGATTAATCTTATATATTCGTATAATTTTTATATAAAATTATATTTATTTAATCTTTTTATTATATTTCATATTCGATTTATATAGATCATACATATTTAGTTTCGAATAGATTAAAAATATTTAACTAATTGTTTGATGAAAAAAATTTTAACTGTTAAATATATATAGAAAAAATAATATTTTAAATTAATATGATAGTGGAGCTTAATTAATTCAAAATTTTATATGTAAAATAAAAATAATTATATTATTAAATTTAACAATTAATATATTATAATATTAGTTACATAAAAATTTATATTTATACTAAAAATTAGTTTAATTTTACATTGAATCTTTTCACAAACATGGTTTTTCTCTATCCGTCTCCGCCCTTTCTCGTTTGTGAAGGTCACACGTCCAACAGAATCAATTTGTCGGATCTTAGTTGGATTGAATCCGAGCAATTTTGATAAAGACTCCAATGGTTTAAGTTTGTATTTAAATCATTTTCATTTTCAATTATTTTAATTTTGAGTAATTTAAATTTGATATTTAAATTATTTGAATTTAAAATATTTTAAATTTAATTTATTAATTTTTAAAATCAAATTATAATTATATTTGATAAAATGAAATTTATAATTTATATTAAAAGCTATACTCGTATGCATGAGAGATCTTGATTTGAAATTTTAAAACCCAATTTTTTCATCATAAAACATGGTAAAATATTTAGTCTAGGTTATTAAAAAATATAATTGCTTTGGACATTTTGCATATGATTTCAAGGTTAATTAGGTAATTTTAGATTATTTTTAGTTTAATTTTTTTTATTAATACTAATGAGATATTTTGAATCTCAGATTATTTTGGACTCGAGTAATATCAATTTTTACCTTTTAGCTTGTTTGTGTTCGTACCTTCTTCTATTTCGGATCTTTTTAGTTTAAATTCATGTTGGGTTTCGGTTTTCTAATTCGGGCTCAAATTTAAGCAATTATTTTTTTTGTTTAAATCATTTCGGTTTTAAAACATTTTAGTTCCAAACTCTTTCGGGTAAGAGCTCAAGTTCGAGCTATCACTGCATAATTTAAATTACCTAATTAGTGATTATGTGTTTATATTATATTCGTATTATGTTTCAATTTATCTAATATTTTGTACAATAGTAATTCAATTTAGAAAAAAAATATATGTTTGTGTTTTTTAATGTGCGTTTTAAAGTATTATAAATTTATATAAATTTATATATTTTAATAATTCATTTTATGTAGATCTTGATATATACTTATATTTGTAGCATGTTCATAGTCTCTTTCATGTCATGTCATATTTTTATTATTTTTAATTTTTTTTCGTATCATATCTTAATTCGTATCAAATCTTGCATGGTTTCTCATAATAATTTAATCTTAATTCTAACTTAAGAATTCGACATTACATCAATCATATATTAATATAAATATCATGTTTAAAATTTTAAATTTATTTTCTACATTGAAACATGAGCATTTATCTAGTTTTGGTATAATTTTATTCCAAAATAAAAAATAAATATCTATCATCATGTTTTTTAAAAATAAAGAATCTATTTACGTATTTAAAAATACATTTTTTTTTGAAAATATTCAAACCTTGACAAGTAGCCATTAATATTCGGATTGTACAAAGTAAATCAATTTTAGATTTTTAAATAACTTGCCACTAAAATTAAGTCATATTTAAAAATCTAATTATGAATGAGATAATATAATAAATATTTATGAAAAAATAAAAATATAATAATAAATTATTTATAAAATTAAATTAGTAAATTATACTTAATATTTTTAAATGTAAATATAATCTATGAAATTAAATTAATAAAAATTTCATAATGAGTAAAGATGCAATTCTTAATGCATTTACAAACATGGTATTTTTATAAAATGTATAAATCTTATCATATAAATAAATACATACATGTTTATTTGTGTATGTTTTTTTTTGTACCCTTTATCATAAAATAAGAAAGTTTTATATTTTTTATGAATTTGATAGTAAGTATCATCTAACAAATCAATATTATGGTCATTGATCAATTATATGTTATATTTTTTTGGGTGAAATCATCGATATTTGAAAGTTTACTGAGCTTTGACTAATCTGATTTGAATTGAGGTTTCATAATAGGAGTAGAGTTCTTTTAGCATAGGTGTTTTTATACACAAGACTCGAACCCAAAATCTTATTTAAAGGAAAAAAATACTTATTACTCCGATCAATCATATGTTAGTCATATGTCACAAATATGATATTTATATTAATGTATGACAGGACCTTTGGCTTCAATATTCAAGGCACTCGAACATGGCCTGGGTAGGTTATAAAAATTGAATCTATATTATAATATAAACATATAAAATATGTTATTTATATTTTAAAACTTAATAAAAAGTTATTAAATTATTAAAGATTAAATTTTTAATTTTTTAAAAAATAAATTAAAAAAATATAATATGAACTGATCTAAACCGATTTAAATTACCTATTTACAAATATGGATGGGCTTAGGTAAAATTTGAAATTCATATTTCAGAGTGTTTTAGACTTAGATAAGTATGAATAATGTTAAAATCATATTGTAGCTTGATTTAAATCTAATCTAACCTGATTTATAAATACTTTTAATTTTAAACTTAAAATTTTCTTCTAATATAAATTATTTTTAGATTTAAATCAAATAAATTTAAATTATTAATTTTATTTTTTAATAATTAAATCATGGATCAAATTTTAATTAAAATAACATGAACAAAGTTTTTTGAATTAGATTAAAATTGACCGATGCACGCGTCTAACGTAACTTAGTTAACTGAAAGGTCTTATTCATGGCAGTTCCACAATCTCGACTTTTTTTCTGTTACTTCTCTCTTGGCCTACATAGTTGCTTTTGCTTGCTATCATTTCCTATCATTTCCTACATGGTTGCTTTTGCAGATACGCTGGCAATCAGATAGTCCAAAACAATCCCCCCACCAAAATTTTTTTTTTTAAAAAAAAAAAAAAAACCCTTTGTGGAGTTTTGGCAAGACAACAAATTTAAGACTTGAATGAAAGATATCACTATCTTCAACCGAGCTAGTTCCTGAGTAATTGTTCTGGTTCTTGTCGAAGGTTTTTTTTTTTTTCCCACTCTCTCTCTCTCTCTCTGGGTATCTCTTGTTTGGGCTCATTTGAGATGGGTGACACCAAAGGCGATACAACAACCAAGAAGCAAACTCAACAACAAAAACAACAGCAGCAGCTGTCTTCTTCCCCGAACGAGCCCCTTGAGGAATCCTCAGAATCAAGGCAAAAGCATTTACAGCAAGCATCAGCTGTTGTGGTTACAGACCCTTTCATCTCTGCGCCTTCATATGTCCCAATTGGTCCAACTTCTTTAACATTTGAGCAACCATTTGAGTCAGTCAATCCCAAGAGACCTCGATATAACAGTGGCCAATGGAAACTACTTCCATCACCATCTTCCTTGCAGTCACAAGCCTCAATGGCTGTAATCGCTAGCGAATCCACTCCATCACCTACCACAAACCCCATAAACCCTCGAACTCAAGCTCATACCACGGCTACTTCCACCTCTGACACAGCCTCATCTCCACCCCAGTCTCCTCTTCCATCCACAACCTCAGGCCAAGAAACCAACAAACCAGAAGAAGAGCGATTTCATCAACAATTTAGGAAAGGGAAATATGTCAGCCCTGTTTGGAAACCGAATGAAATGTTGTGGTTAGCGAGGGCTTGGAGAATTCAGTATCACGGCGGGACGTCTGATGCATCTGGCACTTCTTCAAGGAGTGGTCACCAAGAAGCTGGTCATCTGACAAGGATTGATGTTGCAGCCCAACCATCAAGAGGCAAAACTAGGGCTGACAAAGATAGGGAAGTAGCAGAGTTTCTAAACAAACATGGGATCAATAGAGATGCCAAGACTGCTGGTACTAAGTGGGATAATATGCTAGGTGAGTTTAGAAAAGTGTATGAATGGGAGAGAGGAGGGGAAAAAGAACAAGTTGGCAAGAGTTACTTCAGACTTTCTCCTTATGAGAGGAAACTACATAGATTGCCCGCTTCCTTTGATGAGGAAGTCTTCGAGGAGTTGTCTCAGTTCATGGGTACTCGCATGAGAGCTTCTCAAAGCAGAGGAGCTTCTGCAATTGCTTCTAGTGATGATGGTCGGACAGTTGGTTCTAGAGCTATGCCTACCCCCCCTCCTTTCAGAGAAGATGAACTTCCTCTCTCAGGTATGTAAAAACCTTTTTTTTTTTTAATTAATTTCTTTTGTTATTAAAGCAAGACGTGTGGTGTTAATATGTGTTATTTCCTTTAGTGAGGACAAAACAACCGGTGACGACAAGTGGAGGTGATTCCTTCTTTCATGGAACTAGAACAAGTCTGTTAGGGTTCGACACATTGCTAGACGTTGGTGTTGGCCTTCATCCTTCTTCATCTTCAAAGGAACTTAGAAGAATTGGGAAGATAAGAATGACATGGGAGGAGTCAGTAAGTTTATGGGCAGAAGAAGGTGAGCTTAGTAGAGGAAGAGTTAGACTTCAAGGTTCAAGCTTTCTGAATGCAGATGAACTCACATTCTTTGATGATGCCATGGTTGCTTGCACAATGGAAGCCTTTGAAGATGGCCCTCTAAAGGGTTTCTCTGTCGATAGATTCGTCAATGGACAGCAAGTGAAAGTCTTCGGAAGGAGAAAACCAACCGCAGCTTCTGCTTCTTCTGGTATAAACATGTTAGTTAGTGTTCCTATTTAGAAACTGTTACTGGAATCCCCGTCTAAAAGGCACCCTTTCTCTCTCTGATGATACCAGGTTTCATCGAAAGAGCTCAGCTTCCGTTTGTAGAACCCGCCATCAGATGTGAGTTAAATTAAAACTATTGTTTACTTAATGGAACCCTTAACCTCTTCTTTCTCTAAGCGCAGCCATCCTAGCTTGAATCGTGAATTAGAATCTACTGTCTTCACTGCCTGATGGCTGCTTCGTAGAAAGTACTTTCTATGAGCGATTTTCTTTGACTGAAAGTTATTGTGATTGTTCTAAATTCAGGAAATATGCATGCGTTAATAAGATTATTGTTTTGATTACTACTTGGTACAGCAATGCCCCCATTGGAGTTCCAAGACCCAACGGACTACTACATGGCGTGCCTTCGAGTTCCCCCAACGACACTGCCAAGCTTGTTTGAGCTTTCATGGCACTTACAAGAGCCACCACCCGAGGAATATCGGTTTCCTCTAAGGAGAGATGTGTACCGAGATTTACCACCTGGTAAAGAAGTTTTATTTACAGTTTCTAATGAACTGTTAGATTGTAGAGCTATTACATATGATATTTTGAGCCCAATTATCCGCACCAACCCTACTCTCGGTGCTGCTGCTGCCACAGCGAGAGACTCTTTTATTGGCCTATGGGATGATTGCATCAATAGGGTTGTGTCCAAATTTTGTTCGGTTGAAATGGTTATTATCCGAAAACCTTCTTCATCTTCAACTGATCAGCCGTTGCAGGATCAATGGCCAAACGTGACAGGTTTTGTTAGAAATTTTTGCTTGTGGAGGGGAGAGGAGACTGATCAACTGAGGGAAGGTCAGCTTGACCCATCATCATCTATTGTGGAGAAGTTGCTATGGACTTATATGGATCTTCCGTACATATTAGGCTATCATGCTGTTGGCTACATGGTAACATTTTGCGCATTAAGCCGGTCACAAGATCGCATTATCTCTACAGATTTATATACAGTAGATCTATCCTCCCCCTCAGAGAGACTAAAAGCCCTAGTCCCTTGCTATAGAATAGCAGGGCTGTTGCCTTTGCTAGCTGATCGATGCTTCAATAACCTCCATAGTGTTGTTGGCTCGTTCAAGCAATTCCCATTCAGCGATTTTGAGAGAATTGATTTGGGGCATGGAAATATAATGGAAATGACACCAAATACGGTGATAAGAACGTTCTCGAGCAAGAAAAAATGGGCAGCAGTTAAAGAAATATATGACATCCTGGATCATCGAATCCCACACGCCGAATTTATTTTCCGGGCATCTGAGAAGGATTTTTCACTGGTTCTTAAGCCAAGAGGGTGCAAATTCAAGCCCGTAAACTGTGAGCAACTCGTCGAAGCACTCAAGTACGTGACAAAAGCATTGGTGGCTCTACATGACTTAAGCTTCATGCACAGGGACTTGTGCTGGGACAAAGTGCTGAGAAGGAGCGATAGAGAAAACGAATGGTTCGTTAGCGGGTTCGACGAGGCAGTGGGAGCACCACAGATATACCCGCACCCAGTGGCCGGTGCGGAGGCGCGTGGAAGGCATCCGCCGGAGATGGGGAGGGGTTTACATGGGGTGAAAGTGGACGTGTGGGGGGTAGGCCACTTGGTCAAGACATGCGGGCTAACGAACTTGCCTAAAATGCTGAGGGAGTTGCAAAATAGGTGCTTAGATCAGAACCCAGAGCAGAGGCCAACTGCAGCCGATTGTTACCACCACTTGCTGCAGGTGCAGTCAGCCTCGTCCGGTGCAACATATTGAAGCGACAACATGACAGATTAACAATTAATTTACCTATAACTTTTTTTTTCTTTTAAACTAGTAGTAGTAGTAGTAAGAATCTTTTTATGTGTCGCAGTATTTAATTTATGTCGTTGAGCTTAGCTTTAGCTTTTAGGTCCTTCGGATAATATGCTGCAGTAATTATATTTTTCCCAGTGGTATTTTGTTTGTCCACGGGATGTTTGAATAGGTCGTTTGTGGTGGCGGTTAGGGGTTTGGTGCAGTTTTGATACCTTAAAATCGAATTAGACCGGGTGGGGGGGGGGGGGATTGTTCTTTTGAGGGAGGGAGGTCTTATCGACTGGTGATATTGTCTGAGATTTTGGGAGAGAAATGGCGGCTGCTGCTAAACGGCGGCTTCTTGGGGTAAACAATCCTTCCTTATATCAAATCAAAATTAAAGTTTTTTCAAGTAGTTCGTACTATTAT
>JBBYHL010000020.1:3120202-3139100 GCA_038381835.1 Adansonia madagascariensis
AAAAAAAAATTTAGAGTTTAAATATTTAATACTTTAAATATTTCGAACTAACCATTTATCTAACCAAAATAACTTTTCAATTGCCAATGTTATCAAACATAATGATCATAAATGTGACCTTTTGAAATTCTAAATATAACTTTTCAATCTCAACAAACATTGAAGTTAAAGTTTAATTTTCAACACTATGATAAAAGAGCTGCTCAAGTAGGTTTAAAGACATAAGCATCGTCCATCTGGATAAGACTTGATTTATTGGTAAAAAAGCACAAACGTGCACCCTAACTAAAGATGATAGCTTTCGATGCACATGATTCAAGGAATAAAATGTATAAGACAAGGGATCAAAACTTAGGTCATGTTATTCTCATTCTTTGATACTCTCTCTAAGCTTTCCTCCTTTTCTCCGTCTTTGCATATTTGATTGATATGAGTGTCCAAGTTGTCTCAAAATCTCAATTCTGATGCCTTTGATTCTTTTTCCCCTCTTTTAGAGGTTTGGCTCTTCACCATCTCTAAGCCTCCCTCAAGCTCGGTACGATAAACCCTAAAAAGGCCTCAAACAATAAATAAATTTGCAAGCATTAGTTCAACTAATAAATCACTACAGCAGGTGAGAAAATTGTATTACTAATTTATACTTTGACAGATAACACATTTCCTTCTATTTCAAAGGAAAACGTTGTCCAATTCTATGTGATAAAGTACTAGAAAGCCCCAAGATCGAATTAGGTCTATGACCCGCTGAATATTTAATCCAATTCAATAAAAATCCAATATAATTAATAATATGGCCAATGTTAACGTACCAAAAAGTAAGCTGAATTCTAATGTATTCTGGGACTCAATTCTTAGGCAATCTGCTTTAGTTACCTTTATCAGACCATGGAATGCCGATGGCCAATCCTCTTGGGCCTCCTCGACAACCCATTTATTCTTTACGGCCTGATCAGCCTCATAATAAATTAAACTATTAGGCTATCACCAAAATACTGACACCCAGACCGCGACCATTCGTCTCTAACTCTCAAGGCCGCTTTCTAGCAAACTTGAATTTATGTACGTCACAAGTCCCAAATCCCAACTTTCTCACCACGAAGCAGAAAACATTTCTTTGTGCCACACGAACTTATGAATGTCATTAAACGGCGATTTATTATGGTTATTAGTCAATTTCTCATTTTAGTGTTTGAAGTTTATTCCTGCTTCAGAAGAGAACAGAATATTCTCATATACAAGAAAATAAATAAAATTTCAAGGTTCAATTCATGTGGTCATTGTATTAGATTGATGTTAAAGTATATGTTCTTAATATCACTCAAAGACAAAAGTTAGACTCAAACAAAATTTAATAATATCTTTTAGGACTGTAAAAATAAATAAATAAGGTTTAACACCCATTGCCCTATGTAAATGGAACCATTGAATTGCAAGAACTTTCTATTTTTGCTATTAAAATGGTGTATCTTACCTATGTTCAGTCTTTAGTTTCACTAGTTTTACATTCAAGTTAAATTTTTTTAGTTATAATTTCTTAATTTTAAGTTAAATGTTTAATATGGTGTCAAAGCTCAAACTTCGTTTGACTATTTTTGTAATTTTTTCTATTTATTAATCATTTCAAATTTTTCATGTGGTAAATTTCCTTATCTTCTTATAATATAATAACTTATTAAAATGATATTATCTTATATTTTTTAAGTATTGAATTTCATATCATAAATTTTATAAATTTCATGTATTCTTATATTTAGATTGGATTGAATGGTTAACATTTCCTATATTTTTTTTATTAGTCAAGATTATCCATATTTCACGGACTTCCACTATCAAACAATTCATACTGCTCGGAAACAAAATAACCTATATGTGGTCGATTTCGCAGAGCAAAACTCAAACAAAAATGACAAATATATGAATTGTTTCCGTGATGCATATGCAAACTATAAAATCTTTTATAGAACTCAACAACACATATACAAGTACAACATGTCACATTAACACAAGAATCGACCGCTACACTAAGTGGCAAGCAACAAATTCCCAAAAGCTTTCTTAAAATGTTTGTCTCATTGGAGGATATGTCCAAAAGACCAATGGGGTTATTATATTTTGCACGAATCGAACTCTATATTAATTAATAAATATATGTATATATATTTTTTAAAAATGAAGTTCAAAACTTATGTCAGTCTCATGCACTAGTAGTAGTACCTATCAGCTTGTAATTTTATTTTCGGTTACATGACGAAGGAATCTGACGAAATAAAAACTAGTTAATGAAAGCCACTGGCACATGATCTATTCATGAAGAGTGTGATGATTAATGCGGAGCCTTAATCAATTTTCGAGAAGGCAAGTTACGTGGCGAAATGCTAATCTAGTGAATATTTATTATTACTTAATAACAAGTGTTGATGATCTTTTTAGTTTAGAGAAGATAAAGAGATGGGGAAGGAAGTGTAAGCAATTCGTCGTCTTCCCCCGACGATATCGCTTCCCATTTCACCATCACACCTTCTAGCCAAAAGAAAAGACAAGGAAATAGAAGAAATAAGATTTTGATTAACCGTTATGTGCGTTGGACATCCTGGCACGTAATTATGGAATAGGATCTTATGTAAAAATATCACTTAATTATTGGAAAGAAACCAAGTCTCCCAACTCGATTTGATCAAGCCTTTTTTATCGTTACATGGCTTTTAATTAAACTCCTAATAATATATAATAGCCCTAAATTAGACAGCTTTGAGTGAGCTAATCTTGCAAGTGATGTTGGGTATTAAATATTATCATCCAAGTAATCAAGAGAACTCCTGTTTTGTCTTCTTCCTTTTACTTATACTAATTGAAATATTAGAGGACTTCTTGTCGTGTCCATGAAAATAGCAGAAGACAAATATATATATATATATATATTAATCGAAAGTAGCATCCAAAAAAAAAATGAAAAATACAAAATTGAGCAGCCCTAGAGCTTGCAGATTTAGCTATCAAAAAGATAAAATTGTTTACTACTAATTAGATTAATTAAACGGTGTGCTAGCTAATTTTGTACATTAAATTAATGAATGAGGGGATAGCATTTGAATTTTAGCTTTGTTCTTTTTCCAATTGTTTATGAATTTTTTTACTTGAATTATCTTCTATTTTTTACTTCGTAGTTAGTAAGACAATGATTTACCGATGAAACAACCACTATTTGTCTTATCCTTAACCAAATGTACATTTTATTGTTTATTAGCATGGAAGAAGTGCTAAGCCACTGGACAGAGAGTATTCATATGCATTTTCTGAGTTTGTAAGTAAATCTACCATGAATCCATGATTAGTGAAACACTATGTAATGAGTACTGTTCATATGGAATTTTCATATGTGGGGGAGATCTTCCATAAGTGGGAAAAGACTTTTTGTCGGTTTAATCCAACCATAATTAATCTTACATTTGAGGTGTCACAAGCTCAAAGCTCCAAGAAAAAGGTGGGGTAAAATTAAACAAAAAGGAGGAATAAATACTACTATTTAAATTGGGTGATGAATTGAAGAGCAATTAGGAGTTAAAATAAAATATTGTCAAACCCTTTTGAATCAAAGAGAAGTTGAAAGAGCAATTCCCATATGATATGATTAATGAAATGATTCAGCATTTTTCTTTCTTTTTTGATATAGGAACGGGGTAGGTTGCTTGGACTCAAATTCAATCCCTAACCTTAGAAAACTCACAATTTAGCAAATTTTAGGAGGTAATGTTAACGCAAAAATATTCAGTGTTGGCAGACGCACAGGCTTCAAGTCAATATTTTAATGATAAGATCATCAGCTATTTTATTAAAATTCAAGTGGTTATACATGAATTAATTTCCTTATAACTAGATTTTTAGATTGGATTGTTTTGGACATGAAGGTGAGATGAGTATATAAATAAGGATCAATAGAAATATCGAATATGGTTAATTACGATTTTTTTAAAAATAAAAAAGAAAAAGTGTTCAAATTAAGTTCAAACAATGTTATTATTTGCTTTAAGTCACTGAGGGGCAAATTAACGGAGGATATATGCATGAGGAATGATCGAGGAATGATGGATCGATGTTTTTATGGTAAGGGCATGCGCAGCTAGCAGAGGGAGGGAGGGAGGGAGAACTCTAACAAGGAAGAGAATAAGGGATGGAACATGTGGATATTGAGAGCAAGGGATGGACAAGTTTTAGGGTATCCATGAAAGAAAGAAAGAAAATCCTAAGAGATGTCGTTTAATGGTAGAGAGAATAGTTTGCCCATTTGTTGGGGTTTTCGTTAAGGAAAAAGGTGGTGCCAGAACAAACAACAAATGGTTCCACGTGATGCGGGCCTTTTGGAAGGGAGTACGGGAATGGGACTGTCATTGTCCTTACTTGTGGCGGCTGTGCATGTCTCATTGACAATCAAATGCACTCCCAGAAAGATTCTCTTCGATTTTGCTTAGCTTTGCCCTCCCCATTCCTTTCCTTCACTTGCCTTCTCTCTAACTTTGTCTTCTCCGCCGTATTCACTGTAATTAATTTCATTACTTTTTAATTTATTATTTTTAATATATGGTTAATCATTATTCACAAGCATTATTTACATAATTAATAAGGGCGTTTACATGTGTGAATGATAATGATAATTGTACCAAAAAATAATAAAAATATATATATAATTGATTGGATCTTACGTTTACCTAACATACTTAGTTGCTTCTTTAGGAAGGAGCGAGGTTGTAAAGGGATTTTTCCTTTTTTTTTTAGAAAGGGAAAGAAAATCCAGAAGCCAACTAATTTAGAGTAAAATCTTGAACAAAATTATGATCCCTGCTGTTTTAAAGTACAATTTTTGACCTATTGCCAATGCAATTAATCAAGAACTGAGAGAATACTTTCAATTAGTATTATTATTTCATCATCCAATTTCAAAATAAGCATTCTTCCGTATTAAACTATAAGACATATGAAGTGTTAAAGAAGGAAGGAAATTTATGGAATAATTAAACTTACACTTCATCATCCCCTTATAATAGTTTCACCTGCACGAAGCCCATTTGGCTGCCAGATCCGCTGGTCAACTGGGTTACCGGTCAATGCCTTAATCCAGAAACTTTATAAAAGGACGAGTTGTTATTATAGGACTGAAATTGCGCAAAAAAAAAGTAGGCAAAGTTATTGCAATTGTTAAGTGAATGATAAGGTCTTTTTTAGCGTCCCACGTTCAATATGCCGTTTTCTAAACAATTCTTCATTTTTCTTCTCTTGAAAATTTATTAGTTAAAATTGAATACTAATTTAATAACTCTTTTAATGATTGAAATAGATATTTCATTAAAAAATTGGAAGTATATAGCAGGGTTAGCTTCAGCAGAAGGAAAGGGAAAATTTGTGAGAAAAGGAAGGGAGGGAAATTATGAGAGAGAAGTAACTAATAGTTAAAATAAACATTTAATTGGTTTTGGTGCACGATCTATTGAGACATCATCTATCAGTCTAGTATTGCCGAACTTAATATATATCTGAAGAAAAATATTTCAAAATGTTATTTATTCATCTTATGTATTTGTTTTTATCATAGGCGTGAATATATTACCAACTCATATTTCGAATTACTCTGTTTGATATAAAACTTAGAACATGTATAAGTAATTATTATATATATATATAATATAAGTTTCTGAAAATGATGTATAAACATGGTTTGCAATATATTTTTATGAATACTGAAAAAAAATAATTTATCAGAAATCATTCTCGTGATTGATTCTGAGTAGGACCTTAAGCTCAAGTTGTTCAAATTTAGCATAAGATCAAGTATATTTTCGAGTTTCGATCACAAAGTGAAATGTGATTTTAGACTTTGTCACTAGGTTAATCTAGATCATAGTTATCAAGAATTGATGATTGAGAATGAAATATCGATATCGAATATCAAATATGAAATGATTATCGAATGGTGATACTACTTAATTATCGAAATTGAATCCTATGCTTTGATAATATATAATTGATTTAATCAAATATTATATATATATATATATATGATTATTGATATAAGAAATGAAAATTTATGAATTATTTATTTATTAAAAATAAAATTTTCCAATTTTAATTGATTCAGTTAGTGGTGATAGCTGGTTAATTATTCAATCCCAGTGATGATTCTTATACTAACATTTTACAAAATACCGAAATTCTACTTATCTATTTAACCGCAAAGGGAAGAGCCTTAGGAAGTTATCTTAAAACTAGATTTTATAAATTATTTTTTATAAATTTTAAAATTTAATTTAATTAATTTATATAATTATTCTTAAAAATAATATTTAATAAATTTATATTAAACTTTAATATCCGTAACCTTTTCACCTGTCTCAAACTGAGAACTCATTTATACCCAAATGAAAAATGCTTTTACATGAATATAATGTTGTCGCGTACTTAACACTTGGGGTCAGGAACTTTGACAGTTATAATTACATACGAACTTACACACGCCCCTTATTTTCAAAAAAAAAAAATGGCAGGATTATTATATAATCAAAAGAATGTTGCAGCATTTAAGGACAAACACTACGACAATGTTGCTTGTATTCCTTTCTATTCTATATAGCACAACCTTCCAAATCTCCAGAAATATAAAATACATAAAATATATATATATATATATAATTTTAAAACCCAATTAAATATTTGCAGAAGAAGACATTTTACAGTAAAAGCTCTGTCAATCCTCAATGGATTCTAGCACCCTGTTTTTCTGAATCATTCAATCGGTGGGCCAGCTCCTCCTTTGGATTTATTTGACAGCTTTAGGCCCTACCTCCATCTAAGTCCAACAACTTCATATGGAACAAGCTCATTGGTTGATGCAAGCTAGCTATTACAACTTCGGATCCAGAAAATTGTAATCGGAAATGATTGATCATGCAATCTAATGATATCTCTTTTAGTATTTAATAAAATCTTGAGTTCTTTTGTTGTGAATCTTGAAATGAAGATATTTATGGTAGGCAAATATGGAGAAAGATTATGTATGTTCCATTGTTAATCTAACTCAGCAACTCAAATGGGAGTAAAAAATATGTTACTAATGCTAACTAATAACTATAAGGTAGTTAAGAGATCAATAATATAATCACATAAAAATGGTTAAAGTTACAAGAAATTAATCTAATATATTGTATGTAGAGTTTTTAAATTTCACAAGTAAAATTTGAAAAATGACATATTTTTTTAAACTTAGTATAGTTAAAAAATAAGAAAAAATTAAATAAAAAAATAAGACATATAAAAGTCTCTTAATTGTGCTTGATGTATCAAAGTTGAACCCTAAATTTAATTGTATCTATTTGCATATGTTTATTTTGTTTTATTAATTTTTTGATTATACAAAAAGAAAGAGTTTATTTTTTACTTAACTGAATTGATTCGACCCAGTAATTGATATACTGTCCTTTTACTCAAAGCAAAAAGCTCAAATCTTCTGTTCTCAGATTTTTTTTTTTAAAGGAAAGCTCTTTTTTTTATTTTTTATTTTTTATTTTTTAATTCCATGCAACTTGTTCCCTGGCTAGTCCCAGCCCTGCGGCCGGAAGCCTCTCTTCGCAGACTTTTGGCAGCTATTTTAACGATGGTTTGGCGCTAAGAGTTGAGACCCTAATGTACTCAATTCGAGTTGGCCTAATATATCCAAAGTGTTACTTGGAAACATGCAGGGTAAAATATTTTCCGATATATTGACAGTATTTCAGGTAGGCGTTTGCGTATTTTGTAGTTGGGTCCTGACGTATAGGCTGAGAGAGTGAGCCAAAAGCTCCGATTCACGCAAATCCTTTGTAAAATTCAAGGGTCGCTTCAGGATAGGCTCCAGTTTTGGTAATTATCAATTTGTTCTAGGAGGCCATATTTCAAATGAAAAACGTAAGCCAGAGTATTAAGACAAACATACAATAATTTTGCAATGAAAGAAGTTGCTCGAAAAGAGACTACTAATTAAGTACCCTAATTCTGTTTTTACATGACGAGAGGTAATTCTATTAGTACCTTTTCTATATTATCAATGGAGATAAAAAAAAAATTTAGTTGATGGAGCTTTTTATTGGGTTCCTTATAGTATCTCGTCTTGTTGTTCATCAGTAAAGTGGTCACCTGACCCCATGAACATAAAAAAAGAAAAGAGGCATTTTCCCCTAACTCTGCCTTTTGGAGTTCCTTTTAACTCGTATTAAAAGTTCCAACCCTTGAATCAGTTTCTCTCTTCCCATCAACATACGTCATTTTCTTGGCAGAGAGGCCAGTGATATGCGAATGTCTATCTGCTTTGTAATGACACTTTTACCGCACGGTTCAAGAGACAGCATTCCAGCGGTTCATTTGTTTCTTCTCTGTTGAACCCAGTTCGAGAATACCTGGAGAGTGTTCATGTCAGCTCTGTAATGCTTTTGTGTGAACTCATGCAGCATAGGCCATGTAAAATCTGGATATACTCTGGGGCTGTATGCGTCTACCAACTCTGTTGGTGGGGTAACCACTTTATCACCCTTTGGACACAAAAAGAAAGCAAGAGATTTTCTTGGGGTGTGGCTGTTCACAACCGCCCTGTGCAAGCAACTTTTGAATCTCCCATTCGACAGTGCCTGAAAAATAAAGCTTAATAAACATCACTCCAAAACTTTATGAGATGGCTTTTAACCAAGCCATTACTGCAGTAAAATAATATGGATTAACTGAAAAGTATCTTACCATGAAGGTGTCGCCAATGTTAACGACAAATGCTTCGAAATTTGGGCTGATTGAACGCCATTCGTTGTCTACAAACACTTGAAGACCACCAACTCGGTCTTGGTGAAGGATGGTTAAAGAAGTTGGATCGCAATGAGGCCCTGTTCCTAAAGTGAGATCAGGCTTTTGGCAAGGCGGATAGTAGTTCAGTCTCATTATTGAATCATTTTCCTCAAAAAATTCCCTGAAATGTACTCTGCCCACGCCCAAACTAATGGCTAAAAGCTCCATGATCCCCAGAGAAAGCTTGCTCATGGCCTCGCAGTAGTCCTGGTAAACCCTTCTACAGATGATTAAACCCAAAATTTCAGCATTCAGGAACATAATAACAATCAACATGGCAGTCAACGGAAAAAGGACGAAGAAAGCTTTTACACAGGAAAAACATCTTTCTCTTTATTTTCTTTTAAATGTATACATTCGAATTTCTTACCCGAAATGCCTGAATTCATCTCCCATTTTATTAAAAAGGTAGTCTTGAACCATCGTGGATGCTTTCTGCTCAGCTGAATAGCGAAAAGAAAGTGTTTCCTTCCAAGGCAGCTTGGAGGAGAATCTGCCAGTGAAGCTACTAGCATATCCACAGTGCTCACCGGGTTTCCTCTGAGCCCTTTGCTTTTCACCGAGTGGCAATTCAAAGAAGTTGTCCATGTACTTATGAGCATCAGCCAGGAGTGTTGCATCGACTCCATGATTCACCACAAGAAAGAAACCATGCTGCTGACATGCCTCGCCGACGAGCCTTGAAGCTTCCATCGCAGCAACAGGGTCACCAGACAGGAAGCTTCCTAGGTCAACGAGTGGTACTTGGAGTTCTGGTGCATTAGCGCAAGGCTTTTCGTCGTCTGGCCATATAAATTGTTCTGGTATGTGGGTTTGGTATTTAAGCACAGAGGCATCAAAAACCAGCTGTTTTTGCTCATCTTTGCTTTCATCTTTCGGATGGTGAGGCATGGAGGCTATGTTGCAGACGCAATCAATTGCCATTGCATGCAGAGAAAATATTTTGAGGCCCAAGAAAGATGTATATATATATATATATATATATATATGAGTGATTTTAATAGTAGTTAAAGACGGTAGGAGATGGACTGAGGCGGAGAAAGGAATAGTTAGTTATTGGAAAAGAAGAGGGGGGGGGGGAGCGGGGCGTAAGTTTGAGAGTTGTGATGAAAGAAACGCCAAGGCCGCTCTCATTGGGGAATCAGTGAACAAAAATTGGAATTTTATAGCTCCTTTCGCCCTCCCTCTCTCTTTCTATCTCTCCTGAATTTATTTATTTATTTATTTGCAAACAAGGGCTGCTGAAAAGGGAGAATTGCAGTGTTGGTGCTTTGTCAATTGAAAAATTAGGTAATCTGCTACTAGTTATCGCTAGGGGGTGTTGTCTTTTTTATAGTTTGCCAGGAAAGCGTTTCCCAATAGTATTTGGCGTTTTATTTGCGGAGAGACATACTAATGTCACCTGCTAAGACCTCACTGTTCTGTAGCGGGGGGGGGGGGGGGAGGGCGCTTTTGTTTCCTTCTCAGTCGGACCCCTAAATCTCTGTACCTAGAGGCAAAGGCCAACATGAGACACCACTATGCTTTCCTTGATGGGAAGATCCTTCGAACTAGACCCCAATGATAATGAAAGTATTTGAGCAAGAAACAACCCAAATAAAATCAATTGCTGAAATTCACTTTAATTTCTCTTGTTATAATTATTTCTAAATAATCCTTTTCAATCTTCTTTCCTGAGTTTTAACCCACCCTGCTAAAAAAACTTAGAAACACTCAGCTAGACAGCATATTAAACTTGCAAAAGCAGGGATACGTTGAATGAGACAGACTTTGTTGTGTTGTGACAGAATTCTAACAGTGTTGCAAAAGTAAAAGCTTTGTAACAGGTATAGCTCTAACAGTTATCAGAATGATTGCCTATCAAACACAGTACTACAAGGAAGAGACAGAAAATTTTTTGTTGATATCAGCAAGATCTTTCAGCGCAACAAAATGACAGAAACTAAATAGCCTGGGAGTGAGAGTTAGCTTTCAAATTTCATGCCAAGGAAACACAGCAGTTACCACAGTGTTTTGAGCACCATACATACGCTCTTTACAATCTTTTTTTTTAATTTTTTTTTTAAAAAGGGTATCAAACTCTGAATGACTTGTGATTAGTAGAGTGCTTCTTCAAGCCTATGTCATGGATGTAACTAATGGGGTTTCCCAGGAGCGTGTGATGTCTATTTATAAGGTTCATCCTAAGGACTAAAGTTTGACTCTTAAGGCATGCAGATTTCCTGACTTTTTTTTCCACCTATCCTCAGTTTTCTTGAAGACAAACTAATTTGTTGCCAACATCTTGAGTTCACAAGTTTAATGTATCGTGCAAGAGGACTTTTGACTGAAGCAAACATTGAAACTTACATGAACTGTGTTAATCATTGTCATGTTTTGGATTCTTCAGCTTTTTTGTTTTTGGACTAATAATTTAATGACTTACGTATCATTATTATCATTTTTATACACACTGTTAAAGGTTTGTAAGAGATATAGCATATTCTATCATGTTTCCATTTAAACCAATATTTTTAAAATATACTAACTACCATATTAAGCTAACAGATAGATGGCAAACCTATAAATGGTAAAATCTTCTCATTTTGGTGTATACAGTCCAAGAAAAACAATGCAACCCATATGCCTTACTGCCCTACCTCTAGCAGTTTCCCATTTGATGTTTAGATGTTGAGTTATATTATTTAACTCATGCCTTCTTTTTTGGTTGATTATTTTCTATGATAGGGGGAAAAAGCCAGAGTTCACAAGCTCACTGCCTACTGAACAAAATTTATTTTGAACCCAAGCTAGCTAAGGCTACAACTTTATTTATATAAAATTATAATTGTTTTCTGTTTTTGGTTTTAATCCAGAGCTACGATGCTTATTTTCTGATTTCACTTACTGCATTTTTTATTTTCAATATTGTGGTCCAGAATTGGACCCTTATATGTAATAATACCTACCACGTTTCCTCTATCATTTTTTACAACTATATATAGTATATGAAGGAAAAATGAAATAAAAAAAAAAAAAAAGAGAGAGAGGGAGACAGAGACAAGGAAAGTATTAAAACCAAGTTGGTACCAACCCATTATTTTGTACTTTTTTTGCCAAATTTCGTATTTTGGAAGCCTACGACATTAGACATTATATTTAAAAAGAATAAAAAATAAAGTACATGTATCTAAACGTTTCTTTTAATTATATTACCATTTCAGAAAGAAATTGATAATTTGCTACATTGATAATTAAAAGACTCTTGCCATAGATAAGAATAGTTATATGATCATATGATGTTGCTACTATAGTATATTTACAACAATTTGTTAGTGAACTAGGTGTGAAAGAGTTCTTTAAATTTATATAATTCTCAAACTCATTTTGTTTTTATTTTTTTTCTTCCTATAGATGTAGTTTAACATGGATAATAAAAACATTTATAAGAAAAGCTATAATTTTTTTGCTACATAAAGGCAGTATGTTTTTTTTTAACAATTATAGTTTAACATGGTAATTTCTTTTTGCCAATGAATAAATAACATTTAAAGAAAAAATAATTAAAAATAATATTTCTTTTTTTTTCATAAAAGAGGGAACAATACTGCTTCAATCTAAGAATATCTGTACACGAATCCCACCTTTTACCAATTGATTTTTGAGCGGGCGAATTAGCAACATATTTGAAAGGGAACTTTGCCAGAAAATTTGCGGGGAGCTTCTCATCGGGGGCTTTCCGTAGGCAAGTGACCTTATCGTGTCACATCATATGAAACAAATGACTTTCAAAAAATGGTCAAACAAAATAGGATTATATTGTAGTATATGTATGGCATACCAAAATATTTGTAAATTATAAAAAATAGTATTAAGAATTGTGGACGATTTTTCTTGTGTAAACAAGTGCTTGACATTTGAACTTCGATCAAGAAAAAGGTTAGAGTAAGTCCTACAGAATAAGTTTAGTGGATGATAATGGTGATGAAGGCAGAATGTGGCTAAAAGTGGTGAAATGTGTGATGGCTAAAATAATTTCTGAGAGAGCTTGAGAGTCGAAAATTTGGTAGGTTACCAAATGACTCAAAAATGAAATTCTTGGAGCCTAATTTATAGTGCCACTAAACAAAGTTATAAAACGGAGAATCGAAAGTTGTTGAGATGCTACACATGAAAGTGATACCAATCATTGGATAATAAGAAGGAGACGGAAATGAAAGCACTTGTTTCAAGGAAAGGTCGTGAAATATGACTTTTTAATAATCTTTTTATTTGAGCTTGTCTTTAAGTCATGTTTTTCAGAATATCACAAGAGGGAAGCATATTGAAAAATTCTATCATTCTTCCAAGGCTAACTTCATAGTTTTCATGTAGCAATGGATCTTGCTAGATGCATTACAAATTATCCATTGGAAAATTATGTTATATATTTATAAAATTTTATTGGAAAAACTTATTGTAAAAAACAAATGTAGAGAATGAAGAACTTATTTTTGTTGCCAAGGATTGAACTCTTTGTTCCTGAGGCAAAATTGCTCATCACTTGGTGCATGCATATTGCCTCTCAAAATTTTAACAACACCACTTTAACAAGTTACAGTCCTTTCAAGGCTCATGAACTATGAAATTTGACATAGTTTTCTCTTTACAAGGAAAGATTCCTAAACTTAAGAGTAGAAAAAATAAAAAGAACAAAGGTCTAAGAAGAACCAAAACAACTGAGGAAAGAAATGAGCTTAAGAATTTCTAAATGAATTAGATGATTTTTCAAACCCCTAAAAGCACTTACATATAGGATTTAGGAAGCCTAAATATTAATTACTCAAAATACATGAATTTACAAAATACATAAATATCCATTAATATGATGAAATTTTCAAATTTATAAATATATATAATTCATGAATATACTTAATACCATTCATGTATACTCATAGTTCATGAATATTCAAATTTATGAATGTACATAATATCATTTATATACATACATGATTCACAAATACTCAAATTCATGAATCTCAAAGTTCATGAATGTACATAATAACATTCATGAATATCACACCATAATTAATGTATCGATTCATGTACTTGGATATTTACGGATGAAAAAATTACTAATTAGATAAGGATTATACATTAAAATATTTTTTAATTAATCAAACCTGAGTCAATGAGCTCATGAATCAATTCACAAGACAAACTTGAAAAATATCACTTATATGAAAACTTTTGGGTTTATCATTTTGCCATCCAAAGATCTTTCTAGATCAATTTCTCATTCACAATAATTGGTTTTTACAAATGTTAATATTCCATGTTAAATTAATCATATTGGAATACAAAATTCAATGAATTCTTTAACCACAAATGATAATGGATCCCATTTCAAATTTGGCCTCATAAGTGCCTGTTAATCATGTTTTATAAAACCAATTTTAGCATCATCTTTGTCACATTCTACACAACATGTATATGATGCTACACTAAGTGTGGAGCACAAAATGGACCATTGAGCATTAGAAGAGCATAGTGCTAGTCCACTAGAGTAACGAAGTATTACTAGAGTAGATAGCTAAAGTATTAGAAAATTAGAGTGCTAGAGTGTTATGCATTGTCACTAGATAGCCTTACTACCAAAGAACACTACTATAACGATTTATAAGGTGTGCAAATTCCATTACTACAAGTGTTGTGCATTCCAAGTCCAAAATGATGCATACCACTATGACAATGTCAAGTCTTACTTGCATAGGGGTACCTGCTGCTCTCGAGAGCAACATCCATAACAATGCATTTTTTCTAAAAAGTGTAACCACTCATGGGACAGTAGGAGGGAAATGCAAGTTATCAATGGTAATGGTTGAAGTGGAAATTATGTAAAGGTTACACGATAAGAATTGTTTTGGTTACATGTAATTATAAAACGTTACATGATATGATAGTTAAAAGTGTGCCACATGCTTAACATGAAAGGAAGTAATTGTGTTGGTAAAAGGTTAAGAAAAAGGCTTTTTAACAATTTTCTTATTTGAGCTTTCAAATCATGCTTTCCAAGACATCTTTAGAACGGAGCAAACCCATGAATTAAGCCAATTTTTCAAAGTTAGCTCCACCATTTTCATGTAACAAAATCTTGCTACCTATTTTGCAAGTCATATTTGTTATATGCTATGTGTGTATAGGATAAGGTGCTAAATAGCTAGAAGAGTAGAAAGTTAGAGCACCAGAGCTTTGGAGTACTAGACCTCTAGAGTATTAAAGCATTAAAGTGTTGGAATTGCAAAGCGATGGAGGAGTGAAACATTGGAACAATAGAAAGTTAGAGCTTCAAAGTGCAAGAGCATTGTTGCTGATAAGCATTTTCCCCAATGAGCATTTTCGCTGGAAACATTATCGCCAAGAAGTGTTGCTACTAGAGAGTGTTATTGCTAGGCAAACCTTTTGCTAGGGAGTATTGTTACCTGAATGCGCTGCCTATTCAAGTTATGGTTGTGTGGCATTTTAATAGCCAAAAAAGCATCTACATGTAGACATCTATTTTTTTTCAAGCCAATTTTATAAACTTCAATTTTGAAAAGCATAATATTTTTATAATTTTCATGGTTACGATTTTTTAATTTTCAAATGGATTAAAATATTTATCTTTTTGAACTTTAATTGTCAAAATAAAATTGTACTGAGAAATTAACAATTGTAAGTCTTTAGTTTAGTAGATCAAAAGAAATTTCTATTAAGCCCTGAGTTTTAACATTCAATCTTGCTCATATTTTATCAAAAAGTGAAGAGTTTTAATTAAAAATAAATTAAAAATAAAATATAAAAAAATTTAAAATGGAAAGGAAATAGGAGTAACTTGATATATCCCCTTTTGCTTCCATGTTTTGATCTTGGTCTTTTATATTAATTGATCCAATGATACAAAAAAAAAAAATTGAAGAATAAAAATTAAAAATAGAGGAGGCGCATTGTAAGGGAAGGAGTCAAACCCTTGTAACAAATGATATAAGTGTCCTGATGGTTAGAGAAAAAAAGGTATAAACATATGGTTTAAGCTAGGTTGTATGAGGTTTTTGGTTTCATTTTTGGGAGGATTAGCTTTAGAAGCATGGAGGGGGGAAAAAAAAAGAAGGGAGAGAAAAGAAAAAGAAAGAGAAAAATGAGAAAAGAAGAGGAGAGGAGAAAGGAGTCAGTGCTCAAGCCACACCATGCCAAAGTTTATCATTTTCTTTGGTACCGTATCTATCGTACTAGGTTTTTTTGCTATTCCTTGGTGTTTATATGTTGTCTCTACTTAAAAAAAAAAAAAACAACAATTTTTTTTCAAAAATTCAAGAATTATGAGCTTGATGACCCACGACCATTTTGGCAATTGGTGATAGTCTTACCGGATTAAATTCCTTGGCTGACTTTAAGCCAACCCATTCTTTTCCCTAAAATGATCTAAAATTCTCTTTCCAAAAATGATTTCAAAACCACTTAATAAAATTTTTACCATGATCAAACTCATTAATCTTTGGCATAGAAAAAGCATCAGGTAACCTCACTATGGTTTCTGAGTGCTCCATTTTTATTTCAAAATTCTGGATACTTTCTCTAAGGTATACGGGCATCCCTCTTTAGGTATTCGAATACTCATTTTTCAGAGAATACAAAAATACATTCCAAGATTCGGCTTTGAAATGACCTTCCTTGGATATTCAAACAGCCGACATATGGGTTCGTTTTATTTCATGTATTTATTTACTATTTTGTCTTATACTTGCTTATTTAATTATTTGCCTTTTAATTGTTGCTTTTATTTATTTATTTTATCATTTTTTTTTCATTATTCATTTGTTATTTATTTTCTGCAATTTACTTTATCCCAACGTATTTATTTTATGCATCGCATTTTATTTTATTCACTTATTTATTTCAAGTATTTATTTTATTTATTCAATTTATCCATCTTTTAAATTTATTGCACTTTAATTTATGTTATTTTTTTAATTTAATTATTTATTCATTTACCATTGAAATATTAATTTAATATTGTAAAATGTTGGCAACAAAAAGTTTTTTTTTTTATTTATAAATGTAATAGTTAAAAAAAAGAATGGCATGACTTAATGGAATGGCCACGGAATCATCACCAAGTCGTTCGGGAGCATTTTCTCGATCTTTTCTCGAAGAAGCATTGTTTTAGTTTTATGGAGTAATGTGAAAATCTTCGGATTCATCCAGCTGTTGGGGAGTCTCGAATGTTTTTTTCGACACAAAAAGTTGTCATACTATTCTATCAAAATAAAGTAATATTCAATTTTAAAAAAAAAATTAATAAATTGGGACTTTATTTTTTTAATGCTTTTATTATTAATTTCTTTATTTATAATCATTTTACCTCTCATTTCATATTTTTACTCGTTATTTGTTTATATTTTGCCTTTCATATTTATCTCATCAGTTTAATAATATCTTTATAAGCCTTTTTTTTTTTTCAATTGTAATCAATTGGTTTTGAATAATGAAATAAAGTAAAACTCCCAAGAGAAAGTACTTTTGGAATTTCCACCAAATTGCTCTAGCGAGTGTCAATAATTACTTTTTACAAAACGAATATCCTTTTAAAAAGTGAAATGACAAAAGTCTTTATTTTACTCTCGAATACCTTTTTCTAAATAAATCGAGAAATTTGATTAATCAACTTATTGTTAAACTATTTTTGTGTCAAAATAAAAGTTAACACGTAATTATTAGTATGTTTTTGGAGAGATATTGTAAGGTGCTAATATCTTTCCGAGAGTATCGGACTATTGAACTTGCTTCATTTGTCTGATTTGATTTATGCAAACTTCAAATATTTATTTTTTTTAATAAATTTTTATTTATTTTAACATTTTTTTAAATAAATAAATTTTTATAATTTATCAATCTCACTTAATCCAAAATACGTAGTGACGAATCTTTATTTTTATTTTCAAAATCTTAGGAGACCATTATTTTAAATGTATGTATTTGATACGTTATCAATATATAAATTTATACACTATTAATAATTCATATTATAATATCTCATTATTAAAAAAATTAAAAATTTTAAAAATAATTTGAAATGTGTATAATAACTATATTTTTAATAAATGATATAATACAATTTATTGTCAATATATAATTATTAATTTATAGATAATAAATCTTGTTTTAGAACCCTAAAATAAAATAATTTTTCAAAATTATACAACATCTATGAGACCAGTTAAAAAACTACTGAGCATGACTTAAATAATCAAAACATGATATAAAAGTGAGTGCTCGGTTAAGGACAATATAGTTGCCCAAAACTGGTTTCTAAATTTGACAAAGACAATTATTTCAGAGACGCAAAAGTTAGATTAGCTGGAAGAGAAAGCAACTGCTTTTGTTAAGGAAGATAACAGTTTTATCTACTTCCGCCTCATTATATCTACTAAAAGATTACCTGCTTGTTGCCCCATTTATACCATCAATGCCTTGTGGTGGTGGGTCCAAAAGATTTATGATTTTTGTATGACAAAAAGTGAGCACAAAGTCACACAATCACAATTGATTTTGCCAGCAGAATTTCGAGAATGAAAAAGACTACGGTGGCCTTTCAAAAGATTATTGAACATTTTTATTGTCCAACAACAATTTTTTTTTTATTTGTTATTTTTGGTAATTACGGGAGAGGAATTCTCTTTCCTTTTGATTCTTATGTGGATTATTTTCAAAGTAAAATATTAAAAGAATTAAATCGGTGTAAAAAATTGTTTTCCTTAAGACCAATTAAAAAAAAATTAAGTTCAGATAAATCTTCAAAATATTTAATTGTATTATAAAAAAAATTTATATAACAATAAAAATAACCATAACTTTGCTTTTTAAACTCTGCAATATGATACAATAGGAGCTACAAAATTCTAATAAGCTGTAACAATCTCTATGTTCCTTTCATTCTTTCCCCTTTCATTTTCAAACTATTTTGTTCTTTTACGTTTTATTCTAAACAAAAATAATTACTACCATTATAAATCGGCTAAGAAACGTACGAGAGTAATTATGAATAAGC
>JBBYHL010000020.1:3143928-3159533 GCA_038381835.1 Adansonia madagascariensis
GTTGATGTGAGATACTTGGGATGGCATAAAGGTGTTTACCTGAGGAAACAAGTTCATTAAACTTATGCCTGTATGAGAACTCCATTTGTTATTAGTCACTCTACTGTCTACAACATTGTTTACATATGCCAGTTATGTAAGTAGTCCTTAGAGTGTGATACCAGGTCATCTTGTATAGGAAGTGTCATACTTAGAGATCATCACGAATGGGTCAACTTTGCTAGATGCCAAAGATAGGGTGGTTTTGGATATGGCATGAAGCATATAAAGGTGAATAAGTGATCCACAGAGAATTCACCACTCCCAACGACATTGGAGATATATCCTAATTGTTCTTAATATTATGCCAAATTGGTATAAAGTTTTTTGCCAAAGCACTATAAATCATGAGGAATTCTTTCTAATAGTTTCATAGTCATTAATCATAGTTGTAAAAACTAGCGTAGGTTAAAGCGCAGGGGTAGACACTGCACCACGCTTTTGCTTAATCAAAGATATTTGGTGAAAGGTGCAAATTACACTGATAGGCTGGTCATTAAAAGGTTTCAATGAAGTCACACTGACTTTTCAACATTTGGGTGGTTATGGTGAGTTGCTAGATCCTGATCATGATTCATGTTTATAAAATCATAGACTATGTGTATCTGCCAACATGCTATAAACCTAATGGGTCATACAAATAAATTATAATTGTTTCATTAAATCTGGGATTTAATTAAGGCTGACTTAATTAAATAAAAGATTAAAATTTATATGGAGAACTAAATTGAATAAATTCAATCTAATTATTGGTTAGGACATAAGAATTGTGACATCTAAATTTTATTATCTTGTTTTACATGTCAGATAAAATGGTCTTATCTAAACAATATCCAAATTAAGACTTGGTAGATAATTATTATCCTGGTAAAAAGTTTTTCTTGGATTAAAGTTCAATTTGGTATCAAACATATCTTATCTCTAGCAATAAAAATTTAAACTTGATTTAAATTCACCATTTTTATCTTGTATATAATTATTAGATAATTATATCAAAATAAGATAATTAAATACAAGATTTATATGAGATAAATCTAAAGTTTTAATTTTGAATTAAAATTCTTAGAAATCTTATCTTGGTTGGTATTGCTTAACCTCTAAGACACAATTTTGAACTAAATTAAATTGGTTGGATATTATCGTGTCTGTTTCATACCTAGCCCATAATATGTGCATGGTTTAGCCAAGGAATGGTACATTAACTAAGAATTCAACTGTTACCTTACTTAAAATAAAAAAAGTTTTATTTCAGGAAGGAGTTTAAATTCAAACTTAAACCTTCCTTATCATTATTGGCTATTTGGATTTGAGATAGAAAAAAATTAGTTTTTTTTATAATTTTGAATTATCACCAACAAAAGAAAAAAGTAAAAAAAAAATTATGTAATTTATGTGAATTTCATTTTTTTAACTCTTTAAGCTTTTGGCTAGCTGAACAGACATATCTATAGCATGGGAATTGATACCATCTTCCTCATTCCTTTAAGTAGACTCCTCTTTCCTAGTTTTTGAGAAAAGTGACACCGTTGAAACATTCTCGGGGGTGTGTGAGAAATAGTTTTATTAAGTTAACCTTTTGGTTAAACTATAAAAACTTTCCAATTAGCATTAGAAAATAACCAAGCCTTGTGAAGGTCCAAACAACCATTTATGTGTACAATTGTTGGACGCAGGACACATATGCTACTTGTGCTCTCAAAAGATTTCTCATCGATCTTTGTAGCCATTCTTTTTCATGCAACAAGATTCCATAAGAGTCTCTAGATTACGATAGCCACAAGTCAGGTAAGTCCTTATCAGATGAATGTTTAATATTTTCATTGATTTATATTTTACTGCATGTAAATCGCCTCTTATAAAATCTGCAAGGATGTTCGGTTGTTTTTTTTATTTTATTTTCTACAGCTTTATTTTCATTATTGTTGTGTTTTTAAAATCCATTATATACGTGATACAGACATGACTCTGTGATGTGATCTCGGTATAACTAACGAAATATAAGGGTGGTCATAAATGCCATATGTCTTCTCTGTACATAAGCTTTAGAAACTTCCCTGCACTCCTTGCAAGATTTTTAACTAGCCTCCAAAGTTTTGACTTATGCAGGTTTGGATGAAATGACAAAAAGAAGATAAAGTACTTCTATTGGTGATTAAAACTTATGAGGAAAATGATAGCATTTCCTTCTAAAGGTTTTTTTTATGGTACTTTGGAATATTAGGAATTCTATAAATGAATTCCTCCATGCAAAAAGCATGAAAGAACACAGGGCTATTATTAACAATGCTTTATCCTTTATTGATAAGTTCTTGTTAACGAATCAAATTATAATAAGGTTTTGGGAGAGAACTTTCTTTCAAATTGCCTAGATACCATCTTCAGAAGGTTTAGCAAAAGTGAATTTTGATGTTTCTAACTTTTATAGGAAAAACCCTATTAGAGTCAGAATGGTGATCCATGATCATAAAAATAAAGTCATAGCATTGGTTTCAGGAAAAAGAATAATTCTATTTTTTTGTATATTGCTAAAAGTCTAGCACTAAAAGAAGCACTAGTTTTTGCCTAAAAAATGTTATATGGGATGTCGAGGTGGAAAAGGATTCAACATTGATGATGATAGTAGTTAAACAACCATAAATGGATCATTCAGTCATCAATCATATTTTGGAGCAAATTGAAAAGCTTTTTTTACCTTCAGGGCTTGAAAGTTACAAAACATTAAGAGCACAATAATAATGGGGATCACACACTCATAAAATGCTCTGATTTTTGTGGTTGACTTCCCAATTTGGTTGAAAATAGTCCTAACTTCCTAATTCCTTGATTTAATAGTATTTCAGACAATTGTAATGTTGGTTTCCTTTACATTCATATAATTGAATATTGTTTCTTATATAAAAAAATCTTCAATATATTTGGCAACTTTTGATGTAAGTTTGGAAACTTTGAAATAATTTTGGTAACATTTTATATAATTTTGGTAAGCTCTAATGTAGGCTTTGATAACTTTTGATATGACTTTGTTAACTTTCAATAAATTTTTAGTTTTAGAAACCTTAAAGCAGTATTTATTTGATAAGAATCAAAATGTGAAGATAAAAAAAAAAGATGATTAAGATTAAATTGATAGTATGATAGTACATTTGGATAATAAAATTGAGTTAATTACAATAATATATATAATCATATAAGATTAGACATGAATAAGTTCAATATATATATATATATATTAAGTCATATATAATATAATATAATATAATAACCTTTGTTACGATTTTAGTAATTTTAATTATTAATTTTTAATACTATGTTAAAACCTTTGATTTAAATGGTAACCTTTCATATAATTTTAGTAACTTATGATATAATTTTGATAACTGTTTATATAATTTTGGTAGCTTTAATATATTTTTTATAACCTTTGATATGATTTTATTAACTTTTAATGAACTTTTAGGTTTTGAAAACCTTAATGCATGACAAGAATTGAACCGTGAAAATATAACCTAATATGAAATTAAAATTAAATTGATAGTATGATAGGACGTTTTGATCATAAAATTGTGTTAAATTACACTTATATTTCTTACCATATAAGAATAGATATAAATGATTTTGGTATAAACACAATTAACAACAAGAAACACAATCATTCTTTATAATATAATTTAATATAATGTAACTTTTGATATGATTTTAATAACCTTTGATATGATATTAGCATCCTTTAATATGATTTGATAACCTTTAATGTGATTTTAATCACCTCTAAAATAATTTTTGATGACCTTTGATATGAATAACATTTCATGTAATTTTGATAACCTTTGATATAATATTGGTAATGTGTGATATAATTTTTATTAACTGTTAATGTAATTTTGGTAAATTTTGATTTAATTTTGATAACCTTTGATATAATTTTGGTAAGCTTTGTATAATTTTTATTAACTTTTAATATGATTTTATTAACTTTTAAGAAAACTTTTGATTTTGGTAACCGTTAATATAATTTTGATAATCCTTCAATAATCTTTGATAATTGGTAACTGTTGACAAACTTTTGGTAACTTTTAATACAATTTGGAAAGCTTAAAATATATTTTTGGTAGCTCTTGCTATAATTTCAATAGCCTTTTATACAATTTTGAGAAGCTTGGATAATTTGTTAACCTTTGGAATGATTCTAATAACTTTTGATATGATTTTGATAACTTTTCATATAGATCTTTGGTAACCTTGGATATACTTTCAGTACCTTTTAAAATAATTTTGATAACTTTTAATATGATTTTGATGACCTTTGACATTATTTTAATAGCTTTAAATATGATTTTAATAACTTTTTTTTTGTAGTTTTGGTAACCTATTATACGATTTTGTTGCTTTCTTATATAATTTTGAATTTTTATTTTTATAATTATGATACCTTTGATATCATTCTAGTAACCTTTAGATAATATTTGATATGATTTTGGTAACGTCAAATATAATTTTAATAACCTTTAATATAATTTTGACATCTTTTGATATAATTCTAATAACATTTGTATAATATTTTTTTATAACTTTGATGTAGTTTTGATAATAATTGATATAATTTTGATTCTTTGTAATTGTTATGGTAAATTTGTATATAATTTTGGTAATTTTTGGAAAAATTTGGTAAGCTTTGATACAATTTTATAAACTTTTATAGTTTTGATAGTTTTGATATGATTTTATCATTATGATAACCTTTATGCAATTTTGGTAATCTTTGGTATGATTTTAATAACATTTAATAACCATTGGTGCAATTTTTTAACCTTTGTTATGATTTTTAGTCTTTAATTTGATTTTGTTATTTTTATAATCTTCGATTTGATTTTGATATTTGTTGATGTAATTTTGATACTTTTGATACCCTTTGATTTAGTTTTGATAATTTTTAACATAATTTTCACAACATTTAACATGATTTGATAACCTTTGAAAATAATTTTGGTAACTTTTGATGTAATTTTAATAGCCTTTATTTTTGATAAATTTTTATGATTTTAATAATCTTTACTTTGATTTTATCATCTTGATGATTTTTGAAATAATTTTAAAATCCTTTCATGCAATTTTAAAAACCTTTTATATGATTGTAATAACCTTTTGATGTGATTTTGTTTGCCTTTTGTACAATTTGGATAACTTTTGATGTACTTTTGTTGCATTTAATATAATTTTGATAACCTTTCACGATATTAATAGGCTTTAATAAAAATTTTTGTTATTTTGATAATATTTGGTATAATTTAGATAACTTTTAATGTAGTTTGAGTAGCATCTGATATAATTTTGATAACATGTGACATAAAATTTGATAATTTTTGTATAATTTTAAAATTTTTGAATGATAACATATTATGATTTTTTTTTTAACTTTTTGTATAATTTTGGTTTTGGTAATCTTTGATATAGTTTTGATACTTTATGGTAATAATTTTTGTAATAATATTTGTAACATTGATATTTAATAATCTTTAATATAATTTTGATAACTTTTATATAATTTAATAATATTTGTAATAATTTTTTGTAATATTGATATTTAATAATTTTGATAACTTTAAATATGATTTTGTCATTTTAATAACCGTTGAAACAATTTTAACCCATTTGTGTCTAAGTTTGGTAATCTTCAACGTGATTTTGTCACCTTTGCATAATTTTAATAACCTTTGATGTAATGATGTTAATCTTCAATTTGATTGTTTCACCTTTTGTTGGATATTTTTAAAATAATGAGTGGGATAAAATCTCACATTAGAAAAAAACCAAAGCAATTAAGTGTGCAAATATTAAAAGAATGTGCATATAATAAATTAAATACATATACGTTTAGTACAAATCAAGCCTTGGCTGAGCTATTTATGCATTAATAGAATAATAAATATTATTATATTATATAGCACTTGGCACTTTAACATGTAGCCAACGCAAGTGCAAAATTAATTAACTTTTTAATTTGCATAGATACTTAACAAACATATATGGACAAAAGGTTACATCGCTTGTTTCAAACAATAATATGTCTAAACAAAATGTTGTGTATTAAGAGAATTAAGCTATCTGTTTAACATAAACAGAATATCTAAATTAATTTATGTCTATGCAAACCTACTTTCAGGTGAGAAATGTTTATTTCAATAGACATAAATATTCTTTATGTATAGGCTTTTCCTATTCAACAATAAAGCACCATAAAAATATTTTAATTCTTATTTCCCCCTTGTATTCAAACTTCTTCAAATTTCTTCTATAAAGGCTTGCTGCAGAAATTCTTTATCAAAGATCAATTAATTTTCTAGTGTACTACTCCATGCTTAGTGGACTAATTTAGTGGAATATGTAATCAATCATTAAGCTTTATTCTATCCTCAAGGTTTATATATCGAAAACTCCTTTGCACACCAATAGTAAGGTGATTAAAATTTTAAAAATAATGGCATTGATACATGCCTTAAAGCTGATTCATGATTTTTATAGTTCGTGTATGTTCCTACTATTTACATTCTGATCTAAAAATTTTAAGAAATTTAATTCAATTTATTCACGACTACTTCTAAAAACAAAACACTAAGGGAATTGCCTTCAAACTTTACCAAATTTGACCAGCTTAATGGAGGCAATTTACGAAGGTGGCAAAAGAAAATGCATTTCCTACTATCAATGTTGAAGATTGCTTATGTTCTAGAGACTCCAAGACTGAAGAAAATGAAACAAAATCTATTGCTAGAACTCGAGAAAAGTAGAAATAGGACAATGCCAATTATATGTGCATAAGCTACATATTGAATAGGCTATTAGATAGCCTATTCAATACATCTCAAAACAAGACTATTGCTAAAGAGTTATGGGACAAATTGGAGACAATGTGCATGACTAAAGACTCAACAAGTAAAATATTTTTTCTTAGTCATTTTAATAATTATCATCAGTTCGATTATTGGCCCCTCATTAAATAGCTACGTGAGATTGAAAAAATGCTTAATCAATTTAAGCAATATGATATGTAAATGGATGAAACATTTGTTTTATCATCCATTATAGACAAACTTCCTTTATCCTAGAAAGAGCTTAGAAGAAGTCTAAAATGCAAGAAAGAGGAAATAATTTAAGCTTTGACAAATTATCTTCTACAAAAGATGAATATTGCAAGCAAGATAAGAATAATGATTAAAAAATTGCCAAAGTTCATTTGTAGAGGAAGGGTGAGCCACTAAAATTCCTAAATCTACAAAAAGGAATTTCAAATAGGATGTTAATGCTTCTAAAATTCAAGAGGAAGCAAAAAAAATACATGCTACCATTGCGGTAAGACAATACATTACAAGAACGAATGTTGGTTGCTAAAGAAGAAAAATAATCTTTCTAAAACTAGTGCTATCGAAAAGTTTATGGCCATCATCTCTGAAGTTAATATGGTTAAAGACAATGATGCCTGGTGGATTGATTCACTTGTCTCTAAACATGTATGCAAGGATAAAGGCATGTTCACAAATTTTACACCAAGTGAATGTAGTAGTATCTTATACAGAGGGACTTTTTCTACAATAATGATCAAAAGCAAGGGTTCTTTTGAATTTCATTTTACTTCCAGAAAAGTTTTAACATAAAATGATGTATACTATGTATCAAAAATTAAAAGGAATTTAGTATTTGATAATCTTTTGAATAAGTTTGGGTTCAAACCTGTATTTAAGGCAGATATGTTATTATGTCAAAGGGTCATACTTTTATTAAAAAATAGTTACTTCTATGATGGCATGCTCAAGCTCAACAACAGCAATAACAACAACAACAACAACAACAATAATAATAATATTTCTACTTAATGGTTTAATTTTTTCTTTATGGCATTGTAGATTAAACCAATTGAAATTAAAGAAGATTGAATGACATGCATAAGTTAGATTCGATTCTTGTTTTTAATTCCAACATTGGTAAATAATACACATGCATGTTGACTAAAATAATAAGAAATTCTTTTCCTAAAGTAAAAAGAAGTACAAGAATTCTTGAATTAATACAAAGTGATATATGTGATTTTCATTGTACTCTTTTATTAGGTAAAAAGAAATATTTTATTAAATTTATTGAAGATAATACTAGATATTTCTACTTATTACGTTCAAAAGATGAAGTATTTGATAACTTTAAAGTTTATAAATCTAATGTTTAGCTTCATTGTGAATCACTTATCAAGTGTTTTAGATCAGAGAAAGGTAGAGAACACTATAGTTCAAGTTACTTTGAATCTATCAGAATTGTCCGTCAAGTTTTAGCACCTTACACGTCACAATAAAATGGTATAGCTTAAAGGAAAAGTAAGGTCTCAACTAAAATGGTTAAGTTTATGTTATCATATTAAGGCAATGGACAAGATTTTTTAGGAGAAGCTATTTTAACAGTTTGTCATATATTGAATAGAGTTCTTACCAAGGAAACTGAGTTAATCCCCTGTGAACAATGGAAGAAAAGGAAACCAAACTTAATTATTTAAAGATTAGGGGTTGTGGAGTTATAGCTAAAGTTCCTAAACCTAAAAAGAAAAAGTTAAGTGAAAAAAGAATTGAATGCATATTTTTAGGATATGCATACAACAGTTAAACATATAGGTTCATGGTAATTGAAACAAATGATTCAATTTTGATTAACACCATTATTGAATTAAGAGATGCAATTTTGGATGAAACTAAATTTAAATATGTTTCAAGACAACTACAACCACAATAATTAATTCATTCTATAAATGGATTAGAAAATCTATTAGAACAAATTGAAAAAATAATGAACCTTATCAAGAATTAAGGATAAATAAAAGGATTAAAAAGATAAGAGATTTCAGTCCAGATTTCTTTGTGTTCTTTATAGAAAAGAAATGTGAAAGCATAGACAATAAAATTCTTTATTGTTTTAATACAGAATCGGACCCTATTAATTATGATGAGACTATGAAGTCTTAGGATTCTACTTTTTGAAAAGAAGCAATCAATCATGAGATGGATTTAATAATAAGAAATAAAACTTGGATTTTAGTTGATCTTCCACCAGGTTCCAAACCAATAGGTTGTAAGTGGATTTTCAAAAAGAAAATGAAAGTGGATAGAACCATAAACAAATTCAAGGCAAGGTTGGTAGCCAAAAGCTATATACAAAACCAAAGAATTGACTACTTTGACACCTATGCTCGAGTAGCAAGAATTACTACAATCAGACTCTTAATTTCATTTCACTCTATTTACAATTTGGCTATTCACCAAATGGATATTAAGATAGCATTATTAAATGGTGACTTAGAAAAGGAAATGTATATAGAACAATTTGAAGGGTTTGTTATGAAAAGACAAGAGCATAAGGTATGTAAGCTTGTTAAATCATTGTATGGGCTTAAACAAGCACCAAAACAATGGCGTCAAAAGTTTGATGAAGTTAGGATAGCTAATAGGTATAGATCAATGAATCCGATAGATGCATATATAGCAAATTTGAAAATGGCAAAAGAGTTCTAATCTGCTTATGTGTAGATAACATGCTTATATTTGGCATGGATTTATAACAAGTTAAGGAAACAAAGAAATTCTTGTTAAACAATTTTGCAATGAAAGATATGGATGTAGTAAGTGTTATCTTTAGAATCAAAATAATTCGAGATGGAAGTACCATAGCATTATCACAATCACATTACATTAAAAAGGTACTAAAAATGTTTAATCATTTTGATTGCATACTGACATCTATACCTATGGATACTCAAACAAAATTAGTGCCTAATACCAGTAGGAAAATTAATCAATTGCAATATGCGAGGGTAATTGGTTATATTTAATGACTTATACAAGGCTAGATATTGTATGTGACATTGGAAAATTAAGTAGGTACATAAGTAATCCAAATTATCTACATTGGAACAGTTAATAGAGTACTTAGGTACTTAAAGAAAACTATTAACCATGAACTATGCTATAATGGATATCCCTCAGTTCTCAAAGGGTATTCGGATACTAGTTGGCTTACAAGTTTGGAAAATCATGCTTCTATATGGATGGATTTTCATTCTTAGTGGAGGTGCTATTTCTTGGGTTCTAAGAAACAAAATTGTATAACAGACTCCACTATGGTAGCCAAATTTATTGCATTGGCAGCTACAGCTAAAGAAGCTGAATGTTTAATAAATTCACTATATTATGTACCTATATGGTCTAAATCAATTTCACTAATTTTTCTTCGTTGCAATACTGGAGCTACTCTAGCAAGAGCATATAGCCAAGTATAAATGGAAGGTCTAGACATATGGGTTTGAGACATAGTTTTGTCCAATAATTAATAACTAATGGAGTGATCACTGAAACCTTTGTGAGGTCGAGTGAAATCTTAATGGATCCTTTGACCAAGAATCTTGCTAGAGATATAGTAAAGAAGACCCCAATAGGAATGGCTTTAAGGCCATAAACTAAAGTCACCCATGATGAAAACTTGACTTAATGCTTGGTATAACATCAAGTCTTTACTTCAACGAGACAAAGTATATCATTTGCATATAGCTTCTAACACTACAATAAAATAATATTCCACCCGAGTGAAAGTGTTAGGTACCCATAATGGTAAAGGTATGATGAGTAATATATTCTTAAAAAAGCCTCAACATAATTATGTTAGAGTGTTATAGTTACGGGAGCACTCTTAATGGGATCGACCTATGTGAATGTGAAGTATGGCCGTTTTTTGGAGCTTAAAAGCTTGGCTTTAACAACACTTATAGAAAGAAGACATAGACACATGGCCATAATAGTGTCCCAGGGTAAAAGTGCATTAACTGGTGTTGAAATCATTGTATGAGATGTTTTTGGTTAACCAAATGAATATCTGGTTCAAAGCATAGTTATCATATAATTTCAATTAACTTTAACATGTTTTCGCTAAGTGAAGGTTTAATTGCAAGTCACCTTCTTTTATGTATTTGATTTCCAAAATATCAAAACTCAGATTATTTGGAAAATAGGGGGAGATTGTTTGACATTTTCAAAACAATGAGTAGGAAGCAATCCTACATTGAAAAAGAACCAAAGCAAGTAAGTTCTTTGAATATAGGAAAGTAAGTGCTTATAGTAAATAAGACCGATGTAGTTTTAGTGCAAATCAGGCCTTGGGTAGGCTATTTGTAGATAAATAATATAAATATTATATTATGTGGCACTTGGCAGTTAGTACTTGGCACTTGGACACGTGGCTTATGCAATTGCAAAATTAATTAATTTTTTAATTAATTAATATCTTATTTTTGTTTAATTTAGATAGATATTTAACAAAAATGTCTGAACAAAAAGTTACATTACCTATTCCAAACAATAAGTCTATTCAAACAAAGATATGTCCAAACAAAAGGTTGTGTCTTAAGAGAATTGAATTGTTTGTTTCACACAAATAAACTATTTCAATTAAGTTATGTCTGTACAGACATACTTTTAGGCAAGAAATGTTTGATCCAACAGACAAGAATATTCTCCATATATAGGCTTCTCTAGTTCAACAGAAAGGCACTAAAAAATATTTTAATTCATATTCTCTCGTTTGTGTTCAAACCTCTCTAGATTTCTTTCATAAAGGCTTGCCATAAGAATTCTTTATCGAAGTTCGATAATTTTGTAGTACACTACTCAGTGCTCAGTGGACAGATTTCCTCAATACAATATGCAATCAAGTAGTTAGGCTTCATTGCATCCCCGAAGTTTATACACCGAAAACTTCTTTGCATACTAATGGTGAGGGCAAATAAAACCTTAAAGATAATGGTATTGATACACGCCTTAAAGCGACTCTATGTGTGTTCATGATATCTACATTCTGGTCTAACACTTTTCATGATTTTAGGAGGCTTTAATAATTTTTTTTTATTTTGATAATTTTTAATATGATTTTGATAACTCAGATATAGTTTTGATAACATATGATATAATTTCAATAACATTTGATATAATTCTTGTAATTTTTAATATAATTTTGATAACCTTACATGATATTTTGTTGACTTGGCAGCTTTTAATATAATTTATGTTTTGATAATATTTGATATAATTTTTTATATAATTGTTGTTACCTTTTATAACTTTTGATATAATTTTGAGACATTCTAATATAATTTTAATAATTTTTTATATAATTTCAATAATATTTATAATAGTTTTCATAAACTAGATATTTGATCATCTTTAATATAATTTTGAAAACTTTTATAATTTTTAGGTAATTTAGGGTATAATTCGAATGACATTTTAAATAATTTTGGCAAATTTAAATATGACTTTGTCATTTTGATAACCTTCAATATAATTTTAATAACTTTTATATAATTTTGGCAACCTTTTATATAACATATAATTGATAATCTTCATATGATTTTGGTAATGTTTGATACAATCAATTATCCTTTTGGTAATTTTTTATATAATTTGGTAACATTCTACATTAATTTAGTAACTTTTTATATAATTTTGGTAACTTTTTTTATAACATTTGTTATAAGTTTTACAACCACTTATATAATTTTAGTAACTTTTAATATAAAATTTAAATTTTTTTTATATAATTTTAATAATCTTTGATATGATTTTTATATTGTTGAGATAATTTTGATAATTTTTGGTATAATTTTATAATAATTTTAAAAATATTGTTCATAATTTTTGTAAATTTTGATACAATTTTGGCAACATTTGCAATAATTTTGATATTTTATACTTGCCGGCAGTCATAATATTTGTTAGTAAAATACTCGACTATTTGTTCTAGCGATCAGAGATCAAACCCTAACAACTTTAGTAATAAAAAAGGAATTTAATAATGCTTTATATGTCTATTAAAATAAATAATATTGACTTATTATATCATTTGCGTGTAAAACATTTATAGTTTAAACTAGTTACATAAAATATCTATGTTTTCATAGTAAATTACGAACATAAAGTTTTAATTACAAATATTCAAATTTTATATATCAATTAATCGTATGCGAGTTTTTACTACAAATTGTGAAATTTATATATGGTTGGATTAGTTAAGTAATTCATAATTCAACCATAAATCCATGATTAAAAAACCAAACTAGATTAGCCACTTAAACAGGAACCAACTAGGGGTTCAGTCTAGTGCATATATCAGAACTAGCCAGTAATTGAACTGGCAAAAAACTAGTTCAACGGGTAAATAATCAGATTGAACCAATAAAAAAATCAATTTTAAATATTTTTATTTTTTTCAAAAGTTTTATTTATAAATAATGAGATTTGAACCTTTGACCTCTTAGTTTTAAATTAAAGACTATACTATTAAGATTATATCATTCCGTCTGTCATAGGGTTACACTATTACATTTTCAAGATAAAAAATGTCTATTTTCACCTCCTGACCCTTGTGCTTTCATCCATGTGATATTTAGCTCTGTATTTTTGTTCCTGTGATGTCAGTATTTTTTAATAGTATTGCATCTTTTTGTTTAAAGATCAAACCACATGGGATATAAGTGTTAGCAAAAAGACCACATGGATTAAGTGTAACACAAGCAACAGCATAGAGAGAAACTAAATTTTACCCTTAATTTTATAAGGTTTCTAATGCATATGAAATGTTTCTTCGTAGACATTATTAAATTACTTGTAGTTTCCCTAAAAAGTTTGGTTTTCTAAAAGAGGTGATTCAAAATTTAATATTTCTATTGACTACTCAAATATTATGACCTTTAAATAAATGTAAAAGACATAGTTTCTTTTATCAAAAAGATATTTTAGTGTTGTTTCATTCACTACAAATGCACATCTCCTAGAGTCTAGATCTTCACTTTTTTTCATTCTCCACTCTTCTTCAAATATTCTCCATTATTTCCTTTTTAAGTTTCTTTAAAAGTAGTTGAGAGATTTAAGAGTTCTTAGGATTTTTTATTTACGTGCACATTAGAATATTCTTAAGTAGTTCATTGTATCTTAGGAGTAAGACGTCATTTATTGCTATTTGCATAAAGTGGTGATGAAAATCTACTCTACAAAAAGTGTAGGCCATAATGTGCTTTGAGCTGAGTTTTTCACATTCAAACTTTCTCTTTCTTTTGTTGTTAATAATTGTTTATGCATTTGCCTTTTTGTGTGTTCTTATTTGTATTTCATCTTGTGTTCTTCCAAAGGTTTCAGAGTAGATAATTTTTTGCATCTAAGAAAATAAAAGATGACTTCCATCGAAGAACAAATTTCTACAAAGCCAGAAAAATTTTCTAGAAAAACCTTTTGTAGATGTCAAAGTCACATGCGTTATTGATTGACAACCTTAGGACTTTTTCGTTATCTCTATTATTGGTCTAATATAAACTTGCATGAAAAATGTAAAACTTGAATGCAATCAAAATTACCTAAGAAGCCTTCTAAATCTAGAACTAGGGAATCCACAATCTTAGAATTAATACATAGCGATGTTGATGCTATTCAATTTTACTCTACAAATGGTAAGAGATATTTTATTACTTTCATAGATGACTTTTCTAAACACTGCTATCTCTTTCCGATTTGAACAAAAGATGAGGCTTTAGATATGTTTATTTCATACAAAACTAAAGTTGAAAATCAAAAGAAAAAAAAGAATTAAAATCATTTATATAAATAGGGGAGCATAGTTTGTTTCTTCAGAATTTTTAAACTTCTGTAATGAAAATGAAATTATCCATCAAGTATCTCCTCTTTCATATTTCAATCAGACGGTGTGGTAGAGAGGAAAAATAGAACTTTATTAGATATGGTAAATTGTATGTTCTCAAGCTTTGAGCTCCCAAACAATTAATGGAGTGACGCACTGTTGTCTACATGTCACATTCTAAATAAGAGTTCCTTATAAAAAATTAAACAAAACTCCATATCAGTTATTGAAAGAGAGAAAACCTAATTTAAATTATTTAAGAATGTAGAGGTGCTTAACAAAAGTAAAAATTCTAGAAACTAAAAGAAATAACTTGGACCTAAGACTATTGATGTAGTTTTTGTGTGTTATTCCTAAGTTAGTGTCACCTACAGGATTTTAGTAATAAAACATAAAATTATTGATACAAATGACAACGATGTCATGGAATCGAGAGATATTGTTTTTTTTTAGGATATTTTACCCTTGAAAATATTATGAGTAAATCAATATCCTCTAATAGCACTCCAATTTTGGTAAAGCATGATGAGGAAGACAAAATCAATAGAGAAAGCCCTAGATAAGCAAAAAAGCAAGAGGAGAAAAACATTTGGAAATGACTTTTATATCTATTGAATGAAAGATGATCCTCCAACATTTAAAAAGGCCACATTATCTGTAGATTTAAATTTTTGAAAAGATGCCATAAATGCTAAAATGGATTCATTGATAAATAATACGACTTAGGTTTTGACCAAATGCCTAAAGGATAAACCTATTGGTTGAAGTAGACTTTTAAAAGGAAACCTAGACTAGATTGATTTATAGAAAAATTCAAAGCAAGTTTAGTTGCAAAAGGTTATTCCTAAAAAAAAAAA
>JBBYHL010000020.1:3177650-3297650 GCA_038381835.1 Adansonia madagascariensis
ATATAATTTTCAATCAACTGTCTTACTAAAATGAGGATATTATTCTAAATCTAACCCTGCTCCGTAACTGTCAAATAGAGAAAGATGTACATATTCCAACAATCCAAGAAACCTGGGAAATCCTTTCGATCAAAGTGATGTAACAGTAAAAACCAGTAGTAAACTGCAATGGAAAGAGAAAGTTGAACCAATCAGACTAGCAATATTAGTCTCGATAATATCATAGCAACAGCACTCGAATTCTGTCTTGCAGGAAGACGGCGCCCTTTAGTCTTCTAATCACAATTTGCTTTTTTGCTTCGCTTGGGACAACAACTTTTCATTTTCTCCCACTGACTGATTAGCCATTTGACAAGGAAAACCCAACCACTTACAATTAAAATTATTTTAGAGATGTTTAATTGGTGGCGATAACAACGTACTTGATGCAGACGTAGATATTTCCCTGCTGGTCTGCATAAAATATCTTCAACAGTTAATTTTGCAGTAGTTTAAACAATTGCAAATTAAACCTCGCAAGTTGGTTCCCTTTTTCGATGTAAAACGTTTTTATAACTGTAAAACGTACGGAATCTGTATAAGTACCTTGTCTTATCTAGTTGAACACTGAAAACAACTTTCCTCTAATTATCACTAATCGAGGACTATAAGGACGTCCATCGTTTTACACCATGCACCAATTATACCACGAATGCAAGGATAACCCACATGAGAGGACAATGGGTTAACTTTTTTCCCCGCTCGGCCCCTATAAATTGGAGGCTTTTCCAATCCGACTTTCATCACATTCCATTCCAGCAGTAGCTCTCCATAGCTATAGTCATTAGGAAAGAGAAAAAAAAATATATATATATATATATAGATATATATACTAGAGATATGGAGGGCACATTCTCTAATCATTCTTTTAAATTCCTTCTTTTTCTTCTCGCCCTTAATTCCTACTTAAATTTTAGTTCAGCTGGTAGGATAATTACCCCACAAGCCAGCACCGAGTTTATCAGAACATCCTGTAGTTCAACAACGTACCCAAAACTTTGTTTTGAGTCTCTCTCAACCCACGCTAGCTTGATTCAAACAAGCCCTCAGCTCCTCGCCCATGCAGCCCTCAATGTGACCCTTTCAAACGCCAAATCAACCTCCGCCATGATGGTAACACTTTCCAAAAGCCATGGATTGAAGCCTAGAGAGGTGGAAGCCATGCAAGATTGTGTGGAAGAACTGGGCGACTCGATAGATGAGCTCAGAAACTCAGTTAGTGAGATGGGTCAGATAAAAGAATCCAATTTTGGACTAATGATAAACGATATCCAGACTTGGGTTAGCGCAGCTCTGACAGACGAGAGCACCTGCAGTGATGGGTTTGAAGGGAATAACATGGACGGAAATGTGAAGACTTCTGTGAGAGGCAAGATTGTGACAATCGCTCAATTGACAAGCAATGCCTTGGCTTTGGTCAACAACTATGCTGCTCTTCACGGTTAGCTTAACCAAGAACTTACCGGAAAAAGCATATTATTTATATATATATATATTGAATTCCTGTTAATGTAAAACATACGTATGCCTAGAAGTGGTTTTAAGGTACGGATGTATATGATATTGTTGTAACATAAATAGTAAAGTTCATGTGGCGCCTGATGTTTAAGTGAATATTTTAGTTTTGAGATTTCTTACTTGTCTGTAATCGATCTGTGTAAGATCGTATTACGGTAGAATTCTGTAAAATAATAAACCTACTAATAGGAGGAACTTTAATCAAATTAATGAAGTACTAGAGGTTTTTGTTAGAAGCAATTAATTCCTTTTTTTGTGTCTTAATTACTTTGTCCAATCCCCAAAAACATTCATTCTGTTTTGTTTTGTTTTTTTGTTTTTTTTAATCCCGAAACCATTCTATTTCTAACTCATCTAAAGCTAATTTTTAGCTATTTTAAACTTGAAGATTAAATAGTCAAAGTTATCTTATAGCTTTTAATTTATTTTATATATATATATATATATATATCTGTATGGTTAATAGATTGGTGGAAAGCCGAACAAGACAAGAGTCAAGAGTGAGTAACAAAGTGAGAGAAAGAGTATTGCTGTTACAGTTCTTCGAGCAAAGAATTTCGTGACAGCCTGCCTAAGCCTAAGACAAACAAATCCTTCAGATAAAAAAAAATTATTAAAAAGAAAAAGTGAGCAATGTGTAACTTGTCGCATCCACTATTCAAAATGTGGTTAAGGGGAGCTACTTATGTTGTGCTTTTGCTAATTATCCCTAAGGAAAAGCCCATACCATTATTAATTTTTTATTACTATGAAATTTAGGACGGTTTTGGATTGGATATTCTTTGATACATGGCGGCTTCATTGGTTTCATTAGTTAATCAATATCTAAAACCTTCCATTTTTAATATAATATATATATATATAGAAATTTATGAAGAAGAAAAAAATGACATAAAAATTAAATAAAATAAAATTTTATAACATTATTATATTATATTATATAAAAAGAAGGATTTGGGTGGGATATTCGTTGATAATTGATAGTTGTATAAAACTATACATATTAAGTAAAATAAATGCATGATTAAATACTATCTAATATCTTTCATAACATAATATTTGAATTTTTAGATAAAGTTCATATCAATCAATTATTAATTCAATGATTATAACCGACAAAGCTTTTATACTTTCAAAATAAATATAGGTTAAATGGCAGGCTCGGTGCATGCTCTTGTCACTCTGACAAAGCTTTGCTTTAGCAATCTGCTGGCTACAAAGCTTTAATAGACCCTGTTTATATATGGTTAAATGAGTCCAGAAGTGTGAAGCTACACCTGGAATTGGGATTGTTGTGTCATTTTCCCCTATTTTCTCTTATTTTTTAACATAAATATAATATATCTAAGTGGTCCTCTCTAAATAAAATGTTATCCTTTGCTATACGATCAGACAGTAATTTTTTCCATCAAGATTTCCCATTTCTATGGAGGGAATCAACTTAGGCATCCTCCTTTCATTTCCTTTTTTTTTTTTTTTTATCATGTTGCCATGTTTGCGTGAATGAAGCTTGTACATATTCACTAAACAACTGGTTTCAGTTAGTAAACAATCAAATCAGTTCTAAAAATTAATTGAAGTTTGTTCCGGCCATTAATTTGTTTTGTGCACCTCTTTCTTTCTGGTCTGAGTAAATTTGTTCTTTATTTCTCATTAACTGCAGAAGCTTTATCAAGTTTGTTCCATTTGCTGTAGAAATTCAAGGAAAAGCGTAGAAAAGTTCAGCTAAAAATGCATAACAACAGTTTAATTTCATAATTAATTTCATCAAATAATCTTTAACAATTATAGTATTGAAAGTTAAATTTAACCGTGTCTTGTAAAAATTAACAAGTTGCTTGGAAATTAATTAATTCATTCATTCATTCCATGTATATAATGTATAGTTGACTGCTAGTTGCTAAATACACATTTTTAACCTCTCTAAATCTCACTGCAAATTTTAACATAAATGCATGTTTGTATATATATTAATCAAAATCAGTTGCAAGAAATTGGAAGAAGGTTAATGTGATTTGAAGTAAGCCAAGAGGCCAACGAGAGGTGCATTAATGCATGTGGTTGGCTCTGAGTGTGCAAAATCGACTCTGGAATCAGCGTAAGAATCCTTGATATCAGGTCCTCCAACAACAGCTCCTGTTAGCAGATTAGGGTTAGGATTGTTGCTAGAAAAATAGGTGTCTCCGCCACCACAATCAATGTGTTGAGGATGTTGAGTAATGGAAGGTAAAGAGGAGCCCCGATGATGTATCCTTTGCGGGAACTTCTTCCCATATCCCACCATGTATGACATATTCAATGGATTGCTTCCTAATATGTAATCCACCTGCATGCATCAATATTATTAATTTATTCAAAAAACAAAATAATTAAACTAATAACTTTTTGACTGATGTATATTTATGTTAAATGAGATCTATATTAGAAGGTTTTAATTGGTTTTTATTTCATGAATTTAAATAGCAAGACGGGTATATATATATGTATATAGACATTAAATAGTTTGCTAGTACGTACCTGGCTTCTTGCAACTTGTATAAGCCTGGCACGGTTGGCAACAATATTGCCACAATGGATCACCCGATTGGCTTTACTCAGAGGGCGGCTGTAGATAAGAAGAAGGAAGGATAAAGCCTGTTGCATGCTGCAAATTGCTTCCTCCAGGTTTAGTAAGGAGCCCACCTGAGCAGAGGAGATATGACATTTTATTTCCAAGGAATAACTATCATTCAATAAGACGTACCTGTTCTTAGTGGCAAATAGATGATATATGTATATATGCTTCTTCATTGATTAATTTGTGATTTCATCTATTGATTTCTTTTCTTATATGAAATGTTATATTTTCTTTTATATAATTGTAATTTCTCCTTGTATTAGTAAATTAATCAAAAACTAAAAATTTTGGCAATTTATTAACCCTAAATAATTTTTAATTATTTTTCAAAAAAAAGCTTTTAAAAAATTAGATGAAAAAGTTTTCAAACTTATTTTAAATGATAAGAAAAAAAATTAAAAACATTTGAAAATAGAGGAAGTAATTATTATCTTAAAGTTAAACAGTGTGATCATTCCTGGCCAAAAACTAAATAAATAAATAGAACCACGTGACTATCAAGTGTATTAAAGAAGTTGGATATATGCATTTTAATTAAAAAAAAAAATAGAACTGGTGTTATGGCATCTTCAAATTGAAACTTCTAAATTCAGGAAAATTTAGGCCACCTGGTGAGTTTAATAAAAGAATTTTCGATTCCAGGGCTACATACAATTGGGTTTGGCAAGAGAAAAGTGATTACCTGGTGAGTAGGCGACTGATACAGTTGGTGATTCAGGCAAGACAGAGCATACAAACTTGTCTGCATTGGTAATGAAAGGTTCAAGATATGGAGTTTGACTCTTTATCAGCTGCAGCCAGCAGATTAGAAAATTATTACATCGATCCTCTCCGACTAATTTCTAATTATAATTAAGAACAATTAAAAAGTAAGTAAATACTTGCCCCGGCGCTGGAAACAAGTACGTTGATGCCAGCGTGCTTGGTATCCCATCCGAATTCCGCAAAGCTACTACTCTTCTCCAAGTTTTGAATGTTGGCTAAAACATAATTCAAGTAATAGGGAGCCTTTGTTGCCCTGAGTAACCATGCTGCTCTCCAAATTAATTCATCCTGTACAGTTAAAGCATTTCCAGTTCCACCCATAAGCTTTAGTTTTATGCATGCTGATCATTTATTTATTTATTTATTTGAATGTTTATTGCTTCCACAAGCACAACACTAACCTGATATCCACTATAATCACAGTAAAATGGGCACACCCATGGTCCAAGACTATCATTGTATGATCCCCTGTACTTATCTGCAAATTCAAAAACCTAATCCCAGCCAGCATGCAGCACAATTGTTTGTTACTCATTGAACACAACGTTCCTTTCCTATCCTAGCTATATAATAAGCTTTGGATATACTAATTAAAGAAATTAATTTAATAGTACTTCCATTTACCATTCTTGCTCTTTTGAGGAGCCTTGCGGAATATCCACGATTGATAGGTCTAAACACCATTGAAGAGGCAGCAAGCGCCGCAGCTATCTCAGCGGAAACTTCAGACCCTGGAAACTGTTTACTGACTGCATATGGGGTTCTCGGAGTGTCCATGTCTTCAGGCCTCTCCCAGCAGTTGTGATCACCATAAGGATCGCCAACTTGTGCAAAGACAAAGCCGGGGATGCTTGTGGCTTTGAGGAAGTAATCGGTTCCCCACTGAATTGCCTCCAATGAATGTTGCAGATCTGAGCCCATAGATTGGCCAAACTCTAGCACACTCCAAGCTAGCATAGTTATGGAGAAAGCCATTGGAAAATTAAATTTAATATTATCACCAGCGTCATAGTAACCTCCAACCAAATCAACCTGAGAATGAAAATAAAGCATATAATGTGATACCAAAACAGAGAAATGATTTATTTTTTCAGTTTTTTATGGTCCTTTTTGCATAATTTCTGTTCCACATGAATATTTTCAAGCGGAAAAAGAGATCGAATCCTGCTATGTATGTTGCAATCTGATTTGTGGTTTAAAATTTTCATTTGAGATGATAAAAGAGAAACAAAGAAGAGAGAAAGAAATTCTCTTGTATCAACCAGGCATGAATCCCAAGAAATAAGAAATTTGTGTCACGCACAAGCTAGCACACCATAGTTATATGCTTTTTTAATTATTATTTTCAATTAGTCCAACATGATTTATATAAAAAAGATCTTTATCATCATTAGACTTCACCATGGGATCCTTTTATTTTAACTTTTAGAGCTAATTTGCTTGATATTCACATTCATATAAACTCCATTTAAAAATTAGATATAAATATATAAGTAGGAGAACCATCAAGTATTGTACTCTGTTACTTTGGACAATAAAATCCATTAATATTTGCTTTAATTCTAGAATTTATTTTTTTTCTGGTATTGTGGCAAAGGAACTAATAACAAAGTTTAACCAATGTAGGCTTTTGAAATTCCAATCTTTGATATAGAATGACTTACACCAATCTCAAAGCCGTCGCGAAGAGCAGAGTCCTTCCTCCAGGTAATCCTTTGAGTAGGAGGCAACTTTCCAGACCTCTGGCCTTCATAAAACAAAATACTCTTTGTTAATGCGTCACCATAATCATGTGAAGCTACTCTTGCCACCAACCCCATGGCCATTGGCGCCACACCTAACACTAATGACCTTTGTATCAGACTCATGATTAAATGTTTCCGTTGTTTGATTAACCCTTTTAGTCTCTTTCTCTCTACTGGTAGATGTCCAAGCAAGAAATATATACATATATATAAGCACGGATTTCGCTTAGAGGTTCAATTATAAGAATGAATGTATCCAAGTTATGTATGGAGTGATGATAAAAAGCATGGACTAAAGAGCAGGGATGACCAAATCACTTCGTAATGAAGCATGCATTTGCTTGCTTCTGTTAAAACGAAAGAATGCAGAAGTAAGACGCGCACTAGCGGAGGCTCCGTTTACGGTGGTAAGGCGCTAGTTTAAGTGTATTTGGAATTCTGAATACATTACATGGTTGCCTTTCTCAATAAGCCAAAGATAAGTCGGGCGAAAAGGCATTTTTGCAAAAAAATAGTAATAATAATAATAATGGAAGAAAAACAATAATTAGCAAATATACCTTCAAGTTGGTCGTTGGTGATATTGAATATCTGGGATTAAATTAAGCATCCAGTGTTTTGGCCACCAACATATATATATATATATATATATATATATACATATATTTATATCTCTTGGAAAGGTAATTGGATTAATTAGAGAGAAAGTAAACAAGCTTTTAAATGAAAAAGCAACGTCGCCTTTCTTTGTGTTCCAATATGTAGGCTCTATGGCGGGCGCCTGTGGCACTTACCTCAAGTTACTTTAATTTAATGCCAATAATAATTTTAGCCCTTCTTTTTTCGTTTTTTTTTTTTTCTATGTTTATTTCATTGACCTTTTCTCTTCTCTTCCAAGCTCAAGTTCCTTTTTTGGGTTTGAGTTTTTTCTCTTTATATTTCTACTGTATAGCTCTATAACCAACGAAAAAAACCTAGGGTTCTAAAACATAATGATGTTATCAGAAGATGTGCGGTGGAGCCCTACACGGCAAAAATACTGCAGCCTATGAATCCAGTTGAGAAAAGATTGATCAATGCCCATTTGGTGTCAAATGTTGCCCAACCCACCATCCAGGACTTTCTAGCTTTATTAAAGAAAAGACAAATTGAACTTTAAATGTAATTTTGAGGTATAATAATGTGATTAGAAGCAAGTTTTGCCTCAATTACATAATTATAGATTATTTGACGTGTAAAAATTTGTAATTAAGACAAATTTAGGAGATGTCAAAAACAAAAGATGATGTCCATGTACCTACCAAGTACAAAATATATCCCATTCAAGAAACATTACTTTATATATATATAGTAGTATATTAACGTATGTTTTCCCCGATTCAACATCTTTGGTGGCATTGCTCTTGCTCAAAGCAAATTGATAGTTCAAAATATATCCTACCGTTTTTGAATAGAAATATATTTCAAGAGAAGTCAAACATGCAAAACTTAAGCAAGCTTTCCCAGTTTGCTTCTGTGAAAAATACTTAGTTGCATCTCAGTCTCTGACTTATTTTGACATTAATCCTTTCAACTGCATCCAAATTGTTTTAACACTGAAACGATTAATCATTCAACTTAGAGCTAATTGGGATATATAGTTGAACTAATTGAGATGTATACATATATCATTCCTCCTTTTCTATCTCCTCGAAATTTCTTTGATTGAATTGTAAACTCAAGAGTTCGCTTAACCTACAATTTTACAGAGCACATGATGGTGCCGCCAGCTTTTGTGGTTGTGTGGGGTGGGCACGATTGATATTGCAAGAATAGTAATGGCACCGTGGACTTCATATTTGGAAACGCAGGTGTGGTCACGAGTGATTTATAACTGGGCTGTCAAACCTCAAATGCAACCCAATAATGGGCGTTTTGGGCCTAGAATGTCAACTTGGTCTGAATTTCGACGGCTTTTATCTTTTATAATAAAAACAAGCCCCGTTTATGATTCACTTATAATCGTATTTTATTACATTATGCCTATCACTTTTTTTTTTCTTTTTAATTTACCAGCGAAATTGTTATCATCTAGCTTATAAGTGGTAGGACATCCAGAAATTTTCAAAATATATGAGACAGGACTGACTGAGTAAAGTAATAAGAAATTATGAATAGGAAATCAATTAAAATATTTACCGATTAATCTGTTTCTTTCCAAATAATAACCAATTAATTCTTTAAGTACCATTAATCTTGTCCATTTAGGTATAAAAAGCAGTTTAACAAGAGTGATGTCCAGTGTTCTTCAAAATCTAAGGCTCAGGACAAAGCTAAATCCATGAGATCCAAGCTTAAGTACTATCTGTCTAAACAAATTTAAAAAAAGATAATCGTTTATGTTTCAAAATATAAAATGTATGAGATAAAGTTTAAAACTTTATGTCACATTACTTTTTTCCTGTCAGCGTCACTTTTTTAATATATTCTCACTCAATTATTATTTTTCTAAACACAATAGCATCCTTCGTTTAATAACTTTTGAGATCAAAAGCTATTTTTTATTGTAAATGCAATATTAAACAATTAAAAAATTTTGATTTTTACATTTAAAATCATGATTTTATAACTTAATCCGTTAGGAAAATAGAGCTTTTATGATTTGTGAACTAGCTTTTAGATAAAATAATTTTATTATTTTATATCTTTAAATTTTTATTATTTTAAACATATATTTTTATAATGTTTCAACTTCTCAAAGTACATTTTTATAGTAATATCAAATACTAAGTTCTTAAACCACAATTTTTCATTATATTTTTTTCAACCCAAACTTTTTTTTAACGCAAGCTTTCTTCGACAGCAATACTAAACTCAGCCTTAAACACGCCTCACTGCAGACTTTCACAAAGCTCTCTTCGATAAACGCAAAAAGACCTCAACAAGAAGAAAATAAAATTTCGGTTTTAAAGGTCACAACTCATAAGAAAGTTGCAGGTGCAGGTGTTAGAATTTGCACCTCTGGATGATATTTTATATATCATATATAAATGCATTAGGTAATATTATTCTCCTATATATATATGTATATATATTATATCTTGTAATTAAAAATGATCCTAATCATTCAGCTTCCACTTATTTACCCCTTTAATTGTTGTTATTTCTTTATAATCTTATCATAGTTATAATTGGCATTATTATTTCGAGGGCGACATATAAACCAAAATGCAATCATAAAATCTACCCTGTCTTCCTGTTGAGGTATTATTTAATTTTAGGTAAGAGTTACCATTTTTTTAGCAAAATAAATAAAAGTGAGTGATTGAAATATCATTAAATGCTATGAAAGCCAAACGCATGTTAACTAACAATTAGATGCTGTGAAATAATGAAACCACAATTATTAATTAATAATTTATAATAAATACTTACCCTCCGTTTAATATCTGTCTCTATTTTTCTTTTGGCTATTTGCCTTTTATATATATATATATATATATATATATATATATATTCTGCATTCTATTTATTTTTATTTTTATTTTTATTTTTAAAAATAGCAACCTTAATTAAGTCAGTATACCTCAGATTTTCTATTTCAGCACATATGCAGGCAAAAGGGGCAAAGGAAGTTGAAAAGAGACTCGATTCAAACATTCTTTAGCATCTTTGATATCTACATTTGCAAGTATTCTATTTCTAGGAGCCTTTTGCGCTGTTCTCTTTTGTTATTATTATCTTTTTTGCTTTCTTAAACGAACAAAATGGTGGCAAACTGTATAGTACTACAACTAAAATGTTTGATCTTTGTGGTGTCAGGTTTATGCAAGATATGCGTAATACTAACAGTCATTGGTGACATATAATATATATTTTGAGCGTTGCTTAATTGATATTTATCTATTTATAAATATATATATATATATATATATTCTTGGTTGGACATTGGTCATCACATCATATCATTTGAGGGATATGCAACATTGAATTCTTATTGAGTTATTGTTATACTTCAGCACTTTTCTTACAGTTTGGATCTCACACTAGTTAATTTTTTTATTTTTTATTTATTTTATTATCATATACAGTAGCATGATTGTTTATAAACTTGCAACTCATTAATTAATAGTATGACTTTGAATATTTTTAACGACTTTTAAAGAAATCATATACAGATATATGAGATAAAATAAATAAATAAAGCTGTTACGTTAAAATCTAAGAGCAATAAAATATATATAAAAGAAAGAATTACTATTTTAAAATAAAACGTTATATTAAAATTTAAGAACAATGAAATATATAAATGAGGCATTACATTAAAATTTAAGAACATATTATTTTAATGAATTTTTTGGTTGGCTTTCCTAATAATCATCTGGAAGATCAGTTGTTTAATTAGAGAAAACATTGACATAACTCAAATTTAATTTCCATTAATAAACCAAATCATAAATAGCCTATCAGGTGACCCCTATATGACCTAGCTCTATGATGAATATAGAGCAGAAAGCACATTGCCACCACCCTGCCGATGAAAGGCCTAGTTTGCTCGTGCAATATTGTTGATGGGAGGGGCAATTGCTTACTGTTCACCAACTTGATAAACCTGAAGAAACTTATGGAGTACTGCATCTACCCTCCACATCAAACTTCCAATTGCAAGATTTGTTATCAAATTTCGACCAGTTGCTTCTTCATTATGATAGAAACGACATATACACACACACACACAAACCATAATCAATTAAGCGTTTTCCAAGGGAAACGAATTCGAGCTAAGGTTTATCAAAAAAAAAAAAAAAACGTAAAAGAAAGAAAAGCCTAAATAATATGATAAGTTGATTTGTTGAACCTAGAGTTATCTATATTTATATATACACACACACACACACACCAACTATATGTGTCCTTCACAAAAACAATTAAACGTGGTTTAAAATGTAAAAACTAAAAAGTGCACTGAAAATATCTAAGGCTCTTTATATAAAAGCACCATTATATACAATGAGGCTGAATACTGCTAAGGTGAATCGATATTAATTTTTGTAGAGACCATTCACCGGGCAATGGGATCAAACTTACTAAAATTTAGGGTGGGGAATTGAGCTTTACATAGCACGAAAAGGTGATGGTTAAATTTGGCACCTTGGAGGGCTATGGCTATGCGTGTTTCATTTTAATATTTGAGGGGTTTCGTTTTAATTTTGAAAGCTGGTAGAGTGTCCTCTATTGATCTCCTACCCAAATTAAAACGATTGATTATATGCACAATATCCATCTCTTTCGCATATGGCCAATCTGTATTCATACTCCGCGTTTGAGTGTGCTCTACTCCTACAGGCAGGCAGCTTTTACAATATTATACCCTTCACTTTTTTCTAGTATTTTCTGTCTATTCCTAAACTGCCCCCACTTTCAAGGTAATTAATATTAGATCATCACAAAGATTTTCACCCAAAAACATTTAATTAATTAAGACAAGTTTCCAAGATCAGTCATTACACATATAATTAATTTTGTCAAATTTGCTCCTGTTAGAGTTCAAAACGTGTATGCATGATCGTTGAGCTTAAAACAAAAGCTTTCTATCTATTTCTGCTTAGAGTGTTGAAGGCCATACTTTGTTAAAAAGAAAAAAAGAATCGAAGAAAGAAGATATGATAATGTTGATCAATTTATATATGTGATCTTTAAATTTTGAAAATCATATGAGTTTGGTCTATTTTTAAAGTCTTAATTTATTAATTTGTACATTTATTCAAGTGTTGATTACATATTAAATCTGATCAAATCTTTAATAAGATTTTTAAAATTTGAATCAGATCAGACTACACTTACCTTAAATTAATAAAAAATATTTACTTAATTTAATTATAAAATATATTTAATATATAAAAATATAAAAATTAAATTTGTAATATTAACAAAAATCAAGTATGTAAGCAGATAATAAGATTTGTGTTTTGAACCATCTTTTAAAGTCTTAATATTTCATTGAACTTAAACATCTAATTTTGTTTAATTTAATTTGAAAGTTTGAAATTGATTAAGTACTACTCCTGACCTGATCAATTCTTCAAGTAACTACGTTCAACTAATTGGTTGCTAATTACTTTCTTCGTAACTCCATTGATGTATAAAATTAATGTGATTCTTTCTCTTCCAAATTTCTCAACAAAAGAAGAACGTGCTTTTATTTATTTATTTTTTTTTCTTCCTCACGATACCATTAGCAATAATAAATTTGTCCTTCTGTGTTTGGGACATTAATTAAGGGAAAGATTCATGCAGTACAAATTGGTCATTTCAAAATCAAAGAAAAGATTGATTACCAATAGAGAAGGGCCACGTGGTCCCACTTGAAAGACTGGGAAAAGGCATAAAAATCGTCCGCGTCTGCAGGGGATAGAATTAAGCATGATGATGAGGAAAATATTTTGCGACATCTAAGTGGGACCCAAGGTGTATTTGAGAAGCCGCATCCCCATTGGTTCCGGCCAAGCTCAGCTATCATAACGGTGCCATGTCAGCACCTAACGGAACGGCAAATGAATGGTTGTCTCACAGCCGTCATGATTGTAGTTTAGGACAGGACCCTCAATTGATTGAATAACAGCCCTAGGCCCACATCATAGAGTCCAATTTTTGCACTTTTCCGATTTTCATTATCAATTTTTCTTTAGTCGCATAAGGACAAACAATATTGGGCAATGCTTTTTACCACACGTGGCCGGTAAAAAACACAAAATGAGCTTAAAAAATTAATTAATACAAGAAAATGTAATACTATTAATTATAATTATAAGGTTGTGATGTAATATTTTAGTAATAAATTCATCATGGAAAGAACTATTTCAATTCTTTTGGAATTAATTAGAGAATATGTACACGTCAAGGTTTTATTTTTGTGACCATCGTTTGAAATTATCAAATTAACAATATATATATATATATTTATTTGTAGGACAAGGAAGAAAAGGAGTTTGAATAAGAAAACCCCTATCTTGAATGGGGAAAAAATTGTCAGTGCAAGGATTATTGCTTTTTTTTCTTTTAATTTTATTTTATGGAATATTAACTTTTCATTAACGAAAATGAAGAAATTACATCAGCTAAAACCCCCTATGCTATAGAATAGGGCGCCATATATACAACTTCATAATATAAATCACAATGAAGTTTAGCAAGTATTGGTGTGCTACTGCATTTACTTCTCAGAAAAAAAGAGCAAACTTCACATCTCGTAGCTAGATGTCTCACATCTTACACAACCGATCCTCAACTTGAACAGCTCTTTTCATTTTGATAATATATTAACTTGAATGAACTATTATTTCAAACATTCTAAATTAACATAAAAAAAAACCTCACTTATTATAATTAACTTTCAATAATAATTAAATGCAAAGTTTAATCACAATTTAGTAAAACCATCACAATCCTCGATTGTTATTGAAGTTTGCATTTAATTGTTGTAAAACCAGTTGACATATTAATCATCCAAAACGGTTGAGAGACCATCCATGCCATTCTGCGAGACGGAACCTTGCCTCCACATATAGGAATTAGTAGAACCCTAGAACTACAAGGTTGGCAATCAATACTGGCAGCTTTGCTAAATTTCACGTGCACTGAAATTTGGGATAAAAGAGCAGGACGTGGGGTCCCCTACGGTGACCCACCCTTAACTGTGGGGTTAGGACCCACTTGAGGCAATCGAGTAGGACCCAGGAAAAGGGACCACATGTAGGGACCCGCTGCTCTGGGCACAACTCAGCTACAAAACCACCCTTCAAGTTGCGAGCTTAATGATAGTGGCTAGCCCACGCCGGACCGCAAGCCGCCACGTACAGAGACCCAGGGCTAGGGCGCCATCATTTAATATTTTTATTTATACACTTCCGATCTTGCGGGACCCATTGTCCACCACATCCGCCTTGCCTCTTCAGTTAGTAGTCGGTTCCTCATGTATTAATGAGCAAGGATCCAGCTAGGCCTAGGACTGGAGACGGACTCTCTTTGGGCGGCTTAATTTTGTAATTTTATTTGGAAGAGTGTCAGTTTTTCTGGGTGTTTTCGTCGGTTAATGGGACCCACTTTTATATCTAGAAAGCCACTGGAAACGGAGGGCACTCTGGTTATCGAAAAGTAACAGACCAACCCAACGGAGCCACGTTAGTGGACGTACCGTTGTTTGGTGGGCGTCATTTGCTTGTTAATTCCCAATAAGTCATAACTATCCCTTGAAGACAAAGGACGAGCATGGGAGGTGGACAAACTATGACTATGGGCTGTTAAAGCAAGGGGCGGGGGGTATCGAGCTTCTTAACAAAGCTGATGAGACGGAGAAAGCGCGTGTTTTTTATATAAGGACTGCATCATTATCATTATGAGAGTGAAAGCGGAATAGAAACTTGTAAGTCACAAACAAAAACTAGCAAAGTTGTTTAATTAACAATTATGTAGCAGCAAGCTAGTTATATTAATAGGATGATAAGGTAAGTAATTTTGGAAGAAACTAACATTAAGTTAACGCCACTTCCAATTATTTAGTCATACTGATGGATTGAAGTCCAATTATTTCATTTTGTAATTCTAATGAGTAAATATATATGTGTGTGTTGTATAATTATTGAATTGTGAATTGCGAAATGTTTGCATTATATATTTTTATATTACTGACAAATTAAATAGGTTTAACTTGAGAAAATAAAATGCTTTGATTTGGATGCTCAGTTTACTTATTGTACTTGTTCAGGTGTATATCACAGACTGTTTTAATTTTTGAATGGCCATAATACAAATATGTTACCTAGATTTTTGTGACAGACAAATATTGAAAGTGAAGGAAGCAAATGTTTGCATTTCATTGTTTAGCTAAATCAAAGAACACATAATCGAAGAAATGGTAGGGACTAGGCATGAAGTTTGGGCTAACAGAGGGGCTAACATGTGCCTTGTTCAGACCTTTTGCCTTTGGGGGATTTTTTTTTTTTTTTTTTGGCTGGTGGCTGTTCCATTGCGTCACCCAACCACTATCATCAATCTATTCACCCCTAATATTATTTTGGAGCCTTTTCTTCTGCACTCTGGTCTGGACCCTTTCTTCAGTAATTTTCTGATTGGTCTGTCTGTGCCGTTACTTCCTCTCATGACTTCTTAACCTTAACCTTCACCTTCACCTTCTCCACTCTCTTTCCCTTGGCCTTTCCCTTCCCCTTGTATAAAACACCTACAGCTACAGACACCCTTGAAATAGAAAAACATTCCTTCCTAGTTTCTCTCTCTCTCTCTCTCTCTCTCTCTCTCTCTCTCTCTCTCTCTCTCTTTTGGGTCTCTATCAGTAGCGGGTGGAGGTGGCAGTAGAGTGGGGGATTTCTCTCAGCCAATCTTGCGCCACCATTTTTCCCGCCCTAAGCTTTTGCACCAATTTAGCTCCAAACCGACTGTGAGAGACAATGAAAGGTTATGATAGATTATGAAAACATTTAGCTTACGAAGTTAGATCACACCAAATCTTCATAATTAGGGTTTCCCACTCTCTCTCTCTCTCTCTTGATCACTTTCTTTTTCCTTTGCTTCCTATTTAAACATACTCCATCTCCATTCTTCCATTCCTCCAAACCTTCCCCTTTTTGTGTCCCCCACCCGCCTCTTTCTTTCTTTTTTTTTTTTTTTGGCTCTTCTTCCTCGGGATTCGAACCAACAACTTGATCAACTCTTTCAGGTAGACTCTTTGTCGGAGAGTACGAAAAGACAGTTTGGGTTCAATTCCCGAGACTACAAAAATATCTAGTAACTTGTTTGCTTCTCTGTCTTTGTCTTCTTGTCCAAATTTGGAGTCTCCTCGATAGTTAAAAAAACTACTAATTAATTACTTGTTTGTTTCTTCGTCTTTGTCTTTGTCCTCTTGTCCAAATTTAGAGTCTCTCCAATAGTTAAAAGTGGGGAATACCGTCGACATTTTTGGGAGAAAAAAGGGTTTTCTTGATTCTTTCGGGGAGAGTCAACCATCCCAGATCCGTGTGTTATAAAGAGCTAAGGATCTTTGGTTGCTTGATCTGTGAGCTCTCTTTCTCTCTTTGACAATTCCATATTTTTCTTCAGAATGTATAAAATATGATGTGTGTTTGGCTTAAAGTCAAGGGATGAATTTAATTTGGGTCAAAAACCTTCTTTGAGCATATCTACAAAGCTTTTTTTTTTTTTTTTTTTTTTTGGCGCTGATGAAAAGTGGATCCATTTCATCATGACAGCATATTTATACCATTTTTGGATAATTAAAACTTGCACTAATTCCATGATCATCATAATTCATTCTTCAAAAATTAAACATTTGTACTTCTCATATTCTTCTTTTTCTACCACCCTTAATATGTTCTTCTACACTTTTGTTATTTACCTTTTGTAGACGGCAAAAGCATGCATGTTCCATTTAGTTTAGTCATCCCAAAATACTAACGAACCCTCATTAATCTTAAACAACTTTTGTTTTTCACTGTGAGTTCAGCAATATCATGATTTTACAATAGCAATGACCATAAAGGTTTTATAAAATGCTTTCTATTTCACTGCATGTCGGCCTGCATCATCAGTCATCTATATTCAATTGTGTAACATATTGCCGTAATAACAAGATAAGACTAACAAAACTAAGTCAGATGCCTTTATCCTTTTTTTTTTTGTTTCCCCCATAGCAAGCTGAAAAAAAGTGAAAAAGAAAAAAGCTAACCTAATTTTCTTGCTTTTAAGCTTCAACTACTTGAATGTATCATGATTATGTACATGCGACTTTTTCATTATTACGTTGAAGATTGATAGCTTTCCTCATGTTTTAGTTAAATGGAAACTTCACAAAAAACTGATAGGATAAATATCTTTTGCTTGTTGGCCCTCATTTTTTGGCTTAAAAATGTAATTTGCATTAATATCTAATTAAATGCATCGGATTTATATCTTTTCTTCTCATCTTACCTTGACTATTCATACTCTCCTACAGAGAAAGTATGAGTTATACTCCTTTGGCCTTGAGAAAAAGGAACATTTGCATATTCATCATACTTTCTTGGGAAAAAAGAGAACAAAGGAAACAAAAGGACAGTTTTGCACATATAATGTTACAAGCATGATTTTGTTCACTTGTCTTCATTATGTTATTGTCTTATTGACCTGCATCAAAATATTCATTGTGGTTATATCTATTACAGTTATAATGTAGGCCATTGAATCTGCAAGTAACATGCATTTAAATTGCATTATAGAATTGGAAAGTATCAGAAATAAAAGAAAAAAAAAAACAAACATAAGTTACCGATTAATTCATGAAAACCAGACTAATCTTGCAAGTTCATTAACTGTTCGTGCTCCTCTTATTAGAGATTTTTTGGTTATATTTCTTCATTTAGTCGAATATGATCAGTCATACTGATCCGTTCTAAAAGAGAAAAAAAATGGAAAAAATGAAATTTGATGCCTGACTATAAAATGAAATTTACAGTTCATATTATGATTTGTTCATATTTTCATATATACTCGTCATATCTTGCTGACTGAAAATTAATAACATAAATAATGGAAATTTCACTTCGTATTTGGTGGAACTTGTACTTTATTTTTTGCGGTTAAAGTTCATTCATGTGATCAACATATTCATGTTCAGTCACTTGGTAGTTTATCTTTTACCAATTGATTTAGGATAATATTGCTTCAAAAAACTAAGTAATCTGGAATGATCTGCTTGATGTTAGTTGCATTTTGATAGAGGCCTCACAGATGAGGGCTTTTTCTGACAGTGTATGTGCTCATAAAAATTAATAGGGTTTTGCACTGTCTGATGACTATTTGTAGCCGATATCTATGTATACAAAAGAATCGATGAAGTTTTACAATCGTAATTTATGGTAATGTCTCTTGTCTGACTTTTCCCAAGTTTGTGAGTAATATCTCTCCAAAATGTGCTTGAAATTTGTTTTTCTAATTAGCAAAAAGTAATAAGAGCTAGGTTATGCTGATAGGCGTAGCAATTGCCCGTTAATCTTTCTTCTTTTCTAATCTAAGCCTACTCCACGTCCTAAGTCGAGCGACCATGTCCTTATTAAACCATGAATTTTATAATTAAATAATTTCATTCTCTTAACATCTTAGTACCAAAGTATACATTTCAATCAGTTCTTTGATTGAACTGTACTGATCTTATTTTTATAAAATATTTAGGATCCTAATGCATGTTCATTCCTTCTTTTTTGCATGATTCTAATATAGCTGCATCTAAAAGAGGAGTATTATTTATATCTACCTTCTCAGTCTGCAAAAAAGATACTAAAAACTTTAAGCTGATTATTCATGGTTATGAGGAAAAAAAACTAAATTATTAATATATCATGTAATTAAATTTTAATGTACTGATAAGAAGTATTCTCTTATGTCTGCAGGACTCAAGGCCTAATTAAGCAGGAGAAAATGAATTCATTTTCACAAGTTCCTCCAGGCTTTCGCTTCCATCCCACTGATGAAGAGCTTGTGGCCTATTACCTTAGGAAGAAAATTACGTCCAGAAGGATTGACCTAGACGTAATTAAAGACGTTGATCTCTATAAAATTGAGCCATGGGATCTTCAAGGTATCTAAGACTGCAGAATTTTTCAAACCTCTATATATAGATATACAAAGTTAAGGCCAAGTGACACTAAATATGTATACATTGCTATATGACATAAATTGTGAACAGAGTTATGCAGAATAGGGACAGAAGAGCAAAATGAATGGTATTTTTTCAGTCATAAGGATAAGAAGTATCCAACTGGAACTCGCACAAATAGAGCCACCGCAGCTGGGTTTTGGAAAGCAACGGGAAGAGACAAGGCTATTTATTCTAAGCATGACTTGATTGGTATGAGGAAGACATTAGTCTTTTATAAAGGTCGAGCCCCAAATGGACAGAAGTCAGACTGGATTATGCATGAGTATCGTCTTGAAACAGATGAAAATGGGACGCCACAGGCAAGTCATTTTAGTTACAAAGTAAATTTACTTGATTCTTTTCTTCTTTACTCTTGATTACACTGAGATAAAGTGAGTGTGTGTGTGTGTATATATATATATGTATGTATATGCAGAGAGATTAGTACCTATTCACCTATATTTGTACTTCTAATTAATTTGTTTTTTTTTTTTCTTTTCCTCATTGATGAAGCAGGAAGAAGGATGGGTCGTGTGTAGGGTATTCAAGAAAAGAATAACAACTATTCAAAGAGCGAGTGAGCATGATTCTGGATGTTGGTATGATGACCAGGTCTCTTTCATTCCAGATCTAGATTCACCAATGCAAACCTCCCAGTCTAATATGGCATACCACCTTCCGTATTCCTGCAAGAAAGAACTCGACCTGCAGTACCAAGCTCCAAATGAACATTACCTCCAGCTGCCACTTCTGGAGAGCCCAAAACTACTCCTGACGCCGGGTGCCTTAAGCTGCAATTCCATGGCAACATTTGGCCTGGACATGAAAAATGAAATCACTCTACAGTCTCCATCCCCGACAAAGGAAGACCATTTTCAACAAGCTCATGAGCAACCCTTGCATGCCCTCTATGGTAACAGCAGCAATGAGCAAGCGGCAGATCAAGTGACTGATTGGCGCGTCCTCGACAAGTTTGTGGCTTCTCAGCTCAGTCAAGAAGAAGTTGCCAAGGAAAATAACTATTCAAATGCTTCAGCCAATAATGTCTTCCATTCATCGGAGCAGACAAATTTGCTCATCAGGCACTTGAACAAACAAGAAATGGTACCAGAAAATGCATCAACGTCAACATCTAGTTGTCAGATTGATCTGTGGAAGTGACCGGCCCTTTGCTTAAACTTATTTCGAAAGTATACATATACCATATATTACTAATCATAGGATATTCAGTTTCAAATTAAGAAGAGAAAAAAAGGAAGTTCTGCGTTAATTTTATGTACATAATAAAACTACATAAAAAACAGCTTAACTTTTAAGTGTTGAGCTCCAACTCCAAGCTCTTCCCTAGTGGTATTAAATTAATATGATAAATATTAGTCAGTGAAAGAAAAGTTATTACTCAAGAAGAAATATTGGTATAGGTAGCTACAAGGAGTGTTGCAGTGAGGAATGAGTTAATTGCTTGCAGCATTGTTGTTTATGGCCTACGGTGTATGTATATAACAGCCAAAGGCATATATTATTGTTTACTGATCGACCCGGCAGTTGATCAGATATTCTATATTTGTATGTTTAATTTGTTAATGAAATAGTAGCGTTAGCAAAACTTTCCTTTGCCTCTTTCCTTTTGTTAGGCTTTTAAATTTCTACCTAGATCTATTTGTTTTTAAAACTGTATCCTGTAGATTACTGATTGCTATAGAAGATTATAAGATAAGCAAATTTAAATGCTTCGCAGCAATTCAAATAAGATAATCTAAAATTCATTTTTGCAACGGGGGATGCAATATGTACATACATACATATATATATATATATATATATATATATATATGCACCAGACAAACAGCTTATGGGACCACAATCAAATGTCTCAGCTTTAATAAAATATCAGCCAAACTTCAAGGAAACAATAGACTGAAAAAGCTTTTGCAAAATATGCAATCACGAGAATGCAATCTAAATGATTACTTGAATGCTAGCTTTGCTGGAAAGTTTGGCAAATGAAGCACTAAATCGTATGTATATTTTTTTCAAGCGTAGAAGGCACTCAAAAATAGTTCAATACCCTAAAATATTACTGCAAGTTAAGTTTCTCCTGACGCACAATAAAGATTAATTACTTATTCTTTCCCATATATATTTAGGATTAATGGTAGAGATAAGCTACCTAATCGCTCATACCATATAAGGTGCAACCTAGATGGCTAGCAAACTATGGAGGCCAAAAGTGACTAGGAATGCATGAACATGAGTATGAAAAGCAAATTTCAGACCTCCAGAGAATTACTACCCTATATCTGAGAAGCGAGTCCATTCATGTTAGTACATGGAGAATTAAAAAATACGAAAAATTGATAAGGATTTCAAGATGTGTAGTAATGTCACTCTCTTTGCATATTCATTGTATCCTTGTGTATTATCTTCACCTTCAATCAAATTTCTTGTAAAATTACTTAAATAAAATTTTAAAATTACTAATAAGTGGGGAACCAAAAATACGAGAAATTGATGAAGATTTCAAAGCATGTAGTAATGTCACTTTCTTTAAGGTTTTTTTTATCTCCACCATTCCGTATGCAAAAGGGTTACCGACGTATAAACTTCGAGAATATAATAAAGTCCTATGATTGATAGCGTTTTGTATTAATAATATCAATCCACTATATATTAAGTAGTGCATAGCAAAAACTATCAATATTCTATTTGTAATTTTCTATATAATTTTCTATCTGTGTCTTCTAAATAAGAGGAGTTCTATTTATAGGCAAAAAAATACCTCTCTATGTAGACATAACTTTTCCAAATACATGTTTATTTGGATAGTCACACCACTTAGTAAATAACCAAAAGACATCACTTTAAATTAAATAATCAAGAAACATTACTTTATGATTATTGAAGGTATGACCTTTCATTATTTTGAAAATATTCTAACAATTCAAAAGTCCCAAAATATTCTTCCATGTCAAGCTTACAGGAAGGTGTTTGAAGGGCAAAATATGAGCAGCATCTTAATTAAAATTGGATGATGAGAAAGAAGGAGAGCAGATGCTAATGAAATAGAACTTATAGAAGTCATTTCATGCATTGCAGGGTGAAAAGAAGCAACCTACCTTGAACATTTACGTTTGGGTTCAACTGAAGGTGGAGAGAATGCAAGAAAAGGCGTAGACAATGATCAAGAAGTGTAGCAAAGTGATTGAGCATGACTGCTTAATATAGACTAATAAGGTGCTGTAATATAATTAAGAAAAAAGTACTCTCCCATGAAATTTGTTACTATAGAAGCTTAGAGAAGCCTGAAGTGTTCAAACATTTACTCATACAAGAACTCATTCACTTGTAAGAGTAGTCAAGGCTTGAAAGTGATCACCTTTAACTTTAAGCAATGAGATATCTCCCCATGCACATGCACAAATTCATGGTGCTCCTTCTTCTCAACTCACACGGCATATGTAGAGAGACAAAGATGCGGACAATATTCGAAACAAGGAATCCAAGGTTGGAAAAGAAAAGAACAAATCCAGCGGAAGAATCAGCTGTTCTCTTTGACTATTTTGAGGTGCATTGTTTCAAATTGAGGGTTTGGGCTGGTAGAATCAATCAACCAAATTAATGAAAGACAGGGTGGTAGCAAAAGTCAAAAGGGAGAGTGTCCATACGCATGAAAACAAATGAAGAAGAGCACATGCAAAAAGAATATAATTAATATAAGCTAAAATTAATATATATATATATATGTTGTTTGTGAAACAAGGAAAGAAAAGGTCATTAATTAGGCAGAGTAGCATTTCTAAACAAAGTCCATGTGACTTCTATATATTTTGTCTCATCTTTCTTCCCTACCTATACATCCAAAACTTCCAATAACTTTTCCCCACCAAAACCTTTTCCATGTCTACTTCTCTCATCACTATTATTTCTGCTCGACTCCCAAACCCCTACTTCATACATTGCATGATAGAATCTACAACACTGGAGTATAAATATAACAGTAGCTCTATCTTAGAAGTAGTGACAAAGAGGAGAACCATAAATTAACTCATATAGCAGATAATGGATGTTTCAAGCCCCAAGGAAACAACCATTAACTAGGTACTGACAGATGTTTCTTCAATGGTCCCCTCAATAGGTGATATTGATCCAATGGAGCTTAAGTTCATGCTTCTGCACTGCATATTGGCTCTGTCTCAACAGATATTGCATTAATTGTGGGAGAGAGAGGGAAGAAAAACTTTAATATCTTCACGAATATTCAAGGTCCTCAAAATAGCAGGCAATGGCATAACAAGAATGACATTTTTGAGGACCTCAGAATAGCCTTCCCAATAATATCTGCATACTATTTGCTTATACTATTACTGTTCGATGCTCCGTTCTCAATACCAACAATCTGCGTAGCTAGATATTGCTCTTAAGGTTCCAGTTGGCTCGTAAAATACACTTGCGTCTGAACAAATCTTCTTATCCTCATTTTCCTCAAAATCCTAAATCTATACGAAAGCTACTTTGGCCAGACGATGATTAATCCATCTTCTGAAAATTAAATTAAGATTATGATAAACCATCACTTCATACTTATAGTCATGTTATAGAATAAAAAAGAATATTAGAACGGTCGATGCTCTGTTCTCAGTACCATAAGTACCTTTTTGTTCGGGAAAAAAGAAGGCCCTGTTTGTGTAGATATATTCTACTTACAGAATCAAGCCATGTAATACTGAATGTAGGAATGTCAGCACAAAAAGAAATAATCTTAATAGCATCTCATCAATTATTATTATATCAAATACTTGCTCTGTCTGAAAGAAGGGGTGGGGGGGAGGGGAACCTTCAAAGGGCGATCTCTAAAACCAATAAATCAACTCAGGAAGCACGGAGAGCAAAAATTTAACCAAGAAAACGCAATAAATTCAAGTCCAACGGTATTTTGAATGGGTTAGAAATCATCAATATGTGACTCGAAAGTACATAAGAATGATGGATTCCCGAGTGACCTAAATTACAATAGTTTAGCAAAAGTGAAAAAAGAAACACTTTTCACACCAAAAGAATGTGTAGCAGTCACTTGAGCCGCACACCTAATCTAACAAACAAACAGAAATAGGTACAAAACCCTCCAACAGCATACAGAAAGATGATATGACAAGCTGCCTATACATTATCAGCATCCGACATTCACCTAAAAGTAAAAATAGAAGCTAAAATAATGACCATCAAAGTTAGAAACAACTTGGAGTTCCCCCTGAGCAAGGTCATTGCAGAAGAGGTTTGCGATTCCCTGCAAATGCAAGTGCCCATTAGTAATAAGAAGGAAAGACAGAGAGGAAGGGAAGGAGAGAAATTTTAACAAGGTTTCAGCTGAGATATACTTCTGCAAGCTCTGAAGGGCACCACAATAAATAACATTATCAGGCGGAGCCATCTCTGTCTTGCCATTTTCCTCAGGATTGATAATTCTCATGTATGTCTCTTGGCCTAAGTACCATCTATCCAAGTTCTCCACTCTAAGGTTCCATACTCCTACATTATCAAGAGAGATAAGGACTGCTGTCCATCCTCCTGGATACACCTACACAAAAACATAAAAAAATAAAATAATTAAAGGGAAACAGTGAACTGCAAAATGTGTATGTGTGTTTTTTTTTCTTTTTTTCTTTTTTTATAAGCTAAATAATCAAAGCTACTAAGGCAATAATCAAAGCTACTAAGGCAAAAAACACAATTAAGCACTTGCCACTGTGGTGAACAAGGTAAAAGTGTTTTTGTTAGAAAAACAAACCTCTGTTGTGCATCGAGAAATCGCATCCCATTTATTATAATTGTTTCTGCTGTTTTCAGTCCACTGACCAAAATCCATCCTGCATCAAACACCCACGGATTTGTTTAAAATACAACAAATTAACAGCAGTTCAAAACTTGGCACATACGTATAAGGTACTTACCCGACCACAAAAAATGCATAGCCATCCATGTGAAAGCTCTGCATTCTGGTGTCATTATTCTGCAATATAACCTCAATGAATCCTTTGTATGTAGCATTAATTACAGATCTGTCCATCCGGGGAGTTCTGTTAAGTGGCTTATTGGGGAAATCCAACTTATAAGCACCCTTTACATTGTGCAGGTCTGCTAGCCTGATTGGTGTATCAGGGTTGATGAAAGAGATACCATTCAGTGTAGCACGAAGCTTCCCATCAATCATACCCGGAGGCAAGCTCTGTAACACATATGTGTCAGTCACATTAATTGAGCCATAGTGAAAAGAGCCTTGGGGGTTTGGGCGAGCTCCACTTGCAGTAGTATTTTGCCTGATCATTAGAAAATAGAGAGTTTAATATGTGATGGATTCAAGTAAGTTTTCAGGTTGTAGGAAAGGGAATATTTACAGACAAATTTGTTCCAAAAACTCTATGGCTATAATTTTTGAGAATAAATTAAGAAAGATAGCACGTTGCAAGTTTATAAAGAAAAAGAAAGTATGAATGTATACAGAAAGCTAAGGAAATTTGGGAATAAACCTGATGGCCCTCGGCTGGTTCATTGCTGACCACTGGTTGTAAATATCAGCTGGTGCAACAGGCAGAGGACCAGTTGCTGGTCCTTTTGAATTGGAATAATGCAAGATGGCCACACCAGTCACTCTTTCCCAAACTGATTCATTGACAAACCTAGCACTTGCCACAATGTAGTAATCTTTAGTTGCATTCTGATCCATGGTAACTAAAAAGGAATACGACTGTCCCACATGAATATCAAAGCTGGTGAAATTCTGTTGCATCGTATAATGTCCCTGAGTTTCCACTAAGAGCAGATTATGGCCCTCAATTCTAAAATTCAGACTAGTAGATGTCCCAACATTATGCACACGAAAGCGATAAGTTTTGCCTGCAAAACACAAATTAAGACTTCATACAGTAAAAACCCCTTCCTGTGACTGCCTGAGTACTAATTTACTTGAAACATCATCAAGGATGTACGCTCCCATAAAAAATTATTACATGGAGCTCAAGGAATGCAAATTCAATAGGTAAAATCATTCAATCTAAATCAGCCTCTAAAAAATTTAGACTGTAATCGGTGATACTATATATCCAGAGTATAAGGGAGAGAGAGAGAGAGAGAGAGAGAGAGAGAAAAAAAAAAAAAAAACTTGTTTGAACTGTAAGAAAAATGACATGTTGCATATCACCATAAAAGGCAAGTACTACCTGGATCAACATTAAAGGTTTCATATTCAATACCATCAGGTACAAGAGTTGTGTTGTATCGGTAAGGTCCCTTCCCATTAATGAGAACTCCATCTGGCATCCCAAGTTCTTCGCCCGAGTCAAGAGTTGTTCTCAATGCCTAAAAGAATAATGTGCCAATTATTAGAATTCAACAGCAAAGAAAGAACTTCAATGCACATAAAATCAGAACCGCAACCCTTGATATGTTACTAACCGTGTGGTTTTTGGTATACCAGTCTCCAATCAAGATGAAGATGTCACCATCCGGTTGAGCGAAAGGAATTGCTATAATATCCCGGTTATTAATAACAATGGGACCAAAGCCACCTGATGCTCTTTGAAAATTGAGCGAGGGGAAGTAGAAAAAGCTCCCAATTTGATCCTTAACTTGAAATTGGTAAGTAAAATTGTTTTTGGGATGAATTGGACAATTTGTACCAAGAACACCATCCTGCCATGAATTTCTCCGCATTTGAATTCCTGACCTGTAAAAACCATAAATCAAAAATTTTCAGGACATCCCTTTCAACAAATAATATCCAAAGGAAAAATACAAAAATTTTTATCTGAAAACGCACCAAGTCATCAAAAGATTTTCGTCCAATTGATTGTGAACATTAATAGCCACATTGTAATTAGTTGTGGCATTAACAACAGGACCAGGAAATGCACCATTAACTGCTATAACCTGCAATGAAAGAATTAAACATAAGGCAAATTGAACCTTTATTCACTCCGTATTTCCATATCCAGGTTTCTGATTTGACAAGCATTTGGAACCCAAGTCCCAGATTACTATGTTCCCAAAGAAGAGTCCGAATTTAATTAAAAAGCAGCTACACCAAATCCAAACTTAACACTCTGCTTGCCAAACCACTCAAATGAGTTCACCAATATTTCGAAACATTATACGAAGACTAAAAAATGACATTTAGAAAAGTAAAACAAAAGAAAAATGTTTAAACCAAATATTTGATCAACAAAACAAAAATCACCCCTAAAAACATTCAATGCAAATCCTAGAAAATATTATTTTTAAACTCAGAGACAAGTCTTCAGGTCCAAAAGCCGTAAGCAGATATACTAGAACACTTGAACCACCACCAAGAATTCAACTTACATTCAAAAATTTATCAAAGAACAAGAATTTCCTAGAAAAAGAAGAACGAAAGGGGTAAAAGAACACAAGAATGATTCTACTGGAAAATGACTAATAGTTTATTAACACTCCAATATAAGTTGCAGATTCAAAACAGTTACTTAAAGAGATCAAATGACCTATAAAGTTAGGATTTTGGACACTCTGATGTACTTCAACAAAAAATTGAACCCCGTAGTTTACCACCCCTAACTGTACATAGTGAAGCAGAACCTATACTAAACTTTAAGAATGTTTGCCCTAAAAAGCAACATTTTTTTGGAACCGAAGAAATAAAACAAAAATTAAAAGGGGCAAAACCACAAGAACCCTCCAAAACAAGAAATTGCATCTACTTAAGACACAGAGTAACCAGAGAGTATTGAGAAAAACTAACCCGTTGAGGAACACCAAGAGGGGAGACGGTGATGTAAGAGAGTTTGAAATCATAGAAGACAGAAGGGTCTGCAGCAAAACAGAGACTTGAAAGCAGAGCAATGTGAATCAAAAGAAACAGAGCCATATTACCAAAAAAGAAAAAACAAATCTATTTCTTTTTCTCCGTTGCAAAGGGACTAATAGGATTTGAATGAAATGAAAGTTATTAAGAAGGAATATTTATGGATTTTTACATCATCAAATTAAGAGAAAGGATGAATTAGAAACAGAAAGAGCGGCTCTTTGTTATATACCACTATATATTTATGAATGATTGACTGTAGTGGGAAAACAACCAAAGCATACATCTGTAACACAGCACGCTGCCTCACATCGGAAATATTTTATTTTGTCAGTTTTACACCGGTAACGCCCTTGACCGGTTTGTCAAACATTGACACTCTGTAACCTGTATTGCTTTAACTGGCTGCAGCCGGTGGCATAAGGAAATGTGAATGTTCGTGAAACAGACGGACAGACACGTAATGAAGGCAGGATCAAGAAAGAAAGTGCGCAAGTTTCGGCATGTTTTTATATAATTTTTTTTCCCTCATTATTATTAAAATGACGATTTTCTTTCCCTTTTACTCAAACTTCTTCTAACGTTCAGATTTTGCTGAGAAAAGAAATAGGCCTCACATGCACCCCCCAAGGCCCCACACCAATTTTCAGATTATTCAATTGTCCTTTCTATCCTCAATTCCTTAATCGACTAACTCTGTTTTCTTTGGTGAAGGTGGTGGGTAGGTGGAGTCCCACACCATCCCCACCCGAGGCCACCGCCCCTTCTTCAGGAAATTCTTTTTGTTTCCATTCACTTCTGCTAATTTTATGGAAAACAAATATTAATTTGTTTTAGACAAGCAATGCAACGCTCCTCTTAATTTTCAAATGTGATGATTATTGATGGATGGATGGACGCATGAATGCGTCCACCATTGCTTGCTGCTTTATTTGGGTTTAAGAGTTGCCATCAAGTTTGGTTCATATGAACTTCATGGATGGAAAAACAATTCAGCCCACTTGACCATTGACAATACTCACGCCTTGTATTATGGGTGGAAAACGTGGTTTTTGATCCTATCCTATCCATCCACTTCCAAATATATCCATCTTTCTTTCTTTCTTTCTTTCTTTCCAACGTGGTTCATCCCCAGCTAGCGTATCTTTTTTCTTCTCCCTCTCAATTTTCTCCCACTCCCATGTGTGATTGATAAAGTAAGAACTAAAAACAAAAGTGGAAGAACATGCATCTGACTTAAGAATATCAACTAGGTGATGATAGTATGTACTACTGTGTTACAAGATAGCACCTGAGCTCAATTTTGTCAAATATGTAGGGAAAAAAAAGAAGTACAAAGCGCCATGGTACCTTTTCTGCACACGAGTTCAAACTTGCCTTTAATGCAAGGAAATAAAGGCATAAATTTTCAAGTTTAATTTTTTTCTTCCTTGATCTTTTGTGTGTGTCAATATGGGGAGTGGATAAATTGTTGAATCCTATTCTTAGAAAAATTGAGGTTAATTTATGTAGAATTGTAGATTGAAGAGGAAGGTTTTGCACTTCATATATTAAATTTCTTCAACATCAAAAATAATGTGCACTATCAATAAAAAGGCATAGAGCAAATTTTCTATCAATAACAGGGAAGACTGTGACAGCCAAAGATGGATCCACTAGTTGCTAATTACTATTCCATCAAACAATGATAAAAATGGTAGTATTATATTTCTTGGTGTACTTCTATGGTTTGATTTTAGAGAGAGATGGAATTATGGAAGTGAACTTTCTTTCTTAATCATACATTATTTCATAATAGATTTTTCGGAAAGATCATTTGAAAGAAGGAAGCAATATTCATTACTTTATTTTGATTATTGGTGTTGGCTATATACATATATATATATATATATGTACACACACACACACTTCCAAAATCATTTTCAATTTCATAGGTCCGACCAAAAAACCAATAGTAAGCCACACAAATGAAGCTCAGATCTTAAGGCACTTAAAGAAGATTCGTTTCCTTTAGGTACCGGTAGGAATAGGATGAAGATTTTAGATTTACTAGCTTTACTAATCTGACTTTCCGTATCACAAATGACTTTTGTGTAAGGATTTTATTTTCCTCTCAAGGCCAAAACTTGCAGATCTTTATAAAACTTTTCATATGGATTCATGGGCATGGGCTCAACCATCATTTGACTGGCACTATTATTTATAATCCAAGTTGGGGCAGTTTTTTTTTTTTTTTAATTTAGAATTATCTTACTTTCGTTTGAAATAGGAGTCTTTCTTGAAGAAGACAAAAGAAAATGGCTAACCTGTCTCATTTCTCAAGACTGGGATGTAAAGTAAATTGGATATAAAACAATTTGTTCAAGTCTCTAGTCAGGCAGGGAGAATAAATAGCCAATAACAAACAATATTAAAACTGAAAATGTAATCTTGCGTTGCATTTTTGAGTTATGACATGACATCTTAATTGGATGGAGGCGACAACTAACTTGCACAATGCACATGGGTTACGCCATACTTTTATTTTCATTTCGTGTCAAAGCCAGCATGATGCTGAAAATCTGCTTTCATCTTAAGTCTAAAGCCACTTTTAATTTGGACTTAGTTATAGAAATTATTATAAAATCTAAAAATCTCTTCTCTAGAATTTCCCAGCAACTCTTTTGTTTTTTTTTTTTTTCAATGTTTATTTTCATTGATGGGTGGAGATTAATAAGTGATGAGTGGGGGAGGGGGGTCCGCCCTGGTACGTCTTCCAACATTAAGAATAACTTGGTATTGGAAGTCATCAAAAAAGACAACTCCGATGATGCCTATGGGAGGTTATGCTTCTCCACGATGGGAAATAGGAAAACTTCCCAAAGGGAGGAAAAATTAATATTAAAAAAAAGTAGGAATAGTTAGGAAAGACAAGAATAGTGGAAGGCAAATTCTTATTAAGCTTGTTGATGAGAATTTATGGTGTAGCATTTTTGCATAATAACTTCCGTTGTTCAAGTGATTTCATTATTGAGTGGTGAATCACCCAACTCTATTATATTTATCTAATTTCTCAATTTCATTGTTTAAATATAAGAATATCCTTGATTGAGTGAAAAGAAATGCTGACTGGCTGGCTGCCAAATGCCTTCAGAAAAGAAAATTCTTGATGATATAAAATTATGAAGCTACTATATACGAATACTCGTATTTCTTCAGGATTCTTAATACCAGTCCAATAGGTTGTTTCCAGAAAAGGGAAGACAAAAGGATGACGAGCAGAGGTTTCTCTCAAGAAAAATCATGTGATGCAGTACTGAAGGACAGATGTTTAAACAACTGACCCAAAAGCTACTTCCTTAATTAAAACACCAAGAACCAAAAGATAGTTGGAGCAGTGGAGCAGATCAGAGATTCTTCTTAGATAAAGCAGGTGCTGCTGCTCCTGCTGCATCGATCCTATAACTATAACTGGTAGAAGGAATGTGGGAAAAATTAATTTTCTAGGGAAAAAGATCCTCCTGCATGCCATCTGAATCTGATCAATTATGCATCTGAACTAAAGCCAAATTTATTTATAATATATATATATATATATATAGAGAGAGAGAGAGAGAGAGAGAGAGAGAGAGAGATTCCACGATCTGCTTAGTCACAAGATTTAAAGTAACATTAGGTAGCAGCGGAGTACATGACCGTATCCAAGGGCAGCCGAGTCATGCATGACTAGGATAGGATAGGAGTGAGGCCATGGGAAACATTTTGAAAACTTTTGTAATGGTTGTCGTTCAACATTCTTTTATCTCTTCTCTGCCATTGCCACAAAATCAGAATGCGTTGTGTTGTGTTGTGTGGTCTAATTTGGGCCTGGCAGAAGATGCTTGCTTAATATTCGGGCTACTTAAAAACGATTTTAATTGGCTCTCCTCTCTGCTCCATTTTCACATTAAAAGAAAAATTGAATAATATTGTAAGCTTTTTCTTGCCGTTTGAATTGAAACTGTTATAATAATACATGCTGGGTATTTTTGGTGTGCAGATGATGTAACCAATAAAATCTGCAGAAGTTATTGGATCTTTTGAAAGGATTCCCATTGAATCCCAGGACTCAATTTTTAATAAATAGTAGATAAAAAGATAGAATGATGTAGTAAAATTTTGATGTTGTTTCGAACGCATCTGGTAACGTACTGGTTGAGCATAACCATGGAGTTTCCTTGACCCTCAATTTTCCTTTTTGGTTTGACAGATGTTTGCATTAACATTTCATTATCGGTTTCCCTTACCAGACACTAAATGGTCAGAGAGCTTTTTCTGGGAAACAGAGTATATCTTGTTTCTAATCTGACCCATTTTTCACTAGTAGTATTTGAACAATTTCACCTTCCCTGCCAACATTATTTTTAATTTCATGAACTAAAACTATCAACAACATGTTCTTCATGATCATTGCTGAAATTAGAATTGATCATGTTTACAATTTGAAGAAGTTGGAACATTGGTCAATTTAAGAATAATAACTATAATAATAATAAACTGTTCAGCACCTAATTTTATTATAATATAAATAAAATAAAGGAAGCAGATGGGTGGCTGAAACAGGGTGAATGGAGGAGCTAAGACTTAATAGATGAAGGAAAAGGGTGATTGGAGAGAGGGAGGACATTTGGCCAATTGAATCGATGATGACATAGTTAATTTTGCTGCACAGGTACTAGAAGGAAGGACAGGATGGACCAAACAAGTTGGCTGGTTGGCGCTGTTGAAGGAAATAATCAAATGCAACCAACATTAACAAATTAATTAATTGAGTTGAGAGATCAAAAATGGATGGTGGTCAGAATTATAAATTAGGTTAAGGTTATGAATAATGATGCTGTGGCTAACAGAGACCCTCATGCTCATGGGAAAAAGATTTTTGATCCTTCTTTTGCTTTTTCTCTTATTGAGGGTAAGGGTAACCTCCTTTTTCTTAAAAAAAAAAAAAAAAAAAAAAGATTTCAACTTAAAATCTATTTTCATTATTTTATTTATATTAAATATTTATTATTATATAATCTATGCTGTTAAAAACTTGACATAATTGAATTTGGCATTACCAATCAACCAACCAACCAGGGTCACGTGCATCCCGAGGATCTTATTTTAACAATCAGCATTCAGCAAAGATGGAGCAATGTTTATTATGTCATGGACATGGTCCATCGATCCTTGTCTTTCAGAATAAACGGGGACATCATGCAAGAAAAGATGAGTAGAATAATTTAAGGGAACCATACATATATACATACATATCAACATTAGTCATTCAATATTGCTACCAACCCATGTCGGCTGTCCTCTTAATTTATTTCTTCACCCCTTTCCCCACAATCATAGGGACAGCCACTTGAAGTTGAAGACAGCAGTAGGTAGTTCATTGAATGTACTTAATATACGGGAACAATTAAGGGAGGGAGAAAGATCGAGGACACGTCCACATGTAGTGATAACTTGTGCTTCATTCGGAGTTTGGACCAGGAACTTGTCACTTGGGTTCATTTTAGCAGCGACTACATCACGATGATGTCATTCAATAACATTAATTTTATCTATCCATGTGTTTACACGAAAGATAATTTCCTAGAATCTTAGTTGTTCATACAATATCCATGGCTCCATGCTCTTCGCCTGACTGCTTAGAAACTTTTTTCTATCACAACATCATTTTATATACTCTACAAATAAACACTGTAATTGAGTAACAATAAGCGAGATGGGTGAGCGAGTGGGAGTTTTTTTTTTTTTTTTTTCACACAAAATAAGAATAAAATTAATTCCATTAATCCTGTTCATAAGAAACAGTAATAGACCGATAATACGAAGCTTATTCAAGCCAGGTTACACTTAAGCTTTTAGCTGATTCAGTATTACAGCATAATTCCCCAAGTTTCTTTGTAGCTGCTGTTCACTCAACTCTTGATTTACTATAACGACATCAACTTCTACTTAAGCCCTCAGCCAGCCCGAATGGATGAACCACTTCAAAAAAAGAAAAAACTTGGGTATTCATTTCCATTCAAAAAAATGCTTCAATCAAGGAAAAAACAGTAGAGAAGGATACATGAAAATACATATAGCCAACAGGAGTTTATAGATATAAGCTTGTCTATACTTTGAAACAATGAAAAAGAAAATATTCGGTGTTCCCCCTTGGAAGAGAGCTGCTGACCAAAACTGAAGGTGAAGAGAGGGAAACGTGAATGAATGAATGAATGAATGAATGGATGGATGAATGATCTGATAAACGAAGCATCCTTTGGAGCATGCACCAGTCAGGAATATATTTAAAGCAGGCCTATACAGTTAGGACAAGAATCATTAGGCAGAAACAGCAAGGCACCAGTCCTGGACTAGTGGAGTTCCTCTGTGCAATTCCACTCCAAAGCCTCCTTGTGTTAACGAAGACAACATTAAAAAAAAGAACTAAGGTTATCTCTTTCTATTGGTTGTATCAGAGTATTTTGCTTCTTCAGTGTCTTATTTGTTGTATTCAGAGAGTACTTGTCTTCTTCTTCCAAATCACCAGTGATTTAAGAAACTCCATCACCTGGATCATTCACAGGCAGTGGCATAATTAATTTCAAAAATCGAACCAAGAAATTAAAGGTGGAAAAGGCAGCCTAGTAACCAACCCAATTGAATAAACACAAATCCAGACACTCGTTTGACAATAACATGCGGCACAAAATTAATCGGAAAACAGAAAACAGAGTTGTCAAATGCCATTCTATTTCCTACTCTGTGGCCAAATTTCCTTTGACATTTCCTCAGAAGAACAAATTGACTCTTTTTTGTGTGTGTGTGTGTGTGTGTGTGTATCTATCACAGCATCAAGCATCTCAGATCTTAGAAAGGAAAAAGTTAACTTGTACCTCTTGCGGGTCTCTCAGGGAGAAAAATGCATTACTCTCCTTGGGCACAGATGATACTAAAATGCCACATCCGTGATTTACCTCTCTCAGAACCTGTTGTAAACCAATGAAGTTGGTTCTGTTAATATATTTTAACCCGTAAAATAACTATAAAGACTGTCAAATATTATCATGATTTATGTCTTACCTTGAATGCATCTTCATCTGTCTTGTCATCTCCAACATAAACGGGGAGCACATCATCACAATTGCTAAGCCCTAAATTATTTGTTGTTGTCAATTAAAATTTTATCACACACAAAACAACATATACTCATGACAGAAAAAAGAAATAAAAAAAAAAAAAAGGACAGAATAGAAAACATACTTACCAAGTGATTCAAGCAGAAATGTAACAGCTTTCCCCTTATCCCAGTTTATCACAGGCCGAACCTCTAAAACCTAATTATAAAAAAAAATTTATATTATTAATAAACACAAAAAAAGTTAACATCCCTATAGCACAATCCATGAGCAGAAAATCAGTGAAAATTAATGACAAGAGAATCGTGTTGTCTTTAAAGATAACCTTCCGCCCATGAGTCAATCGTAGGCGAGGGTAGTTTCTGATGACATCATTGACACACTGTGCAACTGTTGCCCAATTCTGAAAATAAATTTGAAAAAGTCCAAAGTTAATAAATTATGTTAGGAAAATGTGCATGCTATTGAGAATCATTACCAAAAGATAAATAAAGGCTCCTAATACTGAGGAAAAATACTTCACCTTCTCATCTACGTTGCGGTAATGGACGGAGAGACAAAACTTATTGTTTTCAACTTGTGCTCCTTCAATTTCTTTGGTGATATTGACAAGTGAGTTAAAAACCTGCGATGAATAAGAATTCTACTTTAGAAAAGAGAGGAAACGGTCTAGGGCTTGAAGTATGCCACTTTGAAGACATTTACAAACCTCATCAATCATAGGTAAGAATTCGAGAGCAGGCTGGAATAAATTAACCTCCTTGCCCTGTGCATTAAAGAGAAATAAAATTATAAAATAACTTAAGAAAAATAGGAGAGAAACGCAAGGAATGTGTAAAAATATAGAAACCTTTTTAGTAGTAGATCTAATGCAGTTAGGATCATCATCGGAAGATTGCCTAACAGGACCCACGATGTCCATTCCATGACTTCCCGCGTAATGGAGATCTGTTAGTCCGACAAACTCGTATACCTGAATACACAAGGACATAGAACAACAAAAGATAAAAATTAAAACACGACAGAGAGACAATCAAACACATAACTATAGTAAATATTATGAAGGAGGCAATCTGATGCGTATATAAGTAAAACAGCGCCTAGGAAGATGTCAAAATGATTTAAAAGCTTGGTCCTCAAATCACCTTGTCACGACTTCTTCCACTAATTATTGCTGTCGGGAAGTATTTTGCCACTTTTTCTACAACAGCTCGCATCTGAATAAAAGGCTTTGGTTAGCGTATTATTAGTACAGAAGAAAGGAAAACAAGAATTCTTACTAAAAAATTCAAAAATGGTTCTTCAGACAAGCCATTCATACATCATCAGACATAAAGGCACAATCTGGGTTGTCCACAATTGGTGAAAGAGTCCCATCATAATCCAGAAACAATGCTATTCTCTTGCCTTTTGCAAAATTTGTAATTTGCTCAAAAGATATGAGAGCAGAGGGATATTTAACCTGTAAAACCATAGGGTGAAGTACATAAAGCAGATCAGTAACCCATCCAGCGGTATCAAAATTAAGTTCAGACAAATAAAAGAGAAAACTACCATCCATGCGCGATATGCAACATCTGTATCAGCTGATTCAAGCTCACTGTTGAAATCCCTGGTTTTCTTATGAGGAGGTGATGAGGAGTTCATAGCATCCAGCCAGCTGCTGGCACGAACATCATCAAGAATTCCAGTTTTTTTCCAAGGACCAGTTGGAAATAGATTTGGAGGAAACACTGCTGCTGATAGAATGGAAGGTGCTCCAAATCTTGACTTGCTTATCGGTGCAGGATCAGCAAGAACAGGAGCAGTGTGATTCGATTTCAGGTCCATTGGATCCAGCTTCGTATCACTACTTATAATGTAAAAGTTAATATTCCTTTAGCAAAATTCTCAAGAAACAAATCCGGATGTCCAATCTCAGATATTCTATTCAGCCAACCCTTTTATCAATAGACAACCACCTCTTCAAAGTTTTCTGGTTACTGCTGTTCGGCAAGCAGTCCATCAAGCATAAGGGCCCTGAACAATGACATCAAAAGAAAGAGTTAAAACTGACAAAATGAAGTTCGAGATTATAATATTTTTCAAAAGAGAAAGATATCTCCACTGAACCTGTTCATCTCCCTTTGTTACTCTACTTAAAACTGATGCAAGTGAACAATATCTGCAAGTCATAGATTTAAGAAAAAAGAAGTATGGTTAATGTACAGATCCAGAATAACATCCATTAAGACTGAAAATGAATAATGGCCAACAAAAACTGAACCAAGAAACAAATTTTACAAATGGATTGATTTTGAAGACAAGAATATAAAATATGCCTCACCAAACAATTATAAACTATTAACCTTATAAAACCAAAGCACCAGGGGTAGAAGAGGCACAGGAAAACAAATATATATATATATATATATATAAGATACTAACAGTGTCAAATATATGTTATAGGAATCAATTTGAAGATGAAAATGAACAAAGGTGAAACACAAATGAAAACATCAGCTCAGATGAACTAAACCGATTTTGGAAAGGAGGGAGATATCTTATCAGTTAGAATAGGCTAGTGACATCTAACACACAACTTGCTAGCAAGGGAACTCTGTAAGAATGAAAATAGTCATAAAAGACATAGTAGCATTACTAAGAAACGCAATATATTCCATTTTTAAGGACCTTTCACAGCCTTAGAGTCATCGTAAAATTCAGTCTTAATCCTACCAGACAAAGTTAATTTGCCAAGAGCAAAAGTGCTGGACGCTAACGTTTAACAATGACTTGTGTAGATAAAATTTTACATAAAATTCTTCAAAAATATCATGATAAAGTACGTGTCTAGAAACTTCCTGGTTCTGATAATTCAAGACAGATTGTTAACAATGAATAGTTTCTTATGCAGTCAATCCTAATAATTTTTCTGGTTCAACTGCTACATAATTTAACAACTTTTTTCCCTCAAAAACAGCCCACTTTTATTTAATTTTGCGAATATCTATATCCTACATTATACTACTTACATGAAAAAAGGAAATAAAAAAGCTATAAATTGCAGAACCTAAAAATAGTATAGAAAACTTATGGCTCAATAAAATATACAGGGGATATTTAAAAGCAGAACAAAAGATAAAAGATGAGTTCGTAAACATTCGGGCATATGTGTGTGAATATATATATATATATATATATTAAATAAAACTAAAAACAAACTGATGAGTTTATTATCGTGCAGAACTAAAGCTTCGAGTCTGAATTCCAACACTGTGCTTTGGAAAAAGATTAAATCCAGTACAGTGCAGAATAACTTGAAAAGGATCAGGCCAACAAGTTACTGACGAGAAGATGAATTTGTGACTAAAAAATCTTAATGCTTCCAATGACAAGAATTATTAGGAAGCAAAAAATATGTCTGATCTGATTTTTTTACCAATATTGTTAGCGTAACATGCATCACAGGATTAAATAATTGATACATGGATTTTTGCTTAAAATGTTCAAATGACTTACTTAGCAAAAAAAAAAACAACTAAATAAACCCGCATTGCTATTTTAATAGCACAGAGTTCATACAGCTGAAATGAAAAAATAAGCATGCACGATTTGACATCACTAATATCATAGACTTAAAAAAAAAATGTAAAGAATAATACCAACAGTATGAAATGCCTCGAAATCAAACATCTGTATCTGTAGGGAGAAAAGATTGACAATCACCTAAATCATACTCAAACTAAGCATGCAAAGGGCAGGAAAGCCACAATGCGCAAAAAAATATATATATAAAAGGAAAAAACAAATACACACTGAAAACGGCATTCATTCTTAAATAAAACTAGCCCACAAAAAAAAAAACTGATATCTTTGAGAGGAAAAAAACAAGAAAATGGTAGTTGTCTCAATGAAAAAACTAAGTTACCCCACACTGTGGAGAGGGAAACCAAGTTAAATGCAGCCACACATAACGGGCCTATAATGAAGTATGGGAAAGCATTAAACCAAACTGGACCCCAAGCACATTACAGATTCAGTGATTGAATGAAATCATTATTGGAAACCAAACATTGAAATTTCAGGTTCCACCATACTTTTGTTTCCATGACATATTCCATCCTATCAGCATCAAAGTTACCGTAAAAAGTATTCAATTACATAGCATTGTTTAATCAGAAAGGTTAAGAAAAACAGGCTGTTTTTTTTTAATTGTTTGAAGATTCAATTATTGAAAATTATGACTTTGACAAGGCCAATTAGATCATAGCTTGAAGCCGACAGTATAGAAACATTCATATTATAGGTAAAGAGGCTGATAACGCAGCTAGAATTTTATTTTATAAGAAAAATATATATATGAAAACAACGGGGATATCACATCAGCCTACCCAAACACAGAGGCAGATAAATTGGAATAGACATTGACAGCATCCGTTATGCGGTTGGGAAAAAAAAACTGAAAAAACTGAACTAACCAATCATGTAACGATCAGTAAAAAAAATGTATATATCTATCTTCAAAGAAAACAACAATTGAACCAACCAGAAAATTAGCAAATTGATTTTGACAAAAGTATAAAATAAAATAAAATAAAAAATCTTGAAGAAAACTGAATTTGAAAATTATCACATCCACATAAAATCTTTAAATAGAAAACTGCTTTAACTGTTAAAAAAAAATCCTCTGAAAAGCAGATATTTGCAGATTCATCGGATAAAGACAGCGCAAGAAATTAGTCGAGCTTCGAAGAAGGGTTAGTCAACGAAACAGCATTACGTACAAAAGCGAAACTGCTTTTGGAAAAGAATCATAAAACCGCACCTACTTTAAAAGAGCTCGAAATCAAATAGCAAGGAAGAAACGAAAGAAAACACGAAACGGAAACGCCGCTGGAGAAATGCAGGTAACTTGGAGGGCAAAAGCCGCAAAAGAGAACTTTAAAAGAGAGAAAACTAATCAACAAAGTGGTTAATGCACCATTCCCTTATTCAGTAAATGAAAGAACGGCCGAGTAAAATATATAAACAAGAAAAAAAAAACGAAAATGGAACCGCCGTATTTAACTAAACTGCTGGTGTGATTCTACTTTCTCGGCGGCCAAAAAAGAAGCAAAGAAAATGCGAGTTGACAAGATGAGGGAGGGAGAGAGAAGAGAAGAAGATTATAATTACCTGAGCAGTAGAAAAAAGAAATCACAGAGAACGAGATCGAGGATCAAGCTAAAAATCGTATAAAACCAAATCGAGGCAAAGGCTTAACTCAAAGGAGAAAAGAGATTAAAATAATGAAGAAAAAGAAGGAAAACGCTTCTAGTCGCGGTTGAGTATTTATAGAGTTTCGGCTTCGACGAAACGTGCTTTACAAAGCAAACTCTCGGTTGTTGAAAATCAGAAAACATAACTGAGAGAGAAAAAAAAATTTTAATTTAGATTTCGGAACATTAAATTTAATATTAATTTAATAATAAAACTTTCATTTTATTAACTTAAATCATTAAATTTTTATTAATAATAAATTAAATTACATTAATTTTATTAAATAATTTTAAAAAAATAATTCAGTAAGCATATTAATATATATCAATCAAATATTACTTAATAAAATGTAAAAAAATATGTTATATATACTGAGTTGACTATTTTATTAAAATTATTTAATAAAATTAATATAAATAATTTAATTAATTAAAAATAAAAATTTAATGATATAATTTAATAAAATTAAAATTTTATAATTTATCTTAAATTTAATATTAAATTAAGTAATTCAAAGTGTAAATAAAAAATACAAAAAAAAATACCTTCTCTGGATTTTCCTCACTCTACCTTTTTGTAGGTAAACGTCATGAACGAGTAGACGGAAGCGTATTTTGGGACCGGCGAGGCGCGTGATTTTTTGAGGTATTGTTAAATTATTTACTAGAATCAGAAATTTTTTCTTTATTAGTTAATGTACTTTTTTTTTTACTTTACAAATTATTAAAAAATTATCATATATTTTTTTATAATAAAATTAATATATTTTATAAATAAGAGAATAGATATTAAATAAAATAAATAATAAAAAATTAAAAAAATATTTTTATTTATGAAATTAAAAAAATAATCTATTCATAAAAATAAACTCCTTTAAGTATACTAAAAATATATATTTATTTACATAAAACAAACTCTTTTAATTAATAATTTAGTTACGATTAAAATATCATAATCTCATAATATTTTAATTACAAATATAAAAAAATAATTTTTATAATTTAATTCTATATAATCAACTAAAAAACTTGATGTTCATATAAAAACCATCGAATTCTTGTTATTAGTACACTTACATTGAATAAAAAATAATCATCTTTTCTCCGTCTCTATGTTATTGCCTCTTTCTTATAACTACATTTATTATTTTCTTCTTTACAAATAACCAGATTCAACAATTTCTACCAATTTCACAGCAATATTGTTCTATTGTCTCACTTGCTAAATTTAGAAAATTCTCTAACCATGAATATTCTTCAATTTTAGTTTCGAGGCCAAAGAAAAAGGGGTCTGGAGTCGCCGGACACGTGTCCAGAAAACTTTGCGGCCAATGCGCTTGTGGACACCTGTAATCTAGTCCAGTCTAACGTGGCCACGTTTGAGAGCGGGACCCGGCACGTAAGTGCTCGACGTGTTGTGAACGTGTTGTCACTTTCGGTCACGGCTTGGAAAAGTCGTCGGTCGGTGACGGTGATTACTTGAATTATGGGCCAAACAAGTGGTCCCACGTGGCAGGACATGGGTCTCCGTGGTACCCACTTCATTTAGGAATCCTTGGCCATAAGATGAAAACTGATGTGGCAAGAGATGGACGTCTCAGATTTTTTGTCTTGTGCAGCAATATATGTAACCCACTAAGCTAAACACTGTGTGGCGTTGATTTGGGCCATTTGTGGCACGTGTGGGTTTCCAGGTTCGCTCATAAATACAGTCATAAGGGTCAATCTCGTTGTTAAAAGGATTTTTTTTTTATGAATTAAGATTTGATTTTTTTTAAAATACATAATTAAAATCTTATGGTTCAAAAATTAAATATAAACAAATTTAAAATATCCCTATTATATTATATCAAAAAAAAAAAAAAAACCAATGCAACTGGGTGAAGAGGTTTGAGGATTTCAAGGTGCAGTGGTGGGTGGTGGGTGGTCCACGAAGAGATGCAGGCCAGGTTAGGAAAATCGGTACTCGAGAAAGGATCGAATCTTCAAAAAATTATTTTACGAACCCTTCCTATCACATCATCAATACTCTTTTTTCAATTATGTTACGTCAAATTAGCTTTTTATTCCACCTCATATTTAGTAATTTTTTTTAACTCTTAGCTGTAATTCACGCGGCTAATCTTATATCTCTCTATCATAAAATCACCACCAACCGCGGGACTAACGTAAAACCACCGCCAAACTTTCACTTTGCTAACTGTGGGAAACTAATCGCTAGCCCAACCTCAGCATAACCTCTTCAAAAATGGAAAAAGAGGGGAAACAAGCTTGAAAAATCAAAATATTTGTTGTAAAAGATTTAACCAATTGTTGCAACGAAAGCAAACTAATGGAAAACCTAAAATGATAGTGGCTTTGTTATTATTTTAAATTCTTTAACTAAGCCTAGTGTTTGTCGTGAGAGTATAAAGCTTGGATGACCATATTATCGAGCATTTTTTATTTCCTTTTTCTTATTTGTTATTTCCATTTTCAATCTCAAAATTCATCAGCAGTGTAAAACTACTTTGAATTTTTTGGGTCTATCTAAAGGAGGGGAAGAGGGACCGGCGGTTGTGGGTGGAGTTAGGGGAAGATGTAGGGGAGGGAGCAAGGGAGATTGGGGTTGCAAGAGTGACCGGTTTGGCAGTGGTTTTATGCTAGCCCGGTGGCAGTTTTATTGTTGAGAGAGAGAGAGAGGCTGAGTACTGAGTCAAAGTCGAAAGAAAATACATGAGTTGGAATAAAAAGCTGATTTAGCATAAAATAATTGGATGAGACTATGATGATTTGGTAAGAAGAGCTCTAAAATGATTTCTCCGAATCGTCCTTTTCAAACGCCGTTGTTTGTGGTCAGTTTGACCTCCCAATTGCCCATTAAAGAAATAATTGTTTTATTTTATTTTATTTTAAGTAAATATTACTCAATTTTAACGATTTAGATTTTCCAACTCAATACAACAACATATATGCCAATTCATATGGTAGCAAATTGTTTTTTTTTTTTTTGGTTAAAAGTAGCGTATAATCATTACAAAATCAAATGGCACTATTAATATTGTTAATTAGTATTAAGAATTTATTCTTTATTTATTAATAAAAACTCACAGCAAAACATGACTAGACAGACATTGATATTACAACAAATGTCTTGGTGGAAAGTCATGAGATGTGAGTGACCGTTCCAAAATCAACTCCGCAAACTCTAAAAATTTCATTTAGTTTAGTTTCAAAGATTTTCTTTTTTCTTTTTTTTTTAAAAAAGTAAAACTCTATGTCTAAATTAAAATTTTAAATAAATAAATAGTTAATTAAGACTCAAGAAATAATTAGCATTTGGGAAGGCATAGTTTCTTGGAGGAAACGTTAAGAGATTGGAAGGGCGGTGGGAGGCATTGACTTTTTTTTGGGGGGTTGATTTCTTGTTTTTCTGGAAGGATTTTCTTTATTTTCAAAATTCACCAGTGTTCTTTGCATCTAAGTCTTAACAATTAAATCGAGGGAAGTCATGAGGAAATTTCTAATCTAAGAATAAGGAATTACAGCTCACCAAACCCTACGACCAATGCCAATGGACCACCACGAAGTCCTTGTCCATCTGCCCCAAGCAAAAAAAAAAAAAATGACGAAAATCATGCATTCCCACGTTGTATTTTTTTTCCCTAGTGAATTAAAGATTCTTTGTCCAATGATCAACGCACCGCATTTGTTAACTTCTTAATTGCAATTTTTTTGCTTATTACACTGGTAATGATCAGTTTTGTATCTTCACCAAATCCCAAATTTTATTTCATTAATTCTAAACTTAAATAATATTCTTCTAACGTAAAGTAATCGTCTTTGTTTGACTTGGACTAGCATGCATTTGTTTATTAGTGTGGAATCCGAACCGAATCTTCCAGCCTAAGCAAAAAGGTCGCTTCTTCCTCCAACACAAAAACCAAATATTTGATTATAGAAACTTAAGCACGTCGCTGTCAATACTCTTTTAGGAAGAAAGAAGGCTACAAACCCAATGCAGGAATTCTAAAAAGTACATTATTCAACGCGTGTGATTAATTTGATTTTCAGGCATTAAAGTTTAGCAACCGTATACTTTCCAGGTTGCTTCCTGAACTAGAAATTCAATGCCCAACTTTATAACCTGATTTTGTCTTTATTGTTATGTCTATGTTTAGGCCAAAAGTAAAAATAAAAGGGCTTTAATATAATTAGGTTTAGTAGCAGTAGGTATGGGTAGGTGTAAGTTTTATGGTGATGAATAAAAAAAATTCATCTTTTATTTGTTTGTGCACGAAGGAAGAAGCCTATTCAATATTTAGAAAAAGGACTTGGCCCATGGTACCAAGTATTGACTTTGAAAAATTGAAACTTGAGACAATGGGAGAGACACTGGGCCACTTTCTTTTCCTTCCAGGGAACTTTCCCACGTAAGAGCTGAGCTGAGCTGAGATCCTGGGAATATTCTTTTTCAAACTTCATGTTAGAACCACTGTTTTGCAATTATTTTACGATATTGTCCAATTCAAATACTCTTTACTCCATCTTTAGAAGTTTAATTAGTGCTGAATTAATAATAGAATAAAAACGGTTGGCCTGTTGGTGTTAAGCTTGCAGTTAACACTGCCAGACGCTAGTTCTCGGCCTGCACAACAAAAACAAATTTATTCCATGAACAACTAGGATGAAGTAACTGATCACTTAAATCTAGTTCCATTTCAGGAGTTCGGCCATATAACTGGGCCTAGGAAGGCCTTACACCTAAAACCTTGGATGCCTAGGCTAGGACCATGGTGACACTGGTGCAATTTAGACCTTGTGGGCTTCCCATCCTATCCCATATTGTACCAATCTCCCATTCAACTACATTTTTTTGTTTTTACATCCTTGAAAGAGTTCTTTAATCTTAACACCCTTGCAGATCTAGCTTTATTTTCTGCTGTGATTGCTGCGAACAAAAGATGAAGGAAAAATTATTTAATCCAATTGATGAGGATTGGTTGGAGTGCATTCTACTTTTAAAATCTAACGACTGTCTTCACGATTTTCTTTTCAGTGAAAGAATCGCCCTTGCCATTGGATATTAGTACCGTGTGTATGCGAGAGCATGAGTCCACTTCGAAATGAATGAAAACATATAGTATGTTATTATATATATATATATATATAATATTTTCATATGAAAAATGCAAAATAAAAATAATATATATATATATATATATATATTTCACAGCAGCGGGAGGAACGGTGCATCATCCATTCGTTCGTTCCTTCCAAAATTTAATATAGTATGTTTTTTGGACCACAGCTGGAGGAGATTGCGGCACGTGACATAAGTGGTCCCATTGAATTTTGCATTGAGATTTGAGGTATTCATGTTCGGTTAGTTTAGTTTGTCTCGTCGACAGCAATGTTTTGAATTTTGTTTTGGGGATTTGGGGTAGTTGTTATTTAATTAATCGATTCAAAAACATATACATCATATAATTAATTTCTAAAGCATTGCCGTTTGTCCTCTCCTCCCATCTCCCCCTAATTTTTCATCTGTTATAGGAAGGAAATAGGAATGGATGTTCACTTCTCAGCAGCATATATATATATATATACACACATTTGTCTTAGTAAGTGGTAATGATGTCCTTGGAGTTGGAGGCCCCAAAGGTAAAGCCTACCAATATTTTACCTAGTAGCTAGTGAACCTTTGTATCTGTGTAAATAAAAAAAAAAATTTAATGGCTAGATTAATGTAGATCAATAAATAAGAGGATGTTATTGACTTAATTACTTCCCATGAATACTGAAGATGACTTAAATATAAGCTTTCCCATATTAGTGTTAAATTGTTGCTCCAGTTTCCATGGAAATTAATGTTCTTTTTATTTTATTTTTTTTTCCTTTCCTTTCTTTTTTAAAAGACAATAAAGCTCGACTCAGTTGCTTAGGTGGTAGGCATTCAAAACGAGAAAATTAGTTATACATTTTTATGATATATAGGCAAAAGATAGGTAAATAATTAAAGCCAAAAACTGCTCTCTCTCTCTCTCTCTCTATATATATATATATATATATATATATATATATCACCTTACAACAGCTTAATTATTTTTCATTAGATTAGATTAGATAGAGAGCTAGCCAGCGATAATGACATAGCAAGCATTCAAGTCAGTTCTACGACTGTACAGGGTTACCGCTGTGAAAAGTGAAAACCATCTCAAATCAAAGGAGAGGGAAAAGGAAATTAAAAATCCAGCGAGCAAAATATGCATGCATGAAGTAGCTAGCGAGGTGCTTGGTAGGTATTATAGTTATATTTATATTTAAATATATGTGGATACACACACACACACACATATATATATATATATATATATATATATCAGGATTGTCTATTGTGAATAGGTGGTTTTTGATGGGGTGGCTCATAATCCGTCACTGATGCATCATCTTTGCCTTGTTTAACAAAAGACTGGGAGTGGGAACCATGCTCTTGCTCTACCTTTACAACTACCATGGATAGCGCTCTCCTTCTTGACCCCTACATTAACATCAACATTATCAAGATCCTCATTTTCATTAAATTAATTTCATTTGGATTGGATGGATAAATGCGTTAATTTTAATATAACAATAAATCATTCCTAATTAGCTTTCTCCTAATTAAGTTTGTTAATTACATTACATTTGAATATCCCAAAATTTTAACAGTTAGTAAAATTGAATGTGGAATCAAAATTCAGAACTTGAAAGGCTCCAACATCATTTCTTATATATGCATTTATCTCTTAATAAAGAAGTATATAAACTATATATGGTCCATTTTAAAAATGTTGATCAAGAAGCATATATATATTATGTATTTGTCGTTTGAGAACTTAAACCCTATTAATTAGTACTCCATATGAAAAACAGGGGGAGAGAGAGAGAGAGAGAGAGAGAGAGAGAGAGAGAAAGTGTCATTAAACTTGGAAGTAATGTTGAACGCTAAACCATTGACTGTTCACTAAAACTTACAACTTACAAGCAAAAGCATTATTATTATTGTTGTTGTTGTTGTTGTTGTTGTCATTTACCTCTATGCTTGTTGCCCTAAGAAAACTGACGTGAGTAGAGGGCTTAAATTTCGCACTTCCTGCATGTTCTATATCACTATCAGTACTGACTAAATATACAGTAGCAAGCATCACCCTCATCGGAGGAATAATAATTAACATAACCATCATGATGAAATATTAGTAGCATTCAAGAACAGTTAATAATATTTATAGATGGAGAAAATATATATATGGTGGGCACAGGGAGAAAAATCAAATAATATACAGAGAGCAAAGCTATTAATAATTTGCCTCATATCATATGTTAGTTATATAAGAACCAAAGCTTGAAAACCATTAATAGAAGTTGTTGTCTACGGAAATGTAGTGGACACTTCAATTGTGAGAAGGAGGCCGTGTTCTAGGTCTAGAATAATCAGAGAAAAACCGACTACGTTCATCCAAGTTCTTGCGAGGCACACGTCCAGAATGAGAAGCAACTGAAACAACAGGCTTCATTGCCATTGGAACACCAACTGATGAGATTTCTCTGTTTTCTTTCATTTCCCTAAGGAGGCTGTTTGAATCTTTTGGCTTCACGGCATGACTCTCACGGAAAATAATGCAATCTCCGCTTCTCTCTTCCCCATGAACTGATATTGCTTCGTCCTTGTTGAGATGTTTAACACTTTCCACACCCTGCACATAAGAAGTTACAACTTTTACTAAATAAAAATGTAAGCAACCTTAATTATCAAAAAAGAAAATGTACAAGGTAACCAAATATAATTAATTTAGCGATTATGTTTGCCAATCCTTTGCCAGAGAAACAAATATTTAACAATAGAAAACATATATAGATACTGGGAGAACAAAGGCTTACCTTGGTAGAAAAAAGATGTTTTTTATGGGAAGCATTATCGTCGTCCATGAGTACTCTAAGATGCCGTGCATTACTTGTATGCATGGAGAGGCACACGAAGAAGAAGAAAAGGAGTAGTGAACATATGATCGTGGACATGATTGGAAAAGAGATCACTAGTTAAATCTTTGTAAGGATTAAGAAAGGAGCAAAGTAGAATGAAGAAAACAGAAATTTGGATATATTAGAGAGTGCATATATATATATATATATATATATATTTGTCTGTTATTAAAGATGGCCAACTTTTGCATTAAAGGCAGGTGCTGTTGAGGTTAAGGGGACAAAAGAGGCTGTGTAAGAACATGCAAAAATATATAGCGAGATAAAGAGGGGATTTACGCAAGAGCAAAATGAAATAAAGATGGCCTCCTTTATCCCCTTAAAAACTATCATCCGCATGGGCCACCTCAAAAAACATTGACCTTTTACCCTATCAAGGGGGAGATTGAACAGCGGCAAACTTTTATTATGAGTAAAAATATTTTTCATAGTTGTGAATATGTGTGTATAAAGTATATTTTATTTAGAAGTTTCTACATCTGTAATCCATGTTAATTACTTAATTAGCTAAACTAAAAAGCAGCTTTGTGATTTGTGAAACAAAATTGAAGAACACAAGGGAACCGAAGGTCAAGGGATCGATGTAGTCAAAAAGGGCATAGTAAAAATATAATGGCACGAGTTACCAGGGTCAAAAAAAGAGCAGAAACTAACCGAGGATTACAATGCCAGGGGCTGTCCTGTTTACATTTTCCGATGGAATAACTCCAACTCTTGTCGACTGATTTCATGCTTTGTGACCCCGTGTTTGTTGCGCTTGCAACTCGCATTTGCTAGCCTTATAAGATTTGATAGTTTGACACACAACAACTTACCGACAATTATTATTTTACTTTTTACAATACTACATTAATGTTTCCTAACTGTAACAATCCCCGGATCCTGGGTCGACAAAACTAGCTTTGTACTAAACAATAACATGCGAACTTGTCGACTTCAATTTAGTTGCCTAGCCTAAGTCTAGCATCCAATCTAAATTACTAAATGAATATATAGCACAGAAGAAGACTAATAATAATAATAGTAGAGATATGCCCCTTAACGAACCCAAAACTTTAAGAAATAAAAAAAAGAAAGGCCTAGAGATATGCCCTCATTTCGTTGCGCTTTGCGAATATGTGACTTTAGCTTTAGTTTGATAAGTTCGGTATGAACAACATATTTCAAGAACAAAAATGCGATAGATTAAAAGATCAAAGGAGAAAACATAGGAAATAAAGTATATTAAAAAAATGTACTGAAAATTTTGCTATATAAAGAGTTGAATGTTTAATGAGTGAACCAAAATATTTTTCATGGAATGCCAATCTAATTTAGTTATGAGTGCTTTTGATTTTCATTATGATTGGACTAAAATATAACACGTAGACAAAAAGGTGCCTTGTTTGATTAACTTAAGACTAAAAGTGCTATATTTATTTATTTATTTAACTGAAGATCTAACCCGGCCAGCACCATCACCATCACCAGTGTCAATATAATCTGCATCATAGCATCAGCTTCATTATGGTTGCTTAAAACTAACAATTCATCGTTCTCGGCCCTTACCTTTGTCAAGGGAAATCCAAACAAAACGCCTGATTCTTCGAATACAAAGACTGATTTTGAAAATTACTTTTATGTATTCCTAGGGATAATGAAACCTAATCCTTTGATTTCTTACTTAAGGATTTTCTTTTCTTCTTTTTTTTTGGTCCTTCGCGGCTTTCTCTCGAATCCATCTCACCCCTTTACCCTCCCCTCTCTCTCCCTGCCGGCCCTACTTACTTTCTTTCATTCAAATTTTATCCGTAAAATATCTATAGTACCCGCAAGATGTAAGAATAATTCCTTTGACATCCAAAGAAAGCAGATGCCATTCATTTTAAATACTAATCAAATTTCAGTAAACGCTCTCAAACTTGGGGATCAATTACATACATAATAACTAGAACTAGCACATGCGGGCGATAATTAAAAAAATAATTTTCAAAATTTTTATTTTGAAAAATAATAAAAAGAAAGTAGATCATTTTTAAAAAAAGTCCAATTCTATTTTCAAAAAATATATCCAAAATATAAAAGACATTGATATCTTATTTTATTATTTTATACTATAAATTTATTTTATTTTTTTATATATTTATCAACTAAATCGATATAACTTAACTCTTTCGCATCAAATTCAGCCGCACATGATATAATACTATAGATACTACCCAAAAGAAAAGGTTTGGAACTTGAGATCCATTGCCATTGCCACCATCTGATATGATTACAAACAAAACAATTCATGCCTCTCTCTATCTCCTTCTGCTGGCCTTCTTCTTCAGCCGTGGCAGGTATAAAATAACGTCCATGCCCCAACACCCACCCTCATAGTCATTGGTATATATACGTGTAAAACCAGCTTTAATTTTCACATTAAAAAAAAAAAAAACACTATGATTTCACCTTCGAATCTTTTTTTCCCCCCATCGATAATAACATCTGATTCACCAAGCCTGCCTTCTTAAACAAACAAGCAACCATCATAATATCTTTATTTAGTTATTTATTTATTTATTTGTAGGAAGATTAATAAAAAACCTTATGAGAGGAATCTATCATCTGGGATATAATCCTCATAACCCAGCAAAGGTTGGCATCGGCATATGATACAAGACCAAGAGTATCTGTTCATGCACTGGAATGGATGAAGCATATGTCCAAGGAAACACGTTGCGTCATCACATTTGGAGAAGATTATTCACAGTTTCAGTAACAGAATTTGTTCTCTGCAAGTCCTGCAAATTCCAATGCGCATTCTCTGATGAAAATACATAACTTCTAATAAATATAATAATAATAAATTCAATATACTAAGCTTTTCCCTTGCTGGAATCTTTAAAAAAAAAAAACAACAAAGTGATAAACCCATTCAACAGAACCAAGTAAAAGCTGCAAGTTAAAACCTTAAATCTACTGCATTAAATCCTCTAATAATACCTGAAAAATCAACTCGTCTGGGACATGTGGCAAAACCTCCCGTACAGTCTCAGCCATAGCAAGTATATTTGCTACGTTGCCATTTGTTGTACGTGAGGCAGTCCTCCGATGTAAACTACCAGCATTTCCAGGGTATCTACCATCCACATTTGGAGGAACTGATGAAGCAGATGCAGCAGCCTGAGATGGATTCATGGACCAAAGGCTCCAAGCATTATCTTCAAGAGCAGTCTGGGCATAAGTTTCTCCAACAGATGCAAGATGCCTCATCATCATATGAACTCTTCCAAGTCCAACAGATCCAATACCAGTAGAAGGACCAGCTCCATCGACACCCTGGTTTGGCCAAGATTGCAACCATCCCGAATCCATTCCTGCACTCCTACAAAATTCAAATAATTTATGACAATAAGCACCCTGAAGAACAATAAAGAGAATAAGAATTTGCAACTCTCTTCCAAAAACTTGTTTCTGAATAGTTGGATGGCTTGTTTGGGTTTGCAATAAATATCATAATCGATTTCTTAGCATCTGAAAGTTACCATCTCTGTTCTCTCGCCTACATTAACAGAAAAACTAATGCATGCAATGCAATTTACTTCTTTCCAAAAAACAGAGGAACCTCTCTTTAAGGACATGGGTATGGATAAGAAATAATAGCAGCAGATGTAGGGCCGCAGTTTCCCGCTAATGGAGTTGGAGTTCATCAAAATCCCACCCACCATTCCCCCAAACCTAAATTAATTCCTTCCACGAGCAGAGAAGAGCTAGAGCACCAGCTTAACTTTAACTAACAATGAATGAACTACTTGTTACCCTACAAATAAAAGAATTCCTTTGTAATCAGGGTCAAGTATGAATGTTTCCCATCTCAATACAAACTTCTTAATTAAATGATGGTCAAATAGAGGTAAAACACAGTTATTTCAAAAAAAGCTAAAGCACCACTTTTGAACCTCGTTAACAATCTATGAACTAATCCAAGGCACAACAAAAGAAAAGAATTACAGTGATAATCAGGAATCTAACTGTAAATGTTTCATACTTTAATACTAACTTCTCTATTAAATGATTGATTGTTCAAATAGAAGGCGCAACACACTGTTATTTCAAGGCAAACTACGCAGACGAATTTAAAGGAACCAAACCTCCAAGGGCTGCCTTCTACTGGATTCTGCATTTGATTTGGAAATACTCCCGTAGATAAGGTGTGACCAGGCATATTTTGTCGATCAAGTCCAGAATTCATCTGACGGGCCAACTGCTCATCACTTAAAGTTCCTCCCGTGTGAGGATTCACCGCATTTTCAGTTCTGCCCAGGAAAAGTGGCTTTCTACATGTTGGACACGAGTAAACATCATTAAAACCTTGGTCCAACCTGGCATGGTATGTTAACATCCAGCATTAGGTTCAGCTGCATTGTAGCAAATGCACAAACCAAATTCGATAATATCATATAACCATACCAAGATCTCAAGCAAGCAAGATGAAAAAGGTGATTACAATGGAGCTTTTTAGCCTTGGCCATAGGTTCCTGAGCTTTGCGAAGTTAATTAGACCTTCAGAAATCAGTGGAAAACCGAAAAGGCAACAATAGAAATGAAGCATACCCGACATATGGCACATTCATCATCATATGCCCGTATCTCTTCAGATGTGGCATCAGGAAGTGCCGCATGAAGAGCCCCTAATGCCATTCTCAATTTGATAAATCCCTTTATACGCTTCAAAATTGCACCTAGCAAAGCCTGCTCAAAAGGGTTGAATTTGTGAATGGAAGGAACACCCTTTGGGATGTCAAATTATCAATATATTGGGCTGTAAAATGCTCCAAAGAACAATGAAATATTTACGCGTATGTTCAAGAAAAGAACTGCATCCACAAGATGGAATGACATGCCATGGAGCCACCAAATAAGCACATAATGTCCAAGTGCCATTAACAGTGTTGCCATGTCAAGGAAGAAACCTAGATTGCGAATAAGAATGCCCTTCCATTCCCAAAATGAACCTACATTCATGCACAATTGTTAAAAGAAAAGAAGAGGTTGAAAGAGCAGAGAACAAACAGAAAGCTAACAACAAAGAACCTTGTCTTTTCAGCCATATGAACAAATAAGAATATAACAAATATTCTAAAAGGGAAAAAAATGTCACATAACAATGGAATGCAAAGAACATAAGAATTACTTGGAAAAAGTAAAATAACCTGCAAGCCTAAACAACTTCTACAAGAAATTGTAAAAAAAAAACCAGCCAACCTATCAACAAAAAAAAATAATCACATACAGAAAAAGTAAAAACACCTCCAGCAGATAAATCAAAAGGTTTTGCTCTTTGGCAATCTGCACTGTTCCCCACAGGATGGAGTGATATTTCAAGTAGCTGAAACCCATGAAACAAAATAGCCTGCAGAGAATAGCAGATATAACAAAGCTACCTCATCAAACCAGGACCCAATATTTTTCACAGAACGATAGTATTTTAGAACATTAAGAATGAAAATATTTATCATAAAAACTGCAAAAAAAAAAAAATCAGTAGGGATACCTGCATGGTCTCAAAAGCAATACTGAGAGGCTCAAAAAACAACAGCAGAAATATAGATGAATTCAGTGTTTTGTATAAGACAAAGCTCAGCCATATCCTGAGTACACCCACAAAGAAAATTGGATATTTCAGATTTTTATGAACTTGTGCAAAGCCAAACTTCCTGCTTGTAATGAGGAAATGCTAAAGTGGGACTACAAATAGCAGAAACTCTACTACCTTCAATTCACTACACTTGCAAGGATATCCAGAAAGGAATGAAATAAATAGATCATATATTCATTCCTAGAGGCTAGTTAGACAACTCAGGAAAAGGGTTATGTACTATGCTGTTTGTCTCAAACTTAGAATTACCAAAATTTACATCATGGAATTGCATTCTACTGGCAGTATTTAGTTTAGACAGATAGAAACAAGCAGTACAATTCCGAAGCTATCGTTCACTTGGGTTGAGGCCCTTTAGAGTGATGACCTATCCGATAAACAAGGTTATTTGTGTAAGATAACTTCACAATATTTTATGGACTCCAAAAATATTTTCCATCCCCATCTTTCTATTCTTCTTTTGTTCAGAGTGCAGTCAACCCAGGCCACCAAAATAGAGGCAGAATTTAGGCCATAGAACTTGCTTGCAAATTTTGCTAGATGGTGAGAAATCAACATCAGAATTCATATTCCTATCCAAAAATAACTTATGTCACCATTGCCTTCAAGTTATAATGACAGCTATGCATTCTGAAAAGATGGTAATGCTATTTTCTTACTAAAGACAATTCCATAGCAAAAATTTTATTGAAAAAACGAAAGGATGTTTGTGAATGTATTTCCTTATTCACAAAAATATAAGACGTATAGCAATACCAGAAGAAATTGAAAGAGAGGGCTAAGAGAAACACTGAAAAGACACGAAAGTATGCCCATGGTGTTGCAGAAGGAGATGCATTCAAACGCTCAAGTCGATCCCTGGCCAAAGCTTGAAACATCTGCAGCAAAATGTTAGGATGCAAAAAATGCAATTCAATCTCTTCCATTCTGAACTAAAAACAAGACCTCCGTCACAAATGATATACCTTTAGACAACATATAGCAGTCAACCAGATTGACCAAAGACCTGCTTGGAATACTGTTGGCGGGATTACTAATGGTAGAAAGGTCCCCTGTGCAAAATTCATCCATATACATACCATCATTAGTGAAAAAGAAAGAAAAATGAAATATAAACTTCGACAAAAGAAATTGAAAATATGTCAAGAAAATAGCTTAAGATCAGAATGATTCCAAATATATAGTAATCTCAATCCAGACTTAGTTTCACCATAAAAAAGTATCAACAATCCAACCACAGGCAACATAAGCCAACCCACACAAGATATTTAGTTCACTCAATTAATTCAAAGCTACCAACACAGCAGTACTTACTGTTATACACAACAGATAAGAACTAGTAAAGAAAAGTTGGGGATAGCATGGTGACTTCCTGGAATATATCCAGGAGGAAGGAGGTTTCTCAAAGCAACAGACTGATAATTAACCAAAGAAGAGTATCTTCTTCCTTCTCAAGGGGCTCTCCTCTCATGCCTTTCTCTTTTCTTCTACAGACCAGCTTGCCATCCTTTGAGAACCATGCATATCATCATTTGTCCATTCGCATCCTTCAACCAATCCCTTAGTCAAAGAAATATTCCATAAGCATTACAACAAAAACAAAGGGTTCTACAACATCTTCACACAAATAATCAACTTTCTAATCCATCCATCCTTTGGTGCATCCACCACATGGCAAAACCATCACCATTCAGCACATTAAAGTTTGACCACAAAGTAGCCCTCAAGATGAGCCATGACCAAGGGGAAATATATTATCCTTATTTAATGAGGAAAGAAATGGCACTAAACGTTAGTCATCACACATCATAGAGACCATAATTTCAGCAGCGTAATAGACTTCAGAAAACCAACCCAGTAAAATCCAATTAACCCATGGACCTTGTCCTGAATGGTGTCTCATGAATCCAAATGTTGAGCCAGACCAAAAATAATTCACAACAGCCACTTGTTCAATCATCACCAGGTGGTCTCCAGCCATCAAGAAGCTCAAATCTGATGGAAATTCTGATACAAGACACCAATATGTCAAAACCCTTAAAGAACTTCAGAAACCTTTTGCATGTCCAGTAAAATGTAACTATTCAAACAATCAAATCCTCAATTAGACCTTTTATCAAGAGCACCAAGAACTTCCCTAGTTTAAATCTGCCTTAAAAAATGTCATCTCTTTCTCATCTTTCCAAGCTGCATCATCAAATTTTTGTCTCCAAAACCATACCTCTTAAGAAGAAAGAAGGAAATGCAGTGTTTATATGCCTCAAGGATGATACACACTAAAATATCAGAAAGCCAGGATACCATCCATTACAGTTTAATATTGTTTAAATTAGTTAAAAACATTTACCTTGTAGATAATATAGTTGATAAGACGTTCCACTAATTTTCGAGTTTCTGAAGGGTACAACTCACCAAAGAATAGAGTCTGCAAATGGAAGAAGAAACCACAAAAGAATGGAGCAAGGTTTGATAAAAAAAAAATAGAATAAATTCACTTTGACACTAAATAGTTATTATTAAATAAGCAAACTCCAAAATGAACCTGCCTATTTCATCAAAGCAGAAAAACAGCACCTTGGAGATAAATAACCCAACCCATTAATAAGCAAAAACCTTAGCTAAAAGTTCATCTTCATAATTTCAGATATGGAGCACTTGTCAATCAAATCACGAGAACTTTGCACATTCTTAGAAAGGCACATACATGCTAGACATTTCCACAGCTTTTGTTTATAGTCAGGACTGGGAATCAAAGTTTCAATCTGGCTTCAAACTGGTTAGCCTTTCAAATGATTCTTTCAAAGTACTAACCAATTTTCACAGAGTTATTTATCTTGCAAAATTAACTTGTCATGGACATTACTCAACGCAGCATACTGCTGTTTCTAATCAGAATCATGTCTCGCAGGAAGTTAGGTGGCAAATAACTGCTAAATCCACTTCCTAACGCAAATAACAATTACAAGGAGTTCATTTCTTGTAATAAATTCATAACTCAAATCATTAATACCTTAAGGCTCAATTTAAAAGACTAAACTAACCTTTAGAGTAAGGATGAGTAGAATAAATAAATTGAGCACAAAATTTGCCAGCAGAGATACGGTGGCATAAGAACCCAAAAGAAGTTCAAGTGCATGATTGACATTTTCCGTATGAATAAAATTCTCACTAATTAACCCATCAGTTTGAAGTTTATCAAGTGAAAATTCTGTCCAAAATTGAAGACCGACGAAGCTTAAAACTGTAGAGAATGCTGAGATCACCAAGTAGCTCACACCCATTGGTGACAAACACAACTTTTTCACCAAAAAGAAACTTGCAAATTTTCATTAGAACCAACTGAACATCATTACTCAGGGGCAATAATGACAATTTTTCTCATAATAATCAAGAAGCTGACGGACTTCAAAATCGGCACATTCAATGGTAATGAATTCTACTACTGAAGTTACTTTGCAACCATAAGAACCTGGAGAAAAAAAAAAAACCAGAAATAATAAACACCAGGAAAATAAAAGGAGCAATTTATAAATATCAAATTTTGATCTTCTAAAAGATCATGTCCTCTTCTTATCTCATTAATTGGTCCCTCTGCAATAAGAAAGACGGAAATGGAATACGAAACAGCCACCGTTTAAATCATAAAAAACCCAGGAAATTCACAATTAATAAAGCATAATTATATTGACCCAAAAAAAAAAAAAGAAAAATTATATTGAAGGAGAAATTCATATTAGAATTAAAGCAGAATTTTGAACCTTTGAACATCCATAAATAAACTTCTCCTAATTACCACAAATAAGATAGAAGTGAAACCCGATAACCGAAAGAATCGAGGAACAAATAAAATTAAGAAATCAACGGAAATCAGAGTAATAACATTTATCGAATTGGAGATATTTAAAAAAAAAAAGGGGGGGGTTCATAAATTGGTGGATTCCTGAAGCCAAATGTAAAAATTTAGGGATATTTTAATTGAATAACAGACATAAGAGAAATGATCGAAAGAAAAGGAAACCTGATTCGATGGATAAGATGCCCGCAATTCACCTGCAATTGCCTTTTTTTTTTTGGGAAAGGGGGGGGGAGAAATCTGAAAATAAAAAGAGACTATATTCTATTTTGCGAGAACCATAAAATAAAAACTCGTCATCATATTTTTTTATTAATAATTTAATTGAAGAAAATAAGCAAATAGTTAAAAGAATTAATTAATAGTGTTAAACCCACCGGTTTGATATTTATATATATAAATATATATGCCTTGGAAATGAAAATTAATTAGTAGTAGTGCTAGTTGGTGAAAACTAAAAAGGTAGGCGCCTCGGGGGGAATCATCAATTTCTTAGAAGTTGCATTGCATTGCGTTGCGTCGTGTTCAATTAATTAAAAGAATAATACCTTACTTACAATTTTACGATGAGAAAGAATTTATTTAAAATATATATTATTCAACATAATGACGTGTCAAGAATAAATGAAATAATTTAAGTATATGATTTTGATTCAATTAAAAGAATTGAGAAAATAAGTCATTGAGGAAGCTTCAAGGTTAAGGAGTATTTGAGGAAAAAATAGCGAAAGAAAAAGAGGATAGGAAGGGAGAAGGTGAAAGAAAAATATTGGGTAGATTTAGTTAATGTTAAAAATTAAGAAAAATAGAGCTATTAAATTAATCAGTTGCAGTTGTCATATATATAAATATGTATATATTATGTTAACTTTATAGGGAAGCAATATTTACATTGTTATCCAAAATCAAGTGCTGGAAAACTGGCAAGGGCAACTTCTGTATATTAAATTCACGTCTCAAATCCATCAAAATACATAAATGCATGTTCAATGGTTGGTTTGGTTGTTACAATACAAGCATAAAGCGTTAGGTAGAAATACAATATAACTAGGAAGCTTAGTTTATTATGGTATCAATACTGCTATTCCAGTTTTGCTTCCAAAACAATAAACGGTCCAGCAAAATTTTCATTTATGGAATTATGCATCAAAGTTCATCGGGTAATTTGTAAACTTGTTAGATTTCAAGTGGAAATACTGCTGTTGTGCATCTTGTTAAGTGTGATTTGGGATGAAGCAGATTAATTGTCTAATAATATCGAAGAGAGACAACTTAATGATTAGTCAACTGAAGTGATTTAATAATATTAGAATTTGGGTGAGGCTCACCAAAGAAATGGTGGGTTTTAAGAAAACTTCCATTTCAATTGTTCATTTGCAAAACAATGCTGGGGGCAACTAAGAAAGTCTCTTCTTCTCAATACCCTTCCCCTGTACCGCTTGTTAATTGTAGCAAAGAACAAGCCAGGCCTGGAAGCGGAAATAGCATCATTTTCAATTTGCCATGCCCTTCTTCTAGGATTATGATGATCCATTAAATATCTTCCATAAATTACACCATAAGAGGACCATCTTTTCTTTCGTTTTTATTTTTATTTTTTTAATTTTTGCAAATATGATAGCAACCATTTTTGCTGCTTGGATTCCTCAAATTCAAGCGGGTTGGTCCAGCGTTTGGTCGAAGACATTTGTCACATTAATGGTCGAGAAACGCATGGATATTGAACATTGGAGTTATTTTCAATTGTCTGGCCTCAACTCAAGCTTATGCCTGATGACCCTTTTGTGTGGACCAATTTTCTCCCACTTCCCTGTATTTATGCACATTTTGTACCTTGTCAACCTTCACATCTACGATATGGGCATCTCTGGACCAGTTCTCGAATTTCTGAGTAACCTTTTAGGCAAAAAGTTGTCTTGCATTGTCTACCTGGATCCTGAGCAATCCTAATTAAAACTGCACCTGCAAACTTGTTTCATGGATTTTTCAGGTTTCCTTTTCCTGAATCATGTTACACAAACATAGGCAAAATCTTCACCGCAAATTGGTGGATACTGGATAGTTTGACTACTCTTTTGTTTTAACAGTAAGAGCAACTCTTTTTTAGCTTCTCTGTTTCTTAAAAGCTGTTATTAGTGCATAGGGTGTTGCCAGAGGCCCATTGATGCACAAGAATTATGGTTCCAACTACATAAATTTACACGCTTCTGATCACTTAGCCTATAAGCAATCATTAAATGATAGTCTTATTCGATTAAACTTTTCTCATCCACATTCTAGATAAAAAGTAAAGGTGAAATTCTGAATAAGCAATAGCTTCGAAGGATGCCCGCTTAAATTAATATAGCATACAAAATGTACTTACAAATGGCCATGGAAAATCATCTCTCCCTGCCCTTTCTTCTCTTTTCTTTTTTACAGATCTTCTTCCTCCACGTAGCAGAAGAAAAAAAAAACAAAACAAAAACCTGCATGGTAATCAAACCAGAATCACGGAGAAGGCTAGAAAAAACTTCTCCTTGCAAGCCATAATGAAAAGCATCTTCCCTCTTCATTTTATAGCTATAGCTAAGAAAAATATGAAAATTACACACATTTTATACAGGTGGAGCTTCTGTTGGCCCTACAAATAAATCATACATCCAGTTCTTCCGCTTGAGATCTTGATTGGGGGGGTCCTCCTTGTGACCTTGATTCAGAAATCCTGGCAGCCACCTCGGCCACTACAAGCCTTGTCAACAGCAGCCCTGCAATTAAAGCTGCTCCCATAAGCATGGTAAAAACTGCAGTCCAGCTCTTGGCAGAGATGTAACCAGTTAATAATGGTCCAATTGCAGCACCAACAGAGCCTGTTCCATCTATGATTGCTGTTACAGTAGCCAATGCCTTCGAGTTCCCTTTTAATGAACTGTGTGTTCCCAGGTCAGCCGAGACGGCAGTTGTTATAAGAGCATAGGGGCCATTTACAAACATGCCGCAGATGAACATGAGAGCTATGTTCATTGCCAAGGTAATGTGTCCATAACTACGATAGAAATAGAGAGCAGGGATAGCACAATACATAAAAGTTGCTGCTGTTATGGCTCTAGCATCTAGGCGATCAGAAATGTGTCCAGCTAAGATTCCTCCGAGTACCCCTCCAACATCAAAAAATGTTGACAAGTTTCCAGCTGTCTCGTTGGATAAATATTTCCCCTCAATTGCTGCAAGATTGACAAATAGAAAAGAGAATTATTAAATGAATCATCCATGGTCAGCCAATAAAATTTCAGGATAAATAAATTCAGCATGTTTGAACCAATGTAGTAAATTTAATTTACATCAAAAGGAAGAGCAGAATTCAATAAAGATAGTTCAAGATAAAACACATAGTCAATGACAGTGCTGTGTCTTTCTATGGTCAAGCTCCCAAAGTTAGTTCCTTATGATTGTACATGGATGCATAAATGTCTATGGAAAAGAAAATAAATTACGATACCTGTATGGCTAATGTAGTATGGAAGCCAATAGAGAAATGTGTAAGCGACCAATTTGGCAAAGAAGAGGCAAAGAGCAAAAGGAGCAACCCCAGGGATTTTCCACGCATCTATGAACCCCACAGCTTTTTCTTTTTCCTTAAGCTCAGCATCCGAGCCCAATAGAGGCTCTGTTACTTCCTCACCATTCTTCGTAGTGGAATCATCTTCATCTTCTTCTCTATCAGCTCCGACTGATTCAGGACTAACAGGCAGAAAAAGGAAGACCACCATGCCCATGAAAGCAATAAGCAGACCGGGCACAGCAAAGGACCAACCCCATCCATAGCTTAATACTGCTGAAGCAATCAAAGAACCGGTAATGTTCCCAACAGATGTGTGAGCATTCCATATACCCATAATCAACCCTCTCTTTTTCTTCCCAAACCAGTTACCAACTACTGCAACAACTGAAGGCCATCCTGTTGATTGAAATAAACCAGCAACCATTTGTACAATCAGGAAGTAGTAAAAACTATGGATTTTAGCCCAGTACCCTACACCAAATAGTGAAGTAAACAAGCCAGTTCCAACCATTCCCACCGTCAGAAAGATCCTTAAATTCACTCTATCACCCAAGTGTCCGGAGAAGTACATTCCAAAAGCATATACTGCGAGAAAGGCCACATCGAGTTCACCAAGCAAGGCTGTCCCATCGGAACCATTAAACGGGGCCCAACCGTCTCCTAGAACCCACGAAAGTCTTTTGCTTTCAGCAGGTGCGCTAAGGTATGTTATCCTCCATGGGAACTTCAAGCCTACATCAGATGATTGGGGATCAAGGGCACTCTTGACAATGCTGGTGGTTTTCCTTGTCGCATGGTAGCAACTGTAAGCGACAAATGTTACAATCAAGACAATAGCTTGATGACTTTTATAGGAAAGCTTCGCTTTCTTAATGTATTCTAAGAATCGAATTCCAAGAGGCTTGCTATAACTTCTGTCAGCTAGCAAATCACGTGGCGAGCCCATGTATTTTGATTCCCTCAAAAAAAAAAAAAATGAAGTCGAGCTCCGACTTCCTCTAGTAGACCAAAAACAGCAAGCTGGACAATTACAAAATCAATAAGCAATGTTAGAGTGTAATTAATATGCAAATCCAAACTAATTCTTGCTCAATCAACAAAGGAATTTAATGAAAAAAAAAAAAACAGCTAATAAATACAGTTCTAGATTATAAAAGGTTCTATAATCAAACAATCAAGCTGAAGTTAATTCATACTAAATCAAACAAAGAGCGAGTACTTGATTGGATATCACTCAGAAATAGCGCAATATATTGCATTAAACTCGTTAAATACTTAAATATAGGGCAGAGTGCTGACATGGCTGCTAATTTTATTTTCCATAAATTTTTGTTCAGTCCCCAAACTATTCTCTTTTTATCCTAAAAAAAAAAAATCTACGGAAAAATAGCAATATCAAGATCCTAGAAACTGAGATACTGTGCAAGAAAAGTCCATCAATTCTCGTCAACATTCAATACAATTTCAAAGGCGAAAATGAGAAACCAGTCCTGTAGAAGCTATAAAAAAGAAAAGAAAACGATATTCCTTCCCTGTTTTCAGTATAGAAAAGACCTCAATTTTATTTCTTTCAAGCATGAAACAGTCTCAAATTTAACATAGTATATTAACTGAATCCTTGGATAGATTGTACCCAAAGTACAAATGGATCCATAGTTAATGATGCTACGTAGAAGAGGATTCAATGGAATCTTAAAAGAAAGCAACATATTTCAGAATCCGCGCATCAAAGGCAAACAAAACACGATCAAAAGTTAAATAATGTTCCTTAAAACGCAGGACTGGGTACGGATTCCACTTGAAAATACAGAGAATCACCAAGAAACAGGGACAAACTTGAAAAACTTTTCCGGACTTTTAAATACACGGTTGACCATTGGAAAAAGGAAACATCCAATTTGTCAGATTTTCTTCCTGGGGAGAATTCCTTAATAAAATCAACATTAGCCGCAAAAGAATCTCAAAGAAGAACCCAGCAAATTAGTATTTGAAAAAAAAAAGGTCAAAAACAATTTACAATAATTAGAACTTATAGGAGACAGAGACATTAACAAATATATATATATATATACACAGCAAGAATCATTACCTTTGGCTTAGCTGAGCTCACTAGATAGATTGCTTTGCCTTTGCCTTTGATATCTCTCTTTCTTTTCTCAAAAAAAAAAGAAAAAAAAAACCTTTTCCCTTCGAGAATTGAAGCTCTTCTCTGCCTCTCTGTCTTTTGTTCTCTCCTCTGGTTTTTCGGTTAAGGAAACGTAAAAACGCTTCGCGGTTTTAAGCTCCCGTCGCAGCGGGAGGATTCTTAAACTGCACACAAGATAATAATTTAAAGATACGAATTCCCAATAATGACCCTGCTTAATTTCCAGTTGGCACTTTACTTGCTCGTCTGTGGGATGAGCTCATTTTTGTGAGCTGACTTAATTGCCCTCTCATGTCATGTGTCAAAAAGTCTTGTTGTGGTCCGTATTCCCATTTCCCAATGCCACAAGGCACGAACGTGATATTTGGAAAAATAAACCAATGATTAGTTGAATTTGTTAATTTTAAAACATCTTTTCATACGAAATTTTATTTTTATTAATAAAATAATAATTACTTAAATATAGAAATATATTTTTGAAGATATTATTTAATTAGCAAATAACAGTTGCATTTTATTTGAAAGAGAAAATAAATAAATTCGTGAACGAGTTCAAAGTATCAATAGGGTGATATTATTGTTATTTACGATTTATGACTACGTCAATAAAAAATATGTATAAATACGTAGATATGATTGTATAAATTTTTTGGTCAATTACAAGTATTAATTGTTGTACGAACAAGTAAGATCATTTTAAAACTTATAAAATTGATTAATATTGGTGATGATGCTTAGTTTTTTTTTTTCCCACCCTGCTTTCCATCTTCCAAATTTGATGGTCGAAGTCTCGAAGTGGAAAGCAAGAAATGAAGAAATGCGATTGTTAATTATTATTATTATTTTTTTATGGTTCTTCTTCCCAACAAAGACACTAAAGCAGCTCTTGTTCACAAGAAATTAAATTACTATATATATAAATATAATAGTCTCTTTTGCAATTAATATGGTGGAGACAATAGGCTGTTCGTGTTTACAGCTAAATGAAAGTGAAACTAAATTTCTTTATCACCTAAAAATAAAATTAGCTCATCAACTCATTGACCAGTGGCTATAACGTCTCAATTTGCACATAAATATATTAATAATGGAAATAAAGATTAAAAAATAAAAAAGTGTGAAAAGTTTAGACGTCTTCTCTTGTTTTGTTTTTTTATAGCCAGAAAATTAGACTCTTTAAAATATACATATACAGTATAGCATTAGTTGAGTAAATAAAGAAATTAATGGCTTATTTTACTTTTAAGGCTTGACCCCTCATCTCATCATTCTATCATCACTTGATAAGTTTTTTTCCGTTACCTCACCAATATAAATTTTTTTCGTGTATATACCACAGAATTAAAAAGGAAGGAGTATAATCTAAATTACTTAATTCTGCAGCTATGAAAAATGTGGAACTTTAAATAATAAAATTCAACACTACAAACCGTGCGTTTTTGTTTTCTCTTCTATTTGTCTTATTCAAAGGATCGTCAAAAAGGTTTATATTAGAATAATTAGGAAAAACTCAAAGTTTAAAGTTTCGATTTGAATTGAACGTCGTTAATTTCAGCCCTTGAATTATGTGAATTATTCAAGTTTAAGTTGATAAAGTTAATTAGATTTACTTAAATATAAATATAAACATTATATTTTAATTATTTATTTATGCATATATTAAATATGTTATAATTTAGAAAATAATAGATTCTATCAAATTCATCAAAAGCTTTTAAAATTGGGTATTAAAGTGTTCCAAATGGATTCAATTCATTATTCCATTAATTCTAAATCGAAATCGACTCAATAATGAATTAATTAAACTTAAATGTTTATTGAATCCAACCTGAATGACTTAGTGAGACTTAGTGAGTAAATTATCTTGATTGCACCCTAAGCATACCGGTCGTTTTGTTTAGCTCAAGTTTTCAACTATTGTTTAAACTTCTAAAGCGGATTCTGCAACTGACATAAACAAATAAAGAAGTTTTCTCAGTTTTATAGAAAAAAACACGCATGTTTACTGTCTGAGGTTAGATGAAACAAATAAAAGATGCTAAAATGAGAAAAAAAAATGATAACAAATATATACTGAAAAATTGTTTACACATGGATCATGCGTATCACCTTTTTGGAGTCTCCCTTATTTTATTTCCTTTTATGAACTTGGCAATTGTAAGAATATAACCTTTAAAAACTATAAAAAAAAAAAAAAAAAGAAGAAGTCTTGAAAATAACTTGAATTTTGAAACCATGATTCTTATTTTGCAGAAAACCAGCTTAATTATCTCCAAATAAAAGTGAAGTACTTGCGATACAAGGATAGAAGGTATTTGGGAAATGAAGTTTTTAATTAAATATAAGATAATTTTGACATCTAGATTTAACAAAAAAATATCTTTATTATATGTTAGAAATTGATTTTTAGTTGGATATTGATATAAAATTTAACAGGATAAGGGCTCAGCAAATCCCGTACGCCGAAAACTGTATCATCAATAAATCTACAGCGTCTGATCTACCGTCTCAATCGATCTGTCGTTCCAATTTTTTTTTTTTTTAACGCTAATTGTACAGGATGGGAGCTGATAGGGTCATTTCGGTCTCACCGTCAAAAAATGACGATCAAAGCTCAATATGGCAGAAGCGTAATTTCCGGAAAACAAAGGGAATATTTCCGTCAATCCAATAGGGTTTGTGAGTTTAATAATGGAAAAGGGCGGAAGTCAGAAAAGCATATTCGCATAACCAAGAAGAATTATCCTCAAGGTGGCGTATATCCTTAGCCCTCTTTGAGCCTCGAGGGGGACCCGCAAATGCCACGTGGGAATAAGGAGAATGACGTGGCATGACCATGAATCATATTTAACTGCTTAAGGAAGTAGTTTAGTTTACTCGGACTTCTATGGGCTGCCTGTCCTGTCCGTATCACTATTCGTAAGTGGTCTGAAAGTGAAATCTGAATCTGATTGAAAAAGAATTGTTGAGGGAAACTAAAGCACTCTGAAATTTTGTTGTCTCATGTCTGGCATTTGCCGGTCGATTTTATGCAACCTTTGGATGAGATTTATTTATGGATATAAATTACAATATAATAATAAATAAAATATTAGTATCATTTTGCAATAAGTCAGAAATGGAGGGCAGGCAGAGGCAGCAATCCCATCGCATCTTATACCACCACTTAATCTCCTTCAAATTTCAGTTATACTGATTGATATTTGAAAGCAGCTTTATCACAAATATTTGAGGTCGTAGAAAAAGGAAAATTTTACGCTTTGCTATGCAACCAATAAGGAGTTTGGATGGAGAAATTTTTAGTATCTATTATATAATTTAATAGTAGCATTTACTATTATATTAGCATTGTGCATTTAAACGAGATATTAATTTACTTTATTTAAATAAAAAAAAAAAAAACTTAGGCCAATCAAGTTCTAATTTGGTGACAAAGAAAAGGAAAAATCCTTTTGTTTTTTATTGTCAATTTGGTGGTAGTGTAATTATTGCATGGTCAATTTTATAACATTAAACTCTTGCAGGTGTGCGCATTTGGGGTTTCGAGTGATTGTTTATTGTGGTAAGCCCTGCCTTCCACCATTAGTTAGCAATATTATATTCATATTTGTTATTAATAAAATTTTTAAATTTTATAAATAATAGCAATGAAATAATATATCCTTAATTAGGTATGCACCTTTATTTTTTCGTTCAAGTTTAATGGTTTGCCAAGTGATACCGCTGGCCAAACGGAGGGTAGTGGATTCCTTCTTCGACAAAATACAAAATTAAATTCTCTATCTACATGCTTTAATCATTAGAAATTATCTCATATATTATTAACAAAGTTTATTAAAGTTTATAAATAAAGTTAAAAGAATAATATGTACTCTTAAAAATATATATAATAAAACATGTGAAACAGTTTGAATCGATTAATTTGTGTTCCGAAATATATTTGTTATTACTTGGTGGACCAGATCCAACTCCTTACTTTTACCTTATCCTTTATGCGTTTAAAAAATATGTATGTATATATCATACTGGCCTCATCCTACAATTTTCGATCATGACAGGTATCAAATATTGTCGTATGATTAGATGCGCATGTACTTTATCTTGAGTGCGTTGCTGCGTTTGAATTTTCCTTAGATGTGATGTCTCACAAAAACAAGTGCTTAGCATACCTCGAGGCCGACTGCTTTACATTATCTCCTATATAAAAGCCACCATTTAATCTACCTGTATTTATTTGCTCTCTAGGTTCAGAAGCCACTGCGCTGCTCACTCTTTTTGTCATGGATCACGTATATTACATAGGACTAGTCTACGCACACCTTCAAATTAATATTAGAATAACATAAACAAAAACTTTATAATTATCCAACGATACCTGAAGATTCACACACACGCACACATGTATATATAGCTTGGCCTATGCTAGCTTTCTCAAGTTCTAACTAGAAAAATGTCCTACCATAGCTAACCAGACTGAGTTATTTCAAAGTTCTTTTTTCTTTGGAATTGAACGAATAGAAAGTGAGCAGCAAGCAATCTAGAACTAGAACCCAATACTTTCAAAGCTTCAAAGGATTCCTCAGCCGGCTCCTTCGGCCACATTTGGATTGAACTTGGGGTTTGTCGGGCGTTATTCTGGTTTGGCTAAAGCCCGTAATGCTATTCTTGGGCTTATAAATCAGGTCCATGTTTATCATTTTATAAGGCAAACCCTGGTCCAAGATATAGAGTGGCCTTCGTTTTTAAAATCTAAATGTTAAAAAACGAATTTACTTGTAATAATTTTCTATGTAGTGACAACAAAAAGTCAAAAGCCAGGATGAGCAGTTTTTTTGTTTTAATGCTAGGAAGGAAAAAGAAGGATCACAAAAGTAGAGAGAGCACCTTGGCCGAACTTCAATGAAAGCCGACATGGTTAAGGACTCCGGCCTGCTCCTCTTGAAAGGGGGATACTAAATAATTGCTGATCTACGGTTCAGTGAAGGATTAATGTTGATTAATGTTTTCATCATCTCGGCAGAAATAATCAAAATAAAAGCTTGTTGGTTAACATGGATTGACAAAGAAACGGGTCAAACGCAGCTAGAAAATTAGTTACTGATTTATGATTAATGAATTTTCTTAGTTACAGGTCTATCCCCGTGTTCTGAATTGATTACTTCCAAAGATTTCAGCTTGTAAGCACAAAATATTAAGGACAATCCAGATTTCTACGCAGATCACCATAACTCGTAAATTAGAAATGCAATGATTCTAATAAACTTTCAGAAACTCTAAAAAAGCTTTTGTCTTCTGTAAATATACTCGAAAGAACAATTCAATATCAACACTGTTTCATAGGAGTCCTACATTCAAAGCACCGATCAATTGATTAAACATTGAATTCAACCACCGCCTTATTTTCACAAACAAACTGCTACACCCTACAAACTTATCTACCCTAAACCCAGAAAAGGCCTTAAGTTTAAAATCGACGCTGTCTTCCAGACACTGATTATCCAGCGAAGTCAGTCAATCTGGACCTGAAACACATCAGTCCTTTCCTCCTGCTTGATCTTCGGCACAACCACTTTGAGCACACCATTCTTCATCTCAGCCTTAATCTGATCCGTTTTGTAAATCTTCTCAGGCAAATGGATTCTGCTTGTATATCTTCCGACAGCATCCTCATCTTCGGATTCCTTGGCTCTCTCGCCTTTGATGATTAAAGTGTTCTGCTCCACATAGACCTTGACATCCTCTTTTCCGAGCCCTGGCATGTCAATCCGAAGGCTCAAGGCGTCCTCTGTTTCCTTAGCATCCCAGCTTCGGCGTAGGCCACCACTCATGCCACGGGAGGCAGAGAGGAACGGGTTGTCAATGAATTGGTCCATCATGTTCAGGACTTGGCTTAGGCTCCTTGTTGGAGAGAAGGGATCAAAAACATCTGCATGAAAAATGGAAGACCAGATCAGCAACAATTTAGAAAATCAAAAGAGAAAATAAAAGAATTTGGAATGATAGACGTAACGATAGACAACAACCAGAGAAGAAACTATCGCCACGCCGAGAAAGTGAATTAACACTGCGTCGGTCATCGCTGAGGTCACGCTCGTCACCATCGTCGTCGAATTGACGAATGGCGTTGGTGTTAAAGAGTCTTGAAGTGGACGGTGCAACAGCCCGACGAATCACGCGTGTGGAGCTGGGTAGGATGTTTGAAGAGAAAAGCCTTCTGAGAGCTAGAGAAGATGCCATTGCTACTGATTGCCAAACAGAATAATCTCGAAGTTGCTAAGAGAACTTGACGAGAATCCAGGAACTAACTAGTGTCTTTGCTGGCTGGGAAGCTGTCAAATGGCGGGTTTATATCTCTGAGGGTGGAAGCTGCTAGAGAGAGGGATTGCTCTGTCATTGGATCATTCTGGAAGTACACATCAGACATACTATTATCCTATCGAGATCTGCTCGGCTCCAAGAAAACAGTAATTGATGCATACGGACTTTTTTGGGCTTAGGCCCATTAGCCTTGGATTTGTCATTTCTTCTAATGAGACTAGTTTACCTATTTAGAAACAATAAAATAAAAGCACTCCAAATATATATTCGTAGAAGAGAACTGGAAGCTTCAGAATTTTCAGTTAACATTTTTATTAGGAAATAAAGAAAATTTTTTAAAAATTCTTTTGATGAATTTGGTGAATATTTCCATTTTGATTCCTAAAAAGAAAATGAAATTCAGTAAACTAAACCCTACCGCAATCCACGCTAACCAGAAAAAGCCTAATTTAGAGGAAAAGATCACTGCGTAACAAATTTGCATGATTAGAGTACAATTATTATATTATAAATAGTAATCATGTAACTAATGGTAATGGAGTCAATTTAATTTGAATATCTCAAAAAAAAAATTTGGTGATTAATATTATTATTGTTTTTATAAAATTACAAATATAAAAAAAATTACATTCAATTTAATTTGCGAGGAATTCTTATTCGAATTGGAAGATTCAAATCTCTGGGGCTGCACTATACAAAAGTTCGCCGAAAGCCCATTAAGGCGCTCTGGGATGATTTTGACATTAAGCAGCGAGCTAGTAAGCATGCTAATGAGAAGAGTGAAATTGAAAGGTTATCAAGTAGTGATGAATTACAGTCAAGCTCTCTTTCTTTCTCAAGTTGGTTGCCAAGTTTCGATGATGAGTTGCTCCTATATCTTGAACAACAATGGAAGTGATATCTCTCTTGACATTTTAATGCTGCCCAGTTTCAATTCCCAAAGTTGTTTTTCCGTGCTTTTATATCTTATTTTCTGGAAAAATTTAAACTGCTTTAGAAAATTTTTTTTCCTGCCATGTTACCTAAAATTTGCTGCAAAAGGAGTTCATTACTTTGGAGTTTATGTTACTCACTTTTTCGGACATATATATAAACAAATCTTCTTTTTCTCTTTCTTTTCTTTTTTTCCCCACCAAAAAGCTGCTTGTTCTACATTCATAAATGGAAGAAGGGTTTCTGAAAGAACCGATCATTAACTAAATTTATTTCACTTTAAAATGGGAAATTGTCAAATACTACTGGATGTTTCTGGAAATTTTTCTTTTCTCTTCCAAAAAATAGGAAAACTCTGGAATCTGAACATTTACAAACTCCTCTTCCCAGGTGTATGGTTGCTTTTCCTGATGATTATAAGAATCTTGTCCCCAGGCTTCTCATGGAGACCATGGCAGCTGTGAGGTCAAGTTTTTTTCTCACATTAACCTTGCTACTGGAGAGTTTGTTCCCGAAACAAAAGAACTTGCTAAGGTTAACAGTTAGCTTTATGATATCCTTAGTTGTTATTTGCATGTATATATTTATCTGTCTGATTTTCAGCTAAAGGGCTGCTCTTGATTATTGTATTCTCATATTCCTTGTTAATGATGTCAGGTATATTAGACATTTTATCTGGAGACCCGCAAAAGGGCAGTAAGATTCAGACTAAGCATCTAGAAGCCCTAACTGACTTGCACAATATGACGGGGAGCTTTATGAGAAATATCCAGCATATATTTTCACACTCTGATCTCCAAGTTTTAATGGACACACTGAAGGCAGTGTACTTCCCGTATGAATCATTTAAACAGAGGTAATAACAGGTAGAATAAAATGCAAATGCCTCTCTTTTGTTCTTTTTACTATTTATAAATCTAGATGCGCAATGTCTACAGATTGTCCTGCTTCTCCATGTACCTGCCAAACACTTGAGTATGGTGCAGGCTCAGGTTGTTTAGTAGGATGCCAACCAATTATGCTGTCTATTTTTTATCACTGTCCTCATGATTTTTCTAATTCAAGTTCCATTCAGGTTTAGGCTCAGCTTGTTTAGTAAGATACCAACAAATTACGCTGTCTATTTTTTTACATCAAGTTGCCCTCATAATTTAAACCCGAATGCCAACAATTCAGGTTGCCCTCATAATTTTCTACTTCCAGTTCCATTCGGGTTTAAACTATTTTCTTCTAAGCAGAGAAGATGCAGGTGCAACCTTTTTCTTATGTCTGCATCATTTCCGATTCTTTCAATTTTATCTCTTCCTGTTGAAGAGCATATTTTGGTGTTCTCCGTTTGTTAGCGAGTAACTTGGATATTTTAGGTATGGACACATCGAGCGTGCTATCCTCCCCTCTGAGATTGGTGGGGTGGATCTCAGGGGAGCTGTCACTCATGGCGTGGGAGCCCGGGCATTGAACTCAGTGAGACAGTTCGTAGAATGGAAGAATCTATTCCTCAAGTTATTGCACTTCTTAAGGCAGCTGTAGAGAGGTGCATCAGCTTTACCGGTGGTTCAGAGGCAGATGAGCTAATTCTTGCACTTGATGACATGACGTTACAGTACATTTCTACCCTCCAAGACACCCTGAAATCACTTAGAGCTGTCTGTGGAGTGGATCATAAGGACATGGGCTTGGACAAGAAGAAAGGGGCTCAAAATTCAAGAAAAGTTGACTTGATCTCAAATGAGGAGTGGTCAATTGTTCAGGGAGTATTCCAGATGTAGTTTCAGACAGTCCAACAACCAGGTATTGCGTCTTTGAAGCACATAACAAATCGTGAAGCACAACAGCTGCCGGCTGATATCGAATACTTGAGTAATGTGCATTCTGCTGTTTCAATGCCAATCTCTCCTGTTCTTTCAACCTTTCAAGCCTAACCAGCTGTATATGTAAAATAATTTAATTAGAAACTGTATAATTTAACTCTAATAAGTTATTATTCTATTGAGTTAAATTAATTCTAAAAGAAAGTTGAACATTTGTTTATTATAATGAATAATGATAAGTTATCTCTTGAGGTGACAAATATATATATATTTATATTTTGCTTTTGAATTATATTATTCCAATCAAGGTCAGTTAAAAAACTTCTTGAACTCCGATTCTGGGTACCAACTCGGTAATCCTATTCCAAGCCTTGTCTGTAAAATGCAGCGTCTGAATTTGGATCAATAAATTTTGGTAAAAATGATTTTATTTATTTATATTTTTTGTTATTATATTTTGTAATTAAATGTTAACATTTTTGTCCCAAGGTAAATGCAAAACTTAGAGCACCATTTATCCACTTCAGCTTTTGACTTTCTCAAATTTATTCTACATTTTCAAACCAAGATCATTTTGAATTAGTCAGTCTTACCTAAACCCCTAAATTGAAATTTTAACAAAATGCCATTGCTTTCCTTTCCTTTGATAAAGGAAAAGGACAGCAAATGGGCATCGGTTTAGGTCTTGATAATATTCTCTTGCTTTTCAGCTTTGATCGAATGACAAATAAAGCAAAGTCATGTCTTGTTTCAGAATCCAAATCATATAGCTTTATAGCAGCAGCAATGTATGTAATTCAAGAGATCGTTTCAAACTACACATTGCAAAAATCTGTAATAATAATAATAATAATAATAAAAGGAATCCATCAAAGAGAACAAATATAATTGAATTATAGCCGAATAAGGATCCAGAAAGCAAGGAAAAAAACAAAAATATCCTACATCTATGCATATGTAAAAAAAGTAGGTCTACTAAGGTATACCGTGGTGCGCTGTAAATGAAATTCAATTTGTTACCTCAAAATTGGAAAGAGATCATCTTTCTTTCTCAGCAGCTTGACCAGAATTAAAAAATGCATATGAAGGAATAGATAAATTTAGTCCAAACAAGATATAAAAAGAGTTACAATAATAAGTTATACCTACCTCGGCCCTTTTCTTCTCTAGTAAATTTGATGAAAGGGAGTTTGGTATAGTCTCAACCAAGCTGTGAGATACCAAGAAAAAAGTTTCATCCATGATTTCTCAAATTTTAGCATTACTACAAAAGCACACGTTTATTAACTAGAGAAAAAAAAAAGTAGTTGTAGTAGTAGAGTAGTAAGAATAATAATAAGAGGTCTACCTCATTGGCTTTCAATACCAAAACATCTATGCACAGAATGCACTAATATCGGCGAACTGGACTTCTTGAGGACCTCCTGTGATGATGTCTACCAGGGGAACGAGACCTGCTGCGATTAGGGTGCCTATCCCTGCCTCCATCTCTGCCATTCTTGTACCTCCAATCCTTTTCTACATCCCTATTACCTCTCCCCTTCCACTCTCGAGACCTTTCACGATCCAAATCACGTTCCCAATATCTGTCCCGATCCTTGTCTCGGTCACGATATTTGTCCCTATCACCTGACTCACTTCTCCTCCTCCTCTCATATTCGTCCCTCTTCTTTCTCCGTTCCTCAACTTCTTTCTCTCTTGCTAATTTTTCCTCTTCCCTTGCTTTCTCCTTAGCTTCCTGAAAAGTTCATTCAGCTTCTTCATTCACCGCAAAAGGTTAAATGAATTCAAGAACTCACAATTCATTCTAGGCAGAAACACTTACCTTGAACTCAGAGATGAAATCCCGAACCATGCCGTAACCAATATGTTGCTTTCCTGTAACATGGGACTGAGTCCTCTCAGCAGCATCATTAGCTACCAAAAAAGATCCACAAACCTCACATAGAGCCATCTTTTTCTCCTGCGCAAGCACCAATACTTTATCATTTTGACATTGAGTCAAGACTGTCTTCTCAGCATTAAGCGCCTCCACCTATAAAAATATATCATAGGTCAAACTTTAAAAAGTGAACTAAGACAAATTTAAAAAATCAGGAAAGAAATGACTTAAATAATCATAATTGATACCGCAATTAAACAAGAAAAAATGATTTCCAATGTGGTCAAATGCTGCCTGTCCAGGATGTGGCAACATTAAATATCTCATAAAATTTTTAGGATCAATTACTAACAGATAACGGAAACTCTTTAATAGCACCTTCCTCATAAGCGCCTCAGCTTCATCCACCTTTCCAGCTTCACCCAGGGTCTCCACTTGTTCCAGCAGGTTTTTTATTTTTTCCTCCAAGACAGCTAGCTGTTCAGACTTTTCTGCGGATAATGGAGCAGGTGGTGCTGGTTCCACCTCTTGAGCAAGGCGTTCACGTCCCCGCCTAACTCTTCTGTCAAGGTCCATCACCTAAGGCAGAATAGGCATGTAATGTAATATGTGAAAATTACAATTGTTGTCCCACGAAATTAAAAGAAATATTAGGTCGAAAAGAAGGGCAATGGAACCCACCAATTTCTCACAAAACTGAGCCAGTTCAGCCTCAAATTTGGGCACATAAGCATCGTGTCTCGGGGACTTCTCAAAACTAAAGTCATAAATTTCAAACACCAGCTCGAAATATGAATCCCACAGCACAATCACGAAAAATGTATTTTGATCAGAAAAGGCATAATTAAAACTGACAACTCAACCTCCGAAGTCAGAGACTGCAAAGCTATTTTAGTAAACTAAGCAAAACACATTATGCAATTTACAGGGGAAAATAACAAGCAGTAAATTAGCAAATGGGACAAACAAACGCAGCAGTACTGGATGCCAAAGCAGCAGCAAGAATATAATCTAAACCATGAGACTCTTTAGAGTCACCTGGATTCGGACCTTCACAACAATATAACTATAAAAATCAACCACAAAACCCAAGACAAAATAGAAAGACAAACCCCGAAAACCTTGAGTTATATTTCACCCACTTTGGAAATATCAAAGCAAAGATTTCTTTTCTCCCCAAAAATTAATCCCTATGGAAATATCAAAAGTTTATGGCAAAGATTGTATTAGACTTCATTCTAGCAATAATACAATCTCAGCTTTTAACATATCAGATGAGGTGAAATTGACTCGGAAGGCAAAATAAATCCAAAAGATTTTCAAAAGGGACAACATTTTGAGACAGGTCAAACGGGAAAAAAATAGTGTCAATAAAAAGGAGAAAGTAATCTTCTATATGCATCATCCATCAGTTACATAATCCAGGAATGATACCATCAATAAAACAGGCAAAGAGGTAATGTTAGAAAGTTAAATCCAGGATACCACCAAGATCCTTATATTCATTAAGATAAAAAGCAGCCATGCAATGTCTTTTTAAGTGAGGATGCTAATAGGAGGGAGATCCAATAACAAGATGTCAATGACTAGGCATCAATAGTATGAAAAACAATCAATTAGTTTTCTATAAATTTATGCAATTTGAATTTTTCATGGCTATTGCCACTCCAAGTTACATAGAAACATGCAGTTTTTTTTTTTCTTGTTTCCCCTTATACAATAAAATTGAGTTCTTAAGCATTTTTTTTGTGAGAAAAGTCATAGGTTTAGAAAGCACCCGACACAAAATGTCCCAGATGTCTCATGCATGGGTTGTGAATCAATAAATTGAGCTCCCAAGCAAACATCCTATGTTGATGAGGGTTCAGTTATCTCTCCCAACCCTTTGCACGGATCTGATCAAAATGATTAGATCAGTTACCTCAAAAAGAAAAACGAGCAACACCTTAGCATACCGCGTGTAATGCATATTTAAGTTCCATCCTACACGGACATATGAAGCAGCTAACTTAATAAGTTAAATACAAGATCAGTAATATTCTTGCAGAAAACAGGTCATTTTGAGCAAAAGTAACCACAAAGGCTAAGCAAGGTTAAAAACCAGCAGAATAAGCACAGAAATTAAAACAGCTTGTTGTGATACATTTGTACAAAAAGAAAATTTCATAGCATAACAATCTGAAGAGAATGCCCATTTCAATCACACCTTTCTTTCAACTTTTGATCATGAACTCTAGGGCATGGTCCTGATGCACAAAAAAAAAACCACCACCAAAAAACCCAAAAAAACGGTTATTAAACTTCCTCATTCTCCATAAGCATATTAATGTTGTAGCTACTGCTGAGAAATAATGCAGCCAAAGAACATCAATAAGGAATAAAATAAGGTTAAATAAACTTCAGCAAAACATTCTCCAATTATGTTATCAATTTTCTTAAACCTAAAACTTTCTTTTGTTTCGTTTTCTCGGGCAACCAAAGAGCAAGTCAAAAATTAATCAAACAAATTGAAAACGCACCGAGATCACTGCGAGTGTTGACGAAGAGGTCGTGAGGACAAAAGCGAACCATATAGAATGCACAAACATCTTTATCATCCCATCGAATTTCCCTGTATCCCTTTTTCTCTTCCTCCGTTAAATTACGAGCTATAAATTTTCAAAAATCGTAAAAAAGAAAAATCAAAACTAAACTCATATAAATACAATAAACTAAACTAGTCTCGGGAATTTCCAAATACCTGCTCCCATGAGTTCGTCAAGCAGAGCTCGCTGTGCATCCATGGCTTAGATTTGATATAGCAAGAGAGATTAAAGAATTTAAGGATCTTTGTAAACCGAAATCCTTTTTTTTATTTAAAAAATACGCAAATCGAAATATTAGTTTAAATAAATCAGTGGGAAAGAGTTTTAGGGTTTTAAGGATGGAAGGATAAGTGCAGGCAGTTGATTTTAATTTTTAACGCTACCGATTTGGTCTTTTATAGTAGGAGATAAACAACAAGGCAGAGTAAAACGGCGTCACTTGTCTCAGACAATGACAGTGCGATGGGCGTAGATAAAGGCACAACGGTAATCCTTCTGACAAATGACCGCGGGAGTAGAATCAATTTTTTTTTAATTTTTTATTTAATATTATATTCAATACTTATTATTATTTTCGCAATTTATCATTTTTGCGATTTTTTTTCTTTGAACGTAATTTTTATAAAAGAAAAAAAGAACTTATTTGTACTTTAGCATGATGATGATGATGGGAGGTGATTTTGTTTAATGATTTTACTTTATAATAATAAATTTCATTCTCATCTCTAAATTTTAAACATGCAATTTCTCGTATGTTAACCAAGTATTGGTAGATAAGAAGCAATTATATATGAAGAAGAAATTCGTCCACATGGCAGCCCAATTGCTGCTGATAAATGCTTCCTTGTTCTCAAGACAAAGGAAAGCTCCTGTTGGATGGAAAGTATATAAAAGACAGAAAAAACTACTGGCTCTAAGGAGCTAAACCACAAAGCAATCCCTTCACAGAATTATCCCCGAAACCAAATTCCTGTGGCTCTCCTTTAGTTTTTAATGGACACCCAAAACATGTCAAGAAATGAGATAAGCTCTTCACTGGGTTCATCATTACCAACATCAACCAAATCTGTAACCTAACCTTACTTCAAGTTCAACAATGAATGACACAGTAGACAAGCTGGTCATCTTTCTAGCTAAGAGAGATGGCATCGACAAGCTTGTCAAGACCTTCCAATATGTCTCCAAGCTTGTTCACTGGCAAGTAGAAACCACTCACCCAGAAATTGCAAACAGGTTCAAGCAATGGGAGGTTGCCTCCGGTCTTAGCAGAAAAGCCTTTAGAACTGGCAGGTTCCTGACTGGTTTCAATGCCTTGAGAAGAAACCCTGGTTCCACTCCAACTTTCAAGTTCCTAGCTGTTCTTGCTAATGCCGGAGAGATGGTCTATTTCTTTTTTGACCACTTTCTTTGGCTATCAAGAATTGGAACTTTGGATGCCAAGTTGGCAAGGAGGATGAGCTTCATATCTGCATTTGGTGAGTCATTCGGTTATATTTTCTTCATTGTTTCAGATTTCATTATCATGAAACAAGGGCTAGAAGCAGAGAGGAAGCAGCTCATTGCTTTAACAGAGGAAGAGTCAAAAGATGCAAGAGAGAAGATAAGAAAGATCAGAGCTGACAGGGTGATGAGGTTGATGGCAGTGGCAGCAAATATCGCTGATTTATTTATTGCACTTGCAGATATCGAGCCCAACCCATTCTGCAACCACACTGTGACTCTTGGCATTAGTGGCCTGGTCTCCGCATGGGCCGGTTGGTACCGAAATTGGCCCTCGTAAAAAAAAAATATTATTATTATTATAGTGAAAAATGAAGAACAAGGTCTTATTATTAGAAGGAACTCTTCTATATATTGCTGTAAGCAGCCCCCAGATCGTGAGGATTTCATTATGAGACATCGATTTTCCATATATGTTTATTTTGTTCGGAGGTATGGTTTTACACTTCTACTGCTAAAACCAGTTTATGATTTAAAAAAGGTTGTGGTGCACAGTTAGTGAATGTTTTCAAGATTGAGTTTGGAAACTAGTAAATTTTGCTATTTTTAATTTTAAAAAAGGGGTACTTCGTATGTAATCCTTTATGATATTTTGTCAATAGGTATAATTTTAAAGAGTTTTAATAGCAGGAGAGTACCCTAAAATAAAAAAATTAATTAATTTCAAAATAAAATTTAGAATATAATGGCCATATCACCCAAAGAAAAGAAAATTGGCTTGAATATTAGTAGCATTTTCTGTACTTCTATTTTCCTTTTTTTTCCCCTTTGCTGATCATATACAAATGCAATCATGGAAATTCAGGGCGTAAACGATCATAAAAAGAAGGGCCCCAAGAAAAAATAATTGATCCAATAATGGTCTGTCTTGCTTCTCAAAGTTCCAAAAGTCTGAAACTTGAGATACCCATCTCTGCGCTAGTGCCTGATCGTATCTTTTCCCCATAATTTCAGTCTTTCATTATTCTCGTTTTTTTTTTTTAATTTATTTAATAAATTTGCTTCAAATGCAAATAAAAATTTTTTTAAAAAAAAAACCTGTTGTCTGTCTCTTTTTAAGTCAAATAAAGCAAATGCAAATGTTGCCAGTCAAAGTTCAACCTTCGAAACTTTTCCTGCTACCACTCCCCACTAAGTTCAGTGAATGGAGAAACAACGTTCAGATAATGGACGAAGAAATATACAGGAAAAAGCCAAAATGTTTTCGGAATGTAGACTCCATCGCTCTTCATCTCTGCCACCGGTTGCCAGAGCTCCACCTCCTCCTGCAAAGGAACTCAAACTAGCAGCAATAGCTGTCGATTTGAACGTTCGGCTGAGATCCGCTGACATGCCTCCTACAATGCAAGAGCGAGCTATCCGGAGGGCCAGAGCTCTAATCAACGCCAACCCAGACAATAACAAACGACCCAATCCCAATCCTACTCAACTCGCAATGTGCCTTAAGAAGGTACCCTACAATTTTGCCTCTTTTGTTCTTAAAGCTTTTACCTTTGAGGCTTGAAAATTTTTGATGCAGGAATTCGATGCATTGTATGGACCGGCATGGCATTGCGTTGTAGGGAGGAGTTTTGGGTCGTTTTTGACGCACGCGAGTGGAGGATTCTTGTATTTCTGTGTGGACAAACTCTGTTTTCTTCTCTTCAAGACGGAGGTCCATCCGGTTGTTAAACCTCCTACATTGCTTAGATTAAAAATTAATAATGCCTAATGTTTTCGGTAGAGAAAGGCAATTCAAATTTCTTTCTATTTCGATCTTTGCTTTCATCGTAAATGGAGGGTGCTCACTTTATGTGACCTCCCCAACTCCTCAAACATTATGGTGTAATTTCATTTGAGGATGGTTTTACAAAATTTGCAGTCTTGTTCATCTTTTTAGGCTTTAAGGCACTAAAATTTGGATATGAAACTTGCAAGACAGAGGAGGTATAGTTCCAATTCTTTGCACATTGAGAATACAATAAACATCTTACGAAAGGATGAAACCTTTGGAATCAAACGAACGAAGGATCAATTGAAGTTGAACTATCACTTAAATTGAGCATGATTGAAACGGAAGTTTTATCTATTGTCTATTTCCATTCATTATGGTACAATGATCAAACATTCAAACTTCATTTTTGTATGTTAAAATTGTGCTTATACAATTGTCTACGAGCATAATTTTTAAGCTTTCATATTTTGATTCAGTTGTTAACATAATATACAAAACTCAGTAGGCTGAAATTACGCCTGCAACCGAATGTTAGCGTAGCAATGTGTATTTTTTTTCTCTTCGTCCGTAAGGAAGGGTAGTCTATTTTCAGTCTTTAAAAACTTTTTCCATTTTTATATTGGAATACATGAAAATTTAATTGAAAACAAATATATATATATATATATATATATAGATAAACATTCGAGTCTAATCTTTTAAACAAACAAATGTATCAAAATTTTAGTTAATGGTTAGGTGTTTTATTATACTTTTCTAATTAGTAAAGATTATTTTTTTTCCTTGTATTCGTTGATAAAAAAGGAAGGGAAAGGGAAAGGGAGAGGGAAATTTGTTGATGAATTTTTTTATTTGGGTGTAATATGTATTAAAACAAAATCTAAAGATAAATATTAAAAAAAATGTTTCAACCAAAAACATGACGTGTGAAAATAAAGGAATTATCGAAGAGCAAAACGTCGTAGTTTTGATATTTGGTAGGACCCACCCCCAATGATATAACTAACCCAGCTTTATGCAAATCCTCAAGTCTTATCCATTCCCCGAATGGAGTAGAAGAATTCTTTAAAGCAAATCAAAATTCTGATTCTAAATCACTGTTATTTAGCTTTTCGCTCCATTTCCCAAACCGTACTTTCCACATCCATGGCCAGAGGAATCCCAAACTACAACGGTGATGGCGGCTACTATGACGAGACTGGCAGCGGAGGCGGCGGCGGCGGTGGAAGTCAATACCTAACGCAACGTTCTCCTTCTGCCTCTTCTTCGTTTTCGCCCTTTGACTCTTTCTGCCATTCTTCGTTGGATCGTGTTAGTATCGGAGACGTATTTTTCGGCACCGACGATATAAGGGACACTAGAGATTTACCGTGCAAGGGAGATGTGATGGAGAGTTACCGTAGAGAAACAGCAATGAAATCCTTGAGGCGGCGGTCAAAGAAAGGATCGATTTCGAATTTCGGGTGTGTCGAGTTCTTGAAACTTTTATTATGTTGCTGCAGATGTATAATATAGGTTGATTGTTGATTTATTTCTAGTTAATAAAGCTGAAAAGTTGCACTGTTTTAAGTTTCTATTGATAATTGAAATTTATTTCCAATAATTATCGACCATGTAGAAAACGTTAGGAATAAGGAAATCGCTGTGCAGAGTTGTTTCCTTCAAAAACGAACAAATCATTGTGATATAATTAATGCAAAAATTTATTGGGTGGTTTACTTGCTTTTAGTTGTTTTAAGTTAGCGTGACTACTGACCGAGAATCGCAATTTAGAATTTGGAGTTATTTGAGCAGCACGATACCCGACGTCTGATCCACAACTCTTTGCTTTGTCTTTTATTTGGCTCGATTTCATTTTTAATCTATTTTTGTGATGGCTAGTTACATTTTCTTTGGTTTTTATAATTTTTTATGCTATTATTTATATGATTCAGAAGTTTTCACCCACAAAGTCGGTTATGATGTGAGCTGGCATTTGTTTTTATTATACTATTTTAATTTTAAATTGAATTATTCAAATTATTTGATTTTCATCAATCGAAACGTAATTTCGGAATTAACAAATCAAATCATATTTTGTTAGTTCAATAACTAAATTACAATAATGATATCTTATTTGAATGTATCAATGCAGTAAGCTGATGATGTTCACGTTCGTCGTTCGGTAAGAATGAAAAGAAATATAATTTTGGAAGGTCTTTTTCTTAGTTCTTACATCTCATTGGTATATTATAGACAACCATAAAAAGCAAGACATGGAATTCGATCCTTTTAGCCGGGAATAATTATAACATTGTGAACCAAAAATTTTGTACTTATAAGGTATATAAATCACTTACTCTTTTCGTTGGGGCTTCATTGGTAAACATGCGGCTAGGCTAAAAAAATAAAGTAAATATTTCATCTTCGAAGCAATTTGTGTATGAATTCCTAGAGTAAATGATGAAATTGGTTTAAAGTAGAGCTCGGTTGATAACTTGTCAGATAAAAAACGGTTAAATGAATAATACTTTTGAAGTATAAAAGAAATTAAAATGGCACCAGTATCAAATGCTAATATAATAGCATTAAAAGTACGGACATTTGATTCAATTAATTGATAAATGATAGTTTGACTAAAATACAATAAAGTTTTAATTCTCAATTTATTTTTTTCCTAATATAAATGTTTATCGATATTTATTAACAATTTTATGATTTAGACACTTAATTGAATTATGTTATCTTTAAATTTTTTATATTAATATTTAAAGTTAAATAAAAACAATTATATTCTTGTAACAATATTTCGGACCAAGCTGGCCCAACTTAAATAAAACCCAAATTGAGTGAAGCCCAATACGTACACCTTGGCGCATCAACTCTGTTTTTCAGGCCCTTCGGCAAATTGGATCAACGTAACGGTATAAACCGCCAAGTACCCAGAAAGTCGCCACTCACTCAGCGCCTCGCCGTGACTAGTGGGCGGTTAATTTTTGAACTTCAAGCACCATGAAAAGGTTGCAACCTTTTATGCTTGTTATAAACTTCCATTTGCCATTCATGTCATCTTCTTTTTAAAGATTCAACAGCAAACCAATCCCAAGTCTCTTTCCTACTCATTAAAGAAAAAAAAAAACTTTTACACCTTAAAAAAATTCCATTTTAATTCTTCTTGGCTAAATGGCTCCTGCATCGTTGACTGCTCGTTTCCAGCAATCTGTTACTCCCAATGCCCTCAGAGCCTATCTTGCAGAGTTCATTTCCACATTCTTTTATGTATTTGCAGTTGTTGGTTCCGCCATGGCTTCACGTTAGTGCTTTTTAATTATTTCTCTTACTTTCTTTTTTTTTTTCTTAAACGTAAAAAAACGTGATCGACGACTTGTTTTTACCAGGGAAATTGATGTCAGACTCGGTAACTGATCCGTCTAGTCTGGTGTTAGTTGCCATTGCGAACACCTTTGCGCTATCCTCGTCCGTTTACATTGCAGCAAATGTCTCTGGTGGCCATGTGAACCCGGCCGTCACCTTTGGCTTGGCAGTTGGAGGTCATATTAGTGTCTCAACGGCTCTGTTTTACTGGATTTCTCAAATGTTAGCCTCTGTCATGGCTTGCCTTTTGCTGAAGGTCACTACTGTTTCGGAGGTATAAGAAACGACTTTGTTTCATTTCATCTTTAGCAGACGCAGTTCAATTTCTGAAGATTATTTTTTTTAAGAAATGTTACTACTAAAATTTAAGGAAATCATGACGTTAACTTCATTTACAAGCACATGTTATTCTCTTGTTCTGTTTTTTATTACCTTAAATGGCGACTTTGCATTAGGAAAACTGGAAAACAGATGTAGAATTTTATTTAATTTATTTTAACACTATGGATGAATATAGGGAAGCTTTAAAGATGACATAAAACGACTGAATGAAGGTCGACTGTGAATAAAAATAAAATAATTAGTTCAAATTCAATGTCAGTTTTCTTTCCGTTCTTCTTCAATTTATAGAAAAAAAAATTGGATTTCTTGGATTCCAAGATGTTTAATTCTATTCATTTTTTTCTTTTCTCTTTTCGTTTTTCCGTGAAAATTAGTGATTTTTTTTTCAGGTCAGTCCATATAGACTATGAGAGCGAAAAGTTTATGTAATTTTAACTGTAATTTTTGCAGCATGTCCCAATTTATGCAATTGCAAATGAAATGACTGGATTCGGGGCATCCATGCTGGAAGGTGTGCTTGCATTCGGTTTGGTGTACGCTGTTTATGCTGCTGGTGACCCTAGGAACGGTGCATTGGGGACCATTGGACCATTGGCTATAGGAATGATGGCAGGAGCCATGGTCCTGGCCGCAGGGCCATTCTCTGGAGGATCAATGAATCCTGCATTAGCTTTTGGGTCCGCTGTCGTTGCAGGTCGCTTCAAGAACCAGGCGGTTTACTGGGTGGGGCCCCTGATTGGAGCAGCAGTTGCAGGGCTTCTCTATGACAATGTTGTGTTCCCCGGTCAAGCATCGGTTACTGGAAGAGTGAATTCAGAAGGAACTGCGGTTTAATTAACTGTTTTCCTTCTGTACTAACTAACCAAATTTCTTTTTTTTTTTTTTTTTGCTATTTTTATTGTTATTTCACCCCAACGAGATGTCTATCAATTGATTTGACCTATGTACCAGTGCCATTATTGTCTTGGTTATACTTGCCTCCCTTTTCAAAATTTGTCACGAAAGGTCCTGCAAATAATGAATTTACTCTTGAAAAGATAAAAGAACTAACAGTTTAATATCAAAGTTAATAGTCCATATCCATGTCGATAGAAATCGTAGGATGGCTGACATTGCTACCAAAAACGAGTTGAATGAACCCGACTCAAAATGGAGGTTAGTTACATCCTTTGCTGGTTCCTTGCTACTCACTTCAATTACAACCGAATACTCTTTAAAGTTATCAAAGCTTCTTACAATAAAGGCTACTAGCACTAGGTAATGCATTCTTTCAGTACAGTGTAAATCATCAAATTAATTATAAATTACCATTGCATTTAATATAAAAATATTACTATAAAAAATAATTTAAATAATCTTAAAGAACACTCGTTATTAACATTCATATTAATATACATTTATATTTATTATGATATTTAGTATAATAAAAAAAAAGTCAGTGGTAGTATAAATTTTGCGATTATGGAGTTGGTGGGTTATGTAAATTACAACCCAGTGGGAAACTAAAAACTAATAATTAACTAGGCTCAACGCTAAGGACTTGGACTTGGGCAATGTTTTAGGCCCATAAGCTTCAAACCCCCTCAAGATTTCGAAAATAATTCGCACATCTATTTCCCGCTCTTGGGATTTTCATTATCACCGCCAATGCAGTTGCGTTTCTCAAACGCTCAAATTTCCTGCCTTTCAAAAAACTGAAAAACCTCCAAAATCCTTTACATTTTCTGTAACAACGGTTTCGATCTCCGACACCGTTTACTGTTACCGAATACGGCAGATCCAAACTCAGGCAGGAAACCTTCACTAGCTTTTCGCTGTAAATTGCTCGCTTTCAGTCTCGCTCTCAACGACCGAAGCATACCAAGCGAAACCTCTATTAGGCAACCAAGGTAAAGCTAATTGCACTCTATACAGTTACTTGTTCCTCAATTCCATGCGATTTCTCTCCATTCCCAGGGTTATCTTGTCACGAACTGTTCGATCTTTGAAATTCTAGGGTTTTCCTTCTCTGAGTCCTGTTGTTAAGGCGAGATGTACATCAAGGAGATATGCTTGGAAGGGTTCAAATCCTATGCTACGAGGACGGTGGTCCCTGGTTTCGATCCTTTCTTCAATGCGATAACAGGTTTAAACGGGTCGGGCAAATCGAACATTCTGGACTCGATTTGTTTTGTTTTAGGAATCACCAATTTGCAACAAGTTCGCGCTGCCAATCTTCAAGAGCTCGTTTACAAGCAAGGCCAAGCCGGGATTACCAAGGCCACGGTGTCCATTACCTTCGATAATTCTGATAGATCCCGAAGTCCACTCGGTTACGAGGACCACTCAGAAATTACTGTAACTCGACAAGTAGGTGATGAATGCCTTTTTTTTCTTTCTTTTATTTCAATATGATTTTGTTTCAATTTGAATTATTGTTGCAAATGTCTCGTTTCTTTGATGTTAATTTACGTGCTTTCATGGGACTCCGTATTTTTAAATTGAAAGTGCATTTGAAACCTCCGCAGATTGTGGTTGGCGGAAGGAACAAATATTTGATCAATGGAAAACTTGCGCAGCCGAGTCAAGTGCAGAACCTTTTCCATTCCGTTCAACTTAATGTTAACAATCCACATTTCCTCATTATGCAAGGTCGGATCACCAAGGTTTTAAATATGAAACCTCCCGAGATTTTATCTATGCTTGAAGAGGCTGCCGGGACAAGAATGTATGAAACGAAGAAAGAGTTTGCGTTAAAAACACTTGAGAAAAAACAGAGTAAGGTTGATGAGATTAATAAACTTCTTGATCAGGAAATACTACCTGCTTTGGAGAAGCTAAGAAAAGAACGAACTCAGTATATGCAATGGGCTAACGGGAATGCCGAGCTGGACAGACTTAAAAGGTTTTGTGTTGCCTATGAGTATGTTCAAGCAGAGAGGACTAGAGATAGTGCGGTTGGTGAAGTGGAAAGTGCAAGGGCAAAGATTGCCGAAATTGATAATGATACAGAAAGGACAAAGGTGGAAATTCTGGATATGGAGTCGAGCATATCAAAGTTGACTGCTGAAAAGGAAGCTACTCTGGGCGGGGAAGTTAAAACTTTGTCAGATGAAGTAGATTCCCTATCTAAAAAACTTGTGCAGGAAGTGTCTGTGCTGAATGGTAAGGAGGATAATCTCAAGGGTGAGAAAGAGAATGCTGAAAAGGTTATTGATTTATTGCCCCAAGCTTTGCTGTTTCTTTAGCATCAGCTTAAGCATTTTATTTATGTAACATTGGGAAAATCTGTTTATCTTTTGTTCAATTTGTTTCATCTTTAACTTGCCCTGGTATCTAGTGTTTTGCTCTACCTATTTTCACGTAGACTATTTGTATTTCATATTTGGTGTTGCAGATTATTCAATCTATTGAAGATTTGAAGCAGTCTATAGAGGAGAAAGCCATTGCAGTGCAAAAGTCTGAAGAAGGAGCAGCTGATCTGAGAAAGAGAGTTGAGGATCTTTCTAAGGGTTTGGAAGACCATGAAAAGGAATACCAGGTAACCTCTTTCGTATGTAATTTTTGTTAATAATAAACATTATATTTCTAGCATTAATTAGTGAACCAAGTGTTTTTGAAGAAGTTTCTGTCATTAACATGGCAGGCTGTTGTAGCTGGCAAGAGCAGTGGCAACGAGGAGAAATGCCTAGAGGATCTACTAGGCGATGCTAAGGTTGCTGTTGGGGCTGCTGAAACAGAATTGAAACAGCTGAGAACAAAAATTAGCCATTGCGAAAAGGAGCTGGGAGAGAAAAGATGTCAATTAATGTCAAAGCGTCAAGAAGCAGTTGATGTGGAGAATGAATTTAATTCGAGGCGAAATGATTTGGAAAAAGTTCAAATTGAGTTGGAATCTCTTCCATACAAAGAAGGACAGATGGAAGCATTGCAAAAGGTTCAGTGCTCTCCCTTCTATGTTTCTTGTCCTATGTGGACTGTCTATGAATTTTCTTCTCGCTAAATTGTTTTTAATGGACAAATTTCTCTAGGAACGTGCATCTGAGTTGGAGCTCATCCAGAAGTTGAAAGACGGAGTGCAGGATCTTTCAGCACAGTTAGCAAATGTTCAGTTCACTTATCGTGATCCTGCGAAAAATTTTGATAGGTCAAAGGTGAAAGGAGTGATTGCAAAACTAATAAAAGTGAAGGATAGCTCCGCAATGACAGCCTTAGAGGTTGGAAACATGTAAATGATATATTTGAAGCCTATCATCAAATTTATATGGTAACCCTTTAAATCAACTTTCAGGTTACTGCTGGTGGGAAGTTATTTAATGTGGTTGTTGACACTGAAAATACTGGAAAACAACTGCTTCAGAATGGTGATCTCCGGCGAAGAGTAACAATTATCCCTTTAAACAAAATCCAACCTAATACTGTTCCCCCAAGGATACAGCAAGCTGCTATTAGATTGGTTAGTTGTTGCTTTTGCCTTTTTTCTTTTTCTCAATCTTTATTATTGTTATTATCGTTGAATCTCTGTCTGTTTCTGTTTCTTATTTCATATTCATATTTGCAGGTTGGCAGGGAGAACGCAAAGCTGGCACTTTCTTTGGTTGGTTATGATGAGGAATTGGAGGTATGTTTTCTTGAGGCTATGTTATCATATTAAACCTCCTGTTGCATGATACCGATTGGCAATTTCTGAAGTACGCTTAATGTTGTTTGTACATGGTGCTTAAATTGGATGAGCTGAGCTATTGATATATACCTTTGAACCTTTCTAGGTAGTCAGAATCCAAATTTTGGTAATCTTTATTTTATTTGATGCTTTTTTTCCCTTAAAGTTTTGATTGGTACTGCAGAGTGCTATGGAGTATGTATTTGGAGCTACTTTTGTTTGTAAAAATACTGATGCTGCAAAGGAGGTACATCAATCTGAATGCATTTATCTTTGCATTCTTTAAACAATGTGAAACACTTCACTATTCACTTAGTTGGCCACAACTCATGATGAAAATTTACCATTATCTTCTCTCTCCTGCAAACTGCATGTACTGCCAATTCATGTATGATTTCTTTCTTTTCAACTAAACAAATGATTTTTGTAGGTTGCTTTTAATCGTGAAATTCGCACTCCAAGTGTCACGCTTGAAGGTGATATATTTCAACCTAGTGGTCTTTTGACTGGCGGAAGCCGCAGGTAAATCACTAGTCCATTAGCATTCCACAGTTATTCATTTTCGTAAAATGTATTTGTGTTATCCTTTCTTCCTACTTCTTTTTGTTTGAAACTTGAGGTTTTTATTTTGCTTTTGGATGGGGTTGGAGAGGAGCAGTTATTGTTTCTTTGATGATTAAAAATGTTTAACAAAGTGATTATTGTTTTCTCCTTGTAACCTGTCTTCTCAAACTAATGGTCTCCGAGTAGTTGTTCTGTAATATTAGAGATGTTTGAAAATTTGGTACCTTTTTCACAGGGGTGGAGGTGATCTGCTAAGGCAACTTCATGATTTAGCAGAGTGTGAATCAAAACTTGCAGTGCATCGGAAGAGGTTATCTGAAATTGAAACGAAGGTAATCCTTTAGCAAACACTTCTCTATGCCAAATATGATAGTAAGTGCTAAGTGAGAAAATTTTGCTTATTGAATGGAATATTTTTTTTGTATTTTGTACGTTAGTGTTGCATTTATGTGTCTACTGGATTCATGTATGAGTTATCTAAATTGTTCTTTGATATATGGATATCGTCACTGCCATCTCAGTTGCATCTGATTTTAACTTTAGTCAGAAAATATTTTATTTTTCGTTTTGCATTTTTTTTGTTAACAGCAAATTGAGGAAAATTCTATTGTGTGATTGAATCTAAGACTAAGATTTTATATTTGGTTTATATTACGTAAGGTACTAATGTATATTTGATACTAGCACACCAGCTTCTATTTTAAAAATTATTGATTGACCCTTGATTAAAACATTTCACCATTTAGTGACCCCACTAGTGATGTGTAAAATGTAGCTTGTTAGAAAAAAAACTGTCAGAATTTGAATGGAAAATGATATTTACTAAAGTGGTATAACTGCCTACAATCTTTTCTTGCTTTAAATCACCTCCTTTAGCCTATTTTTTCTTATTCTTGCAAAGGGTTCAGTAATTGTATCATTCCAATTTTCAAGAACATATTTTTCTATTAATAATAATATCTATTTTCTATTTGTTCTCAGGTTCCATAGTTTTTGAATGTAAAATTGTTACTTAAGTGCCTGTTCCTAACTTGGAGGCTTTTAGGTGCATAAAATAAATCAAATTTCTGTTGTTTTCAATTGTTTATTGTCTTCATTTTTTTTGTCTTGTAGATTGCAGACCTTCTACCTCTTCAGAAAAAGTTCATGGACCTTAAAGCTCAGTTAGAACTTAAAATGCATGACCTTTCCTTATTCCAGAACAGGGCAGAGAAAAATGAGCATCATAAGGTTTTGCATTTCTCTCTTTTTAATTTTGCATTCAACCAATAAATTTAATTCATTTAAGCCATCATACAGTCTCTTTGTTGCGAAATTTTTTTGTTTAATTTCTCATTTTTCTTATTTTAAATGCAACTAGCTAGCAGAAATGGTAAAGAGCATTGAGCAAGAGCTTGAAGTAGCAAAATCTGCTGTTGATGAAAAGCAGATTTGCTATGAAAAGCATGTCAGTACAGTTTTGGAACTTGAGAAATCAATTAGGGATCATGAAAATAATAGAGAGGGCAGACTTAAAGCCTTGGAGAGAAAGATTAAGGCTACAAAAGCTCAAATGCAGTCAGCTTCAAAGGATCTCAAGGTGAATTCTGATACTATTTTTGGTATTTCCTGTGATATCTTTTATGTGCTTAGTGATTTTGAGGAAACAAAGGATTACGTTATTTGAATTTATTATGCAATGTTGGTATATTTTAGCTTGATTTTTGAGATTGGGTTATGGTGAATTTGGGTTGGATTTTAGTTATTGTACCAATCTTTCTTTTTCTCAATTTCCAAAGATTAATAATTTCTAGTACGTTATCGTTGTTATTATTTTTTGGGGGTGGGGATGGTTTTTGAAGGTCTAAGTCCCCATTAGTGTCCTTTTTAATAATTAGCTTTGGTTTTCTTCTGTGTATAGATTTAGAGTAAATTTATTTTGTCTCATTCATTTCTTGGGACTTGCTGTTGCATGTTTTTAGGGGCATGAAAATGAAAGAGAGAGACTTGTTATGGAACGAGAAGCAGTTACACAAGAACAATCTTCTTTAGAGGGTCAACTGGCTTCTTTGAGAACACAAATTAACAATCTTAATTTGGAAGTAGAAGAGCAATCAGCCAAGGTACAGGCAGATTTACTGTCTTGTTTGATTCAATGTTATAGAGGTCATTTCTTCATGGTCTGTGGTGCAGGTTGATTCTCTAAAAAAACATCGTGACCAGTTGCAATCTGAGTTAGATTCTATTCGTTTAAAGATGAAGGAATGTGATTCCCAAATTAGCAGCATTATCAAGGAGCAGCAAAAACTTCAGCGTAAGCTTAGTGACACAAAGCTTGAGAGGAAAAAGTTGGAAAATGAGGTAATTTTATTTATTCAGCTGTGTAATTGTCCTAAACTTGAGGCAGTGAAATACAAATTTTAATTCTGTTTTTTAGGTAAAGCAAATGGAGATGGAGCAGAAGGATTGCTCCATGAAAGTTGATAAACTGATTGAGAAGCATGCCTGGATTGCTGCTGAAAGGCAACTTTTTGGCAGAGGTGGAACGGATTATGATTTTGCATCCCGTGATCCTCATAAAGCAAGGGAAGAACTTGACAGGTTTCAAGCTGAGCAATCAAGGTATGCGGAGTTAAATAAATTCCGTTTGCAAATTTTTTCACGTCCATTTAGTCAAAAATAATTTCGTACTTTTCATCTTCTACTAATATGAGAGATGATTGCTCGCTTTTCCTTGGCTTCCTTCATTTTCCCTTTTTCTTGTCTCCCCTGTCATGAAGCCTTGAGAAAAGAGTGAACAAGAAAGTGATGGCAATGTTTGAGAAAGCAGAAGATGAGTATAATGATTTGATGTCCAAGAAAAACACTGTGGAGGTTGGATACTCTCAATCTGTCTTAACATTTTTCTTTTTTTTTTTTTTTTTGCATTTTACTTTCCTTATCCTTTAGTTTCTCTCTCTAGAATGACAAGTCTAAAATTAAGAAGACGATTGAAGAGCTAGATGAGAAGAAAAAAGAAACACTAAAGGTCACTTGGGTCAAAGTTAACAAGTAAGCATTGCTTTCTGTTTTTTCTTTGGTTTTTCTGCATTTTACTCTTTGTTTGAATCTCATTTTTTAGATGTTATTTTCCATCTCTTGATGTTTAGTTTGGTCTTGAGGTTTTTAGAAGTTAATTTTGCTCGGCCTTCATAATGTACTTTTCTTCAGTGACTTTGGGTCCATCTTCTCTACCCTGTTGCCGGGGGCCATGGCAAAGCTCGAACCACCAGAAGGTTGCACCTTCTTAGATGGTCTTGAGGTCCGAGTTGCATTTGGAGGTGTTTGGAAACAGTCCTTGTCTGAACTGAGTGGAGGTCAAAGGTCTCTACTTGCACTTTCTCTAATCTTGGCTCTGCTGCTTTTTAAGCCTGCCCCACTTTATATACTAGACGAGGTATGCTTCTTTCCACTTGCCTCAACTGCCCACCAAACCCTGCACGCATCCCAAACCAATAGAGTTCATTGTTTGATTTTCTTTTCTTTGTTTGATGAAAGTGAGTCTTGAATTTTATTGCTTCTAGTATAGTTTAAATGCAATATTTTTTCTGCTCCTCTTTTTAGTTGATCTTGCCAGATGTTTATCTTAGCATGCTTTGTTTAAGTGGCATTTTCATGACTAAGCGTCTGCAAGTCCATAGAAGGTTTCTGGTTATAATGCTATACTTTTGGATTATCACAAAAGACCAATAGCATTGTAAGAACGTGAAACGCAATTGTGGCTTGATATTGGGAGATGAATTTGACTAGCTGGATTTCAAAATAATTTCTGAATATTTTGTATTTGATCATGTATTCTTAATTTTGAATGTTTATGACCCTGAAGACACTTGCAACTATGCAAATGTGCACAATCATGGTACTCTCCAAGGCCTGAGTTTTCCTTCGGAATTGTATTTCCTGGTTTTACATTTTGATACTGTACTTTTTCTGTTATTTTCATGAAATGACAGTCAAAGTGACTAATTTCTCTTTGAGATGGTTGCAATAGGTTGATGCAGCTCTTGATCTAAGCCACACTCAGAACATAGGGAGAATGATTAAAGCTCACTTTCCACATTCTCAGGTTTGATGATTCCTTGTTATTCCCCCTCCTAAAATTTCAGTTTCTGAAATCATAGGGAATATCAACCGTTTCAAGTATTGCAGATAATATTGGACATTGCTATATCATTATAGAACCTCAATGGAAACATTAATAGTAGCTTAGCCAATAAATGAACACATCCCTTCAACTCATATATTTGCGGTTGGGTCCATTGGTATGAACTCTGAAAAGTTCAAGGAGTGGGAATGTGGGATATCTTTATCTTTTATTTTATTGATTATTATTTTTTCTCCCAGGAATGCAATCTTTTTTTTGAGATGTTGCTGATATTTACTCCGTTTTCCTGTTGGTAGTGTAGCTCTTACTGAAAGATTTACATAATAAATCCAAGAGCCAACGGTTATTATTTATTTGTGAAACTATATCAACATGAGTGTCTGATGACTGATGCTTAGGGTTTTCATCAGGGATACGTTGGATACATAAATGTATTAAGTTATAGTAGATAACTATATATAAAGTCGAATTCTGGTAGTTGGACAATGGTATTGGTGATACAAATTGCTCTGCAATTCATGTAAAGCTGGAAGTATCTCATATATGCGTTGCCTTGTTTGCATCGAGTTAAGATGTTCAGAATACTCTAAATCTTAGATAAGTTTTTATTTATTGTGGCCTAATTTGTGATTGATCTCGTCTTGAACTTTGTCTTTGAATCTTGCAGTTTATTGTCGTTTCACTAAAAGAAGGCATGTTTAATAACGCTAATGTTCTTTTCCGGACAAAATTCGTGGACGGTGTTTCCACGGTTCAGAGGACTGTTGCATCTAAACCGAGTAGGTGATTGATTGCCATATTATGTCCACTCTCAAATAGAAAAACAAGTGAAACAAGTTGTTGAGTTTGTGCACTAGACAGTGATCCATAATCAGGATATTTTTCTAAAATTTAACGTGTAGAATTCATACTTTAAATTGTAATTTACCTTGGAGTAAGATGTATGTCTGTAAACCACATTGGAGTAAAGGTGGATTGTTGTATAGTAAATTGGATTCTCAACTCAACTCAGCTGAGCTCCTGCCAATGCTACCACTCAAAGACCATGCAGATTAATCAATGCATATGCACACTGTGCCCTATTAATTTTCTTGATATACAGGATCAATAGTGATTAATGCTGCGGTGGAACAAATATCCCTGACAAACCTAAGGGCTTAGTACCAAATCTTCATGCATGATATCATGAAAAATAACAGTTATAGCATGTTGATAAGTAGCACCGGTATTTTTTTTAAACCAAAGATATCACTGTGTTATAGTTGTCTTTCGGAGTTTAGAAGGCAGTCTTTATGCATTCATAGGGTTCATCTTGATTTGATTATTTCTGTACACGCTTGGGAAAACTGGAAATCAAGTTCTAGGCGGGTAGGGAAGCCGGCTGTTAACTGTCATCAAACATCTAACAACTTATAATCAAAGCATAAAAAATGTTTTGGACTCAGCAGCAAATCTTTGTTACGATCAAGCATTTGTGCAATGCAACGGTCTCCTCAATGTTCACAGCTCGTTGCAACTCTTCACTGAACATTTCAAAGCCCAACGATTTTATTTTAATTTTTCTTTTGGTGATATGCAATTCTTTGAATGCGGTGGGCAACATATTGTTAATAGTAAAAGTAACTTCATTTTATTTTTATGTAGAAAAGTTCATATATGATGAGCAGGAATATAATCTAAATGAGGTGCTCATTAAAATTTTAGCACATACATATTAAAGACTAATCCTTCTTCTATCACTCTTTGTTTTTCATTCTAACTAGTTTTAAACCCATATAATGCATGAGTATGTGATTATATATAAAAAATCGTAATATAATTAATAAATTGTATATAAATTTTTAGAAAAAAAATTTAATTAGAATAAATTTTAATAAAATAAGTGGGAAAATTAAATTTTGGACATCAGTTTGAAGCTATAAAAAAATTAAACTTTTGATGAAAAAATTCACCATTATTCATGTTTTTTTTTTTTTTTTTGTAGTAATATATTATGTCCATTAATTTAAGATAAGAAAACTCAATAACAAAAAAACCAAAATTAGAATAAAAAATTGAATAATTAAAATCAAGATTAATATGATAATTCTAACTTAAATAATCTAAAATATATATATTTATAAAAATGTGATACAAAAAATAAAAAAAGAAATAATAAAAACTTGTTCAAAAATGATAATGATACTTGCAAAGCTGATAATCATACACCACCGTTTTAACTTATTATAGAATGAAGAAAATTGGTGTAAAATATGAAATAGTTGTACAAACTATTATTTAAAATATGTATCAAGGAAAATAAAAAGGAGTAGTAGAAGAATATGAATGAAATTTTTTTTGGCAGTATTTATTGAATGTGTCACCTTCTTTATATCATCGTTATATTTATGACAATATATACATATATAAATGTAAATTTCAAAGATCGAACAAAAAATCCATTTTTCAAAATTTAAATATATGTTTTCTTTAATTACAAATTATGATAGAGATTAAACTTTAAAAATATAACTTGACATTTTATTTTAAGTTTTTAATATCAATCAACTCTTTCTATTTTTGCAATCAAACACCAAAAATTAAGGCAATGTTAGCATGAACATTTAACAAATTTAAAACAAAAGTTAAACATATATACTGAATGGTCAATAAAATTTTTGTTAAAAAAAAAAGAAAAAAAGAAAGAGGTATCCACAATTTAATTTTTTTTCAATAGTATGTCAAAATAATAGCCACTTGTCAAAATAATAGATCATGGACTAAAGATTGATTTGAATTTAAGATTTTTGGATACAAAAATAATAGTTTTTTTTTAAATCCCATAATTTAAGATTTAGGGTTTAGACTATTTACTTGCCAAAATAATAATATATCATTGACGAAAGACTATTTGGAATTTAGCTAAAATAATAATGCATCTCATTAAAATTAAATCAACCGTGAATTAAAATTGAGAGAGATTTTTAGTTATCGAATATAAATATAATTAATTGGTCAAAATTAATTTAATTAAATTATTAAAAATTATTTACATGTAAAGAATTTAAATTATTAATTTTTTATAATTATTTTTTTCAAATATCTTTGACATTTATATATATATATATGAAAGAGGTAAGATAATATAAAAAGTCGACAATTAATATATATTCTCTGAGATATGGAAAGAAATCATGTTCATATTTATATAAAACGTAATAAGTCAACTAAAATATACAAGTAATTAAATATAGTATATTATAATATAAAATATTTTAAAATTTAAATCAAATTATTTTAATTAATTGTAAAATACATGTAACTTATTAAAAGCTGTTAACATGTCAAAAGGTTAAGGTATCCATGTAAGGCATTTTTTGTTTTTGGTTAAAGGCTTTGGCTTCTGTATATTTATATAAGATGAATATTTTTGGGCAATTATTTATCTTTTGGTCTCTTTTTAAGTCTTCTCGTATAAATTCAGCATTCAAGTGAGTGAATCTATTCATAAGTGGAGCCAGCTCAGACTAGGCTTTATATAGTTTTTGTGTCAATTTGGTTTGGCTTAACTCAGGCTAAATAGATATTTAATAATTAAAATAAATTTATAAATATTTAATTATAAAATATATAATTATTAATATAAAAGTATTTTTAAATTTTTTTTATAATTATGAAATGTAAATATTAATAATATAAGCAAATTGAACAAAAAAGAATTTAAATAAAAAATTTAAAATTTTTTTAAATTATAGTTCGATCATGGATACTTATGAACTGTAAAAAAAAAAAATTTAAAAGATTGAAATCTTATATTTAAATTTTATAATAAATTAATTTAAATTAATATTAAATTTCTTTAATTTTATATTGATTCATTCATAAATATGATATTCTATTATTAATTGTTATTTTTAATTAATAATGATTTCATAGGATCTAACAATATGAAAAATTGAAAAAATAGGCAAAAACATACTTCAAAATTATTTAACGCCTAACAGCCTTCGTAAAAAATTAAAAAAAAAAAATTAAATAGATGATGATAAACCGACTTGACGTGAATATGACGCTACCAAATGTAACCGTTGGGAGTCCAAATCCAGTGCCTATATATATACATGACTCTGGAGTCCTAACCAAGCACGATTTATCAAGAAAGCATCTCTTTTTCCACTCCCTCTTCTTCCAATTCATTTTACTCCTGATTTCCTAAACCACTCTCGCTTCTGCATTTCCGAAATTCCTGAAGCCTTCCCCCGCCCACCCGCCAAATCAAAAAACTTAAGAAAAACAACAGAAAAGATTAAACCCTAGTTTTCGTGTTTATCAATAGGGAAAGGGTTCTTAAAAAAAAAATGCTAACGTTCTCGTCGCTGCTTTTTAGCCATATTCAGTTCTTGTTACACAGCCTCAATGGCTCCAATTTCGATTATGTTCTTCGTGATCTTTTTCAGGTACTCTAAAAAAATTTCCACTTTTCTCCTTCCTTTTCTTTCTTTCTTTTTTTTTTTTTTTTTTTTTCCTTTTTGCGTTTCTCTTGGGATATTTGTTGTGGCGTTTAAGTTGTACAGCGTGATAAGTTTTTGATCTTTCGGTGAAAGCTTGGTTTTCGTTGTTTTTTTATCGTATATATACGTTGATACCGGCTTTGTTTGGCTGATTAGAAAAAAAAAAAACCAAAGAAAGTGAGGTGTAGAGTCGTGTTTCTTTGTATTATACTATTATTATATTCTACGAAAATCCAGTTTTCATCCATATGACGGTTTTTTTTCCATAGTTTTATGTTTCTTTTTCTTTTCAGGTTTTGTTAGGGTTTTACTTAGGGTTTGTTACAAATATGACTCGTCCATGCTGTAAAATTTTGATCTAATCATAAATCCTAAGTTTCCGTTTGTTTACATGCATGCGCACATTATTGTTGGTGTCTCTGTTTGGTCGTGGAGAAACGAAAGAAATAGAGAGCAATGGAAGAACTAGATAGTTTCCTTTCACATGGAACTGCTGTGTGCGAATATAGTGGTGAGATAGTGCGTCATCTTTTGAGTCATTTATATCTATCTATCTATCTATCTAAATAGCTCTTTTTTTCTCTGATTTTCTATTTGAAATCTCTTAAATATCGCTAAAAGGGAGAATAATCGTTGACTGTTTTGAACGAAGATCTTATAAAAAAAAAAAAAAAATTAAGGCTTGAAGGGACAGTCGAATAATTAAAAAGGCTTGAAGAGACATTCGAATAATTAATTGTGTTCTTCGTTGAGCAAGAAACGGCAGAAAAGGATTGGACGTGAAATTTCAATTTGCATGCGGTCTTTTATGGGTTTTTATTATTTTTCAAATTCAAGTATCAGAGGTCCTTTGCTTTCAATTTAAAATTGAGCTACTTGGTTTGTACCTAGTTTCCCTGAATTATTCAAGCGTCCTACTAAAACAAATGAAAAGGAGAAAAAAAAATTTGCGTTTGCAGTACAAGCTTTGCACCTTAAAAGAGGGAACAATGATTAGTTAAATTTTCCATTTTGCTTAGGAGAGGGACTGTGTAATGGGGGTGGGGAGTAGATGTTTTTGCACTCTGCTACTTTAAGTTATAAATAGCAGGTTTTAATATCTTTATAATTGTACCGTTGATTTTGTCAATTATATGATCTTTATGTTCTATTTGCAGAATGATGTAATTTTTTATTTTCAATAATTTATAGTTGTCTAGCTTTTGAAATAAAGAATTTCATTAACTGTTTATTGCATTTCTTTATTGGTTACTTAAATGACCTTTATCTTCTGGGAAGACTCTTGAATATGGCATCGAGGGTAGAATCTTGCTGCTACAGTCATGCTTGGAACACATGAGTCTTCTGGCGGAAGATATGCAAAGAAAGCAATTTATATCAGATCTAGTATCTGAAGTATTCAGTTATCTATTAGGCCAACAGAATTTCAGTACCGTGTGTTGTGAAGCATTCAGAAACGTAATGATCAGCAAAAAATTCCTTCAAGAGTTTTCCAATGAAATGCAATTGTTAGTCCATGAGAAAGTTGCCCTTGGTCTTGCTTTGGCAGACTCGGAGCATGTTGAGGTCAGAACTGCTGGTAGGTTCATATCATTGTCCAAGTATCCGCTCAAAATATTCTTCCAGGATTGCTGCTTTTAGTGCATGATCCATTTAGTGTTTTTCAGGTCTGGGCTTTAGCATAGGTTTGATACAGGAGTTATGTGAAAATCCAGCCTCTGTTGATTCTGTTGAGGATATTCAGAATATAATTTCGTTCTTGTATCAGTCAGAGGGTCTGACCAAATATGTGGACCCCTTCATGCAAATGGTGGCTTTGATGGAACAAAAAGAGAGGACCCCTCTTATGTTAGCTCCACTGCTTGAAGGTGATGTAAAGGAGCCTAGGTTTCCAAGGTATTCATAACTCATTGACTTTTGCTAGAGTTTTTATGTCTGCTAGTCTAAAATTAAGGAGTCATTTTCATTGTTTTACTTTTATAACTTGTGTTTGCTTTGAAGGAATTTGGATATGTTCCAGAATTGCAATGAAAATGACTTTGATGCCCTTCTGGTGGAGATGGAGAGTGAGACTAGCATCGCTGATATTATAAGAGAAGCAGGATATGGATGTACAATTACTTCTGCCCATTGCAAAGAGGTGTTGTCAAATTTCTTACCACTGAATGAAGTTACTCTGTCTAGAATACTTAGCACTGTTGTCCGTACCTATGCTGGCCTCGAGGACAGTCAACTTTCACATTCAATATTTTGCTTTGCGATCGGTAGCAGTGCTACATTTGATATATCATGCCCAGGCTCTTGGAATGTGCACATTTTGGTGGATTCAATTAACCAGCTTGTAAGTCCCGTTTAATCTTGATTCATTTTCTCTGCCTTGATTAAAAAGTGGAAATATTATTGATTTGGAGAGTAATATTTTGTTTTGCAGGCTCCTGGAATTAACTGGAAACTTGTCATGGAATATTTGGATCATGAGGGATTTTACATCTGTAACAGCCAGGCTTTCTCCTTTTTCATGTCAATTTATGCATGTGCATGTCAGGTACCATAGCTTAGCATAGATGTTCGATTTAAGTTTATATGATGTTTTATGAAGTTATACTTAATCATTACAAATAAAAATGCAGGATCCTTTTCCTCTTCATGCTGTATGCGGCTCTGTTTGGAAGAATGTTGATGGTCAATTGTCTTTTTTAACATATGCTGTATCTGCCCCGGTTGAGATATTTACCTTTGAACATTCTTGCAGGAAGCTAGTATGGCACATTGCTCATCAATTCCTAGTTTGTTGGTTTTTTTTTTCCTTTTATTTCCTCTTCCATTGCCCCTCTTACTTTTCTTTGTCTGATTTGACACTTTGGCCTAAATGTGTGTGTGTGTGTGTGTGTATATATATTTTCTGAAGGCATATGTTGGAGTGTGTGATCTCCATGAGCTTTTGCCCAAACAAGGAAATCAAGCATGGTTATCCATTGACCTTCTTGATGTGTTATGTCAATTAGCTGAAAGAGGCTATGCCAGTTCCATAGGAGCAATGATTGAGTACCCTCTGAAACACTGCCCTGAACTATTGCTGCTTGGAATTTCTCAAATCAATGTATGGCTCTCGTATGTATCTAACTAAATTTACACATTTTTTCCCACAAAGTAGCAACTTCTGATATATTTTATAATATTCTGGCAGACTGCTTATAATCTTCTCCAACATGATATCTCTTCCACCATTTTCCCCATGGCTGTTGAAAATTCCATGGGAAGCTTGATTCTTCATCTTTGGCATTCTAATTCCAATTTTGTGGCACGAGGTTTCTTGGACATGATTGAAGCTGATCAAAGTAGCATACTTAGAATGTTAGCCATTTGTTATGAACAGAAGGTAATATAAATATCAATTTATTGAAGATCAATTATTGTTAGTAATGTAACTTCTGTACTTTCTGTTTCATCTTTGGTATGGAGCTAACGTGTTTATATCTCCTCTCTTTTTTGGAGCTTTTACTATCTTCTTCGTTGTTTTCATTTTTTAGTCTCTTAGTGTGTACTTTTGTTTTCTCTTAATATCATTTCTCTTTGTGAATTGTTTTATTACTGTTTTATTGAGATGCATGGGATGACCATGCTATAAGTTGATGCATGGCACAAAGAGGCATGCATCAAGGGAATTTTTCAATCTTTTGGAAGCAGCCTTTCTTCATCTGTGGTCTGCAATAACCTATTAAAGAAAAGAGGGAGAAATCCTGTGAGGATACAAAGGGCATTGCAGTCTCAGATTAAAAGATAAAATGACGACTACTTTGTAAAAGGTTCAGCAAGTGATAAAGAAAAAAAAAAAAGTCCAACAAAGGAGGTTACAAACTGGTCTTGTTTAAGCCTTAAGATGGAATTTTTTGTTCCAATAAATTTTACATCTCATAGATCCCATAAAACATGTTATGACTCACATCTGAAATAGAGAATTCGCTTCATATAGCTTTTCATTGAATTTCTCATTTCAATTTTTAGCTTATTAACTGTTTATATTAGCTAAGTTGCTAAAACAAGAAAAATTTAACAGCTTTTAAAGAATCCATGACTACTCTGTCTGATTTTAGGGGATGTTTAATCTTATTTTCATTACGATAAAAAAAGTATAGTTGAATTTCTTCTTTATGGTACTGCCTCCGGTTCTGATTTGCTGTTATATATGTTTATCAATTTCTGGTGAATTTGCTGTTATGCAATGCAGATTTTATCCGCTTTCTTGGAGCAAATTCCATTTTCTTTTAGTATTCGACTAGCTGTTTTTGCTTTTCAAGAAGAATACTTATGTCTGGAGAAGTGGTTGAATGATAACCTGAGTGATTATAAAGACACTTTTGTTAAGGTAAGTCTTCTTCCTTTCTTCTTCTTCTTCTTCTCCTTCTTGTTCTTTATGGTGATGGCGAAAGTGCAAACCATCTCTGCCGTTTCAATCAAAATTCGAAGAACATAATGTGCCTAATTTTCATATTCCTAATTTCAGGAATGCCTAAAATTTTTGAAGGAGATTTCTTTAGATGCAGCAGAAGATATGTCCCCTGATTTGTTTCAACGTCCTAGCATTATTGAGTATATATGTTTCAAGACAAGTTCAACATTTTTAAAGGTTCTACTGCCTCAAAATAATATTCCTGTGTTATTTTTGTTTATTGCACCTTGTAATGTTCTCTATGTTCCAGGTTTTCCGAGCTAATACTGAACACATCACTTCTGACCACATTGCTGAAGAATTGGGAAGAATGAATAGGGCTTCTATGCATGACAAGCATCGACTTGAGAACATTTGCACTTCAGATTCATCAAGTTCCTGCGGATATACTGATGATATAGAGGCTAAAGTAAATTCTTATTTTTATCAGATGTTTTTCAGTCAGATGCCTATTAATGCAATGATTCATAAGCTTTCCCAATTCAAGGAATCTTCAAACAAAAGGTTGGTTATTAACTTAGGCATTAGAAGCTTAATGGTACTGTTCTAGCTTCCAATATACTTATTGTCAGTGCTGATAGCTTATATTGGTTGTAGTAGTGGTCTCTAGCTTATCATGATGTGCTTGTCAGGGTTTGTTCACCTCTTCCCTTGTCTGTGTGAGTGGAAATGTGTTCTAGCTTTAATTTTGCATAATGCTGTTATTCAGTAGTCATTTTTGACATATATTTTAGGCCTCTCAAGTGCTGAATTCTTTTTAATTTGTTTTAACAGTTTGCTTTGTCATTATTTGTTGGGCATCTAAACCTGTTTGTTCATGGATTAATGCCAGATTATTGGAGTTATCCAGTCTAATTTCAGGTTTCTAATACTTCCTGCAACGTGCTTTAAATGAGCATCTAAATCTGCTTGTTCATGTTTTTATGCCAGATTATTGGAGTTATTCAGTCTGATTTAAGGTTTTCTAATCCTTCCTGCAATGAGCTTTATATTCCTTGTCTGGTTACCCCGGCAAATTTGAACTAATGAATCTTTTTAATGTTAAAACTTATGCTTTTGCTGCTGATTGGGAAGTGTTTCAAGGACTGACCGAAAGTTGTCTCTTTTTGTATCTGCTAGTCTGAGTTGTTTCACTATTAGTACCAGCTTTACCAATTTGGCTTGATACTACAGGAAATTTCATAGAGTTAATTATATTATTGTGCATTTCAATACCTGAACGAATTAATGACCTTAATTAACTTTGGTGCATTTCGCATTATTTGGAAATAATATTCTAACTATCTCTTGCTCCAATTAACAGGGAGCAATTAATTTTTGAGCGTGTGATACAGAGTTTATTGGATGAATACAGATTCTTCCCTAGGTATCCAGAAGAGCAGCTTATGATTTTAGCTGTCCTATTTGGTAAGCCTATTTTTTTTTCTTTCTCTCATTTGCATTTTACATCTGCTACTGCTTGTCATCGGTAGATTAGATATTTATGCCAATTCCTTGGAAAGGTATCTAACTCCATGCATTTTTGTTTCAATGCAAAATGCTGTGTTCTTTTAAAGTTGAGGGCCTCAGTATGATTTATTAATATATTGAACTTCATAGGTGTAGTTTGTGTAGCCTGAGTGCACTTGTGGATGTGGCCTGACATTTAGTTTGTTTAACATAGCTTTGGTATGAGCTCTTTAGGGCAACAGTGACTGTCTGAAACTCTGGTTTGATGATAGTAGCAATTGCTGATATTAAAACAAATTATAATTGCGTATTATATCAGGAAATATCTTTTTGAGCATATAATAAGGTCTTTTCGCTTCAGAAATTTTAGATCCGCAAGGAATGAATTGGTTATCAGTAAAGTCCATTCCTTTTGCTATGTGCACCTCTTGGCAACCAAAAGGTATGGGCTCTTTTAAGTGATTAATGATAGGAGTTGTAAGAAGCTTCTGCCATTGCGAATAACAGTGGAGTAGGTGTAATATTGCCTCAGTACTTACATTAGCTGCATTTAGTTTGTTTAACATAGCTTTGGTATGAGCTCTTTAGGGCAACAGTGACTGTCTGAAACTCTGGTTTGATGATAGTAGCAATTGCTGATATTAAAACAAATTATAATTGCGTATTATATCAGGAAATATCTTTTTGAGCATATAATAAGGTCTTTTCGCTTCAGAAATTTTAGATCCGCAAGGAATGAATTGGTTATCAGTAAAGTCCATTCCTTTTGCTATGTGCACCTCTTGGCAACCAAAAGGTATGGGCTCTTTTAAGTGATTAATGATAGGAGTTGTAAGAAGCTTCTGCCATTGCGAATAACAGTGGAGTAGGTGTAATATTGCCTCAGTACTTACATTAGCTGCATAATTGTTGACACCTGGAAATAACTTTTTTCAATGTGAACGAGCGTAGAACATATCATTTGGTTAGGATTTTTGAAATTCTTATCCTTAACTATTCTATGGAATTCTCCTGCCAATAGACACACCGCACGGTGCTTAATTTCTGATAAATGTGACTCCTGCTCCTTTATCCCTTTTTGTCTTTAAGCTGATTTTTGAACATCATCATACAAGTGCAAATGTTCAGCTTGTTTACAAATGCTTGTAGTTTAGTTCCTTATATTAAGAGCATATCTACTTTGTTGCAGGTTCTCTAATAAGCCATCGGCTTGTAAACAATCTCAATCTTGGAATTGCTCTGCGTATTGTGCTAGATGCATTGCGTAATCCCACAGACTCTAAGGTTAGTAGAATGCTCTTCTATTGTTTTTAATCTGCAATGAGGTTTTGGTTTTTGGTTTGACATTATAATTGGTCTTGGCTTGTAGCTATTTTTGTTTGGAACCAAAGCTCTAGAGCAGTTCCTGGAACGATTGATTGAGTTGCCACAGTATTGCACTCTTATCTTGCAAATATCTCATTTGCGTGGAACTCATCCAGAGCTTGTTAATTTTGTTGAAAGTACGCTTGCTTGGATTTCGTCAAGCTGCTTGGACAAAGATGAAGAGAATACTGACGTTATTTATCCCCAGGATGGTTCTACTGCACCTTCTTCAGAAAATTTGGATGTCAGTTTGGTTCTATTAAGTTTTTCCTTTAGTAACTCGTTTTATCTAACACCAGCTGCACCTAAAAGAATGTGTGGCTTCCAAATCAGCACTAAATTATTGTTCGTGTGTTTTCTTCCCCATTTTGGGGATAGTTTACTTCAATGCACTCCTAAAGCTAAACCTTATGCCATATCCAATCAAATATTGGAAAAATATGAAACATGTGCCTTTACATCTTTCACTGAAACAGTTTAAAACCCTTTATTTTTGTCCTTTCTGCAGCCCAAGTTATTGCATTGCTGGGTTAAGTTATTTAGTGAGATTGGTTATGAGTGCCTCCCTTTTCCATGTTATCAAGAGGGTTGGTAATGAGTGCAAGATCGAAGTTGTAAAATAAACTTCTGCATTAAACTATCCTTTTTATCAAGTACACCTTTCTAAAAGTTTAAAAAATATAGCATGTTTCCTATTATTCACCTTTTTAAGTAGGTCAGGCTTCCTTCCTAGCTATCATTTGAACAACGTAATGTAATGCATTTTGATAATGGTGATTATATTAATCTCTTGAGTGTATATCGTTAAGTACCCAATCTAAAACCAATTAGAAGTAGGTGGTGAAACGCCAATTACCTATAGGACTATAGAGATGCCTAACTTGTGAATGTAAGGACTTAACCTAAATTAATATTTATATATCCTGATATCCTTTATTACGTTACATTTCTAGCTGAAATTGCAAGTATGGTTACCGTAGCATTGTAAACTAGTAGAAAACTAAATTCTTTAGGATATCTCATTACTTGTCTTGTAGGATTGTTTATAATTCCTATATGAATGCATGCTTCAGTGTATCTGCCAATGAATTATGGTTTTGGCCTTTTAGGTTCTAATGTTATAACTGAATTTAATAGCTTCTATTTTTGAATGGAAGTTTTATATCCAAATAGCTTTTTTTTTTTTTAATGATATTGAGAACATGAGGATCTTTTCTATTCATTTCTGGTGTTTAGATTACTGTAACTTGTGAAGTATGTTATCACTTGATTCCCCATGGCAGTTATCTGGAGGTGTGACCAGACAGGCAAGCCATCAATTCTCCTCTTCACAGCAGAAGCAACAGAGACCTGAAGAAGCTCTTGGTGATAGAATCAAGACATCTACAACTTCAATCATATGCAAGAAACCACTTTTACCTGAATCTGCCTACCCTGCAAATGGCATCATGAATGATGAAGCTAGAAATCAGAAGGTACTTGCTTTTCCGATATCAATCTACTGGTTTGTATAATAATATAATTTCCATCTCTTGCATCAATGTTCAAATTACCTTAAAATTGTTCTTTGCTGTGGCTGATATCTTTTAGTCCATGCAGACTGTGATGGCAGGTACATCCACTGCATCTGATTTTCCTCACTCTTCTAGGCGATTTACTTTAACTGGTAAGTATATATAGGCCTTTGTCTAACATTTCATGACTTGTACCTCCTGGATGAATCCAATATCTCTTAAGCGACATTATTGCCTTGTGTTTATTCTAACCATTACATACCCGTTGGGATTCATAAAACAACATTAATTTGATGCAGGGTTTGGTTCTGCTCTAAATATTGAAACACTTGTCGCCGCAGCCGAGAAAAGGAATATTCCTTTCGAGGTATCTTATTCTCTTTAGACATCTGCTTGTTCATGTATGCCTAGATGCAAGTTGGAAGTTAATGTACATCCCATCTAAGTATACATGATGATCTCTTTTTTTTGAGGTGCGAGAGAATGATTTTTGTTTACTAGTATGATAAGGTATCTTCTTATTTGAATTTATTCCTTCGGTAAAAGGGATCTTTTTGTCAGATTGCAAATTATGACAGTTAAAAAAAAATTATTTTGTATACTGTAAATTTTACTTTATGGGATCTTTTCATTTTCTTTCTCACTTTATCGCAGTTATTTTAATGTGAAATAAGAAAATTGCACTTTTATTAGTTTCCCTATTGCAGACCAATCTTTAAATTCCTTGGATTTTTGAAATCTTTATTTTATCTATTTTGTTTTTGACAGACTCCTGCATCCGATGTTAAGGATAAAATATATTTCTTGATTAATAATATTTCATTATCAAATGTTGATGATAAAGCGAAGGAATTTACTGAGATTCTTAATGAGCAACAATATCCATGGTTTGCCCAATACATGGTGATGAAAAGGTAAGATCAAGTTATGCTTGACAGCTTCTGACACATTATAATTTATCTATTTTTTTCTGTGGCAATTTGTTTGGATGTATCAACCATGTATGAGTTTTCACTTTTCACTAAATAATTAATGATTTATTAACTTCCTGTCGTGAAACACTTGTCAGAGCAAGCATTGAGCCAAATTTTCATGACTTGTACTTGACGTTTCTTGAGAAAGTCAATTCAAAAATACTGAATGAGGAGATTGTTAAGGCTGCATATGAGAATTGCAAGGTTAATGTGCTAGAAATCTTTAATTTTTGGATTTAGTTGTGATTTTGAGTAGTTCTGGTAGTAATACAAATAAGTACATGTCAGGTTATTTTGAGATCTGAGCTTATAAGGTCAAGCTCAGAAGAGCGCTCCTTACTGAAAAATTTAGGTAATTGGCTTGGGAAGTTTACTATTGGCAGGAATCAAGTACTAAGGGCTAGAGAAATAGATCCCAAATCTTTAATAATAGAGGTAACCATTCTAATGAATCCCTTTTTCCTTATCCTGTATGATTAATTTTTCTGTTTGATATTATGTTTCCTTTATCATTCAAGCTCATCATTATCTTGCTTTGCTTTGTCCAGGCATATGAGAGGGGCCTGATGATAGCAGTGATTCCATTTACCTCAAAGGTATTAAATTTCCAGTTAATTTTCACTGTCTTTCTTTGCTACATTGATGTTTCACTAGCTTGGTTTTGCTGCAGGTTTTGGAACCATGCCGAAATAGTCTTGCTTATAAGCCTCCAAATCCTTGGACTATGGCAATTCTTGGTTTACTTGCAGAGATCTATGCATTGCCAAACCTTAAAATGAATCTCAAATTTGAAATTGAGGTCTAGTAATGGATGCTTTTCTTTGATATATTTACTGAGTCTGAACTTGTAATTTTTTTTTTAAACTCTTTCTCACTCTCTCTCTCCAATTTTTAGGTTTTATTTAAGAAACTTGGTGTAGATATGAAGAAAGTTAACCCAACGTCTCTTCTAAAAAACCGTCTCCGCAAAGTAGAAGGAAATCCTGATTTTTCCAACAAAGATGTTGGGGCATCTCAGCCACCAGCGATTACTGAAATTAACTCTGGAATCAAGTGTATACTGAATAAAGTTGATTTGCAGCCTGAAATAATCAATACATCTCATTCTGATGGCCAGTTAAAGGTATTGTCCCTTTGTTTGTTTAATTCTTTTTATTAACTGATTACTCATTCTTCTGTAGTGTTTTATTATGCACTTGTCCTTTGGTATTAGTATCCTTCTTGGCTTTCATTTTCCATTTGGTCCATTAGCAGAAGGAAAAATGATGGCTTTAGTGTTTGTTACTGCTCTCGTTTTCTGGCATTACTGTCCTGATCAGGATCAGCTTCCTTCTAGCCAAGGCCATTCCGAAGTTGTTTCTTCTCAGCCTCTAGATTTTGTATTGGTTAACTCAAAAAACATATTGCAAGATTTTTCACTCCTTTTGCGTTACTAAGAACATGCTATGGTTTGTGCAGTTGGCTCCAGGAATTGCTAAGATTAGAAATCAAATTATTTTCAATAAAGAACTCAGCAGGTCGGGCTTACATCATTTGCAAAGGTTCATGTTTGTCAGCATTTTCTTATCTATATTCTAATCAAAGTGTCCAGTTTGCTTAACTCCATATATTTATTTTAGAGTTGTCCGCATCACTATCGAAAGCGCTATCGAAAAGCTCCTGTCTTTGGTGGTTCAACGCTGTGTTCCCATAGCAATCCGGACAACAAAAGAACTTGTTCTAAAGGTTAAAGCTGTAAATTTTTTTTTCTTTATATGCAGTGACTTGTCATCTGGCCAGTATTGTATAGTAATTTTTTGCTCTTTTTCTTTGTCAGGATTATGCTAGAGAATCTGATGAAACCCTCACATATGATGCTGCCCATTCAATGGTAGCTAGTTTGGCTGGAAGTCTAGCTTATGTGGCATGCAAGGTTTCAAATTTGATTTTTAAGTTTCTTGGTTACATTGGCGTGCACTTTAGGCTTGACTACGTAGCTTTTAACAAGAAAATTTATTCTAGTTTCTTTTAATTCCAAGCCTTAATGGTCTAACCGTGGTTCTTATTGCTAGGAAACTCTTCGTACCTCAATATCATGTCAGCTAAGGAATTCATTTCATGGGTTGAATGTTCCCAATGAATATCTTGAACAAGCTATTGCTACTGTTATCCATGATAATCTTGATGTTGGGTGTGCAGTAATTGAACGTGCTGCATCTGATAAGGTATGTTTAACCTTTTTTTTATTAAGGAATACGAAAGATGTACAATTGGTCTGCTTGAATTTTCAATCAATGAGCAAAATATATGGGGGGATTCTAATTGATTTTAGATTAGATAATGAGAAAGAGAAAATTCTCTATTTTGTTCTTTTTTTGGCCTTTTGTAGTTGGTGACGACAAGCCATTGGCTGAAATTAGTTAGAAGGGATTCTTAAAGTTTTGAAGATGTTATTCCTGTAGATTCTTGAGTATTTAGAGCTTTTTAGAATGTTATTATTAGCGCACTGTTCTTACATTTCTGGTTTTAAGTTTTTTTATTCCTGTAGATTTTAAAGCTTTTTTGAATGTTATTATTATTATCGCATTGTTCTCACATTTCTGGTTTTAAGTTTCTATTGTATGCTTTTTGTGCACCTGTGGGTTGTTATTGGTTTGGCTCTTTTCTTTTAGTTTAATTATTGTACCTCCTTTATTTTCATTTCCACCCAAAAATCAGCATGATGCTTCTTTGCTGAATACATTGGTAAGAAACAGGTTGGGGAAGAATTGATGTTTCTTTTTGGATGTCATTGCAAAAGGGAATAACTAGCATATGACATTGTTGATTTCTTATTGTGTATTTGGTGCCATATCAGGCATTACAAACCATTGACCGTGAAATTTCTCAGCAACTTTCTCTAAGAAAGAAGCCTAGAGAGAGTATTGATCCTTCATATTATGATGCAAACATTAATGCAGAAGGTCCTAATACTGTTATGTCCCCCCTCCCCAGACCAGGGCAGAGATCTCACCCGCAACAGCAGGTATATAAGGTAGTGATTTCTGGATTCATATGGATGATGAGCGATTTGGATTATGTTCAAACATTGCAGATTTGCATTATTTTATTCTCTCTATTCCTGTAGGATTTTGCTAATTTCTCCGGGAAATATCAATTTGGTCAGAACTCAAATTTTGTGCCTGCTGGTCTGCCTGCTTCATCTGGTGCTACTGTCAGTTCTACATTATCTTGTCCTCAAGTCCTCTCTGCAGGGAGTCTTAACCAAGGATCATACCTATCCAGGAATGAACCTGCTGGGTTGGATGGTGTTAGTTATCCCTTGGATCTCATTTCTGAGGAGTCAAACCAGTTTCTTAGGTGATTGCTAAGGCTCTGTTTGGTTGGTTTTGTTACTTTTTGCTACCTTTCTGTTGTTTTCCTTCATATTTTATTTTTTTTTTCTTTTCACTTTCTATCAAAAAAAGCAGAAATAAATAGCAAAAGCACCAAAAAAACTGAGCCTAAACATATTTATTGTGCGTATTCTAGCATTCTTTTTCAGCCTCTTATATTGTTATTGAAGATTCACTTTCTTATCTATTTTGTCACAACAGTGCTTCCACTGGTATCATAGCGACTGATTACATCAATATGCCTGATGCAAATCAAAGTTCTGTCAGTTCTTTGTCCCCAAATGCTGCTGCCCCTGAAGTGCATTCTGAGGAGGTGCTCTTTGGCAGAATAGTTGGAACTATTTCTTATTATTTAGCTATGTATTACCTTTTCTACTAGTAAGGATGATAACAGAGTGATAATTATTCTGATTCTTTGAAGGAATTGAGAGCTACTGCAGAATCATTGCCTACAGCATCCATTGATCAACAGGAAAGTGGAATCTTGGAACCCTCATTAACTTTGGCAGATGTACTGGAAAAGTATCAAATTATTTCCCAGAAGGTAATTAATGTAATTACAAATTACTTTCCGCTCCAGTGTTCTCTCTTCAGTTAATTGCATGAGCAGCAATGCTCTGCGCATCTGTATTTTTGAGTAATTTATCTTCCATCTAAGGCTTGAAGTTATTCATCAATACTGATTTGCTTCTTATTCTTACCATGCATTATTTTGCCTCTTCACATTGTTTTTTCTGGGCTTCATTTAATGGTTCCTTTTATTTGGCTCTTGATTCCCTAAGAATTTAAATAAATTATATGATACTTGTGTGTTTCAGTTGGATATGTTGGTGAGTAGAGAGTCTGGGGAAGTAGAGATTCAGGTTAGTTTTTCTGATCTTCCCACTTTTGTTTGGACTTGTGTAGCAAAAGAATAACCTTTACAGGATTGTTTCCTAACTTCATCTTATGTGGATGGATATGCATTGTTCAGAGATTTGTTTTCCAGATTCCAAAGATGATACTTAAATGTGTTAGCCGAGATGAGGCTGCCATTGCAATTGCTCAGAAGGTGTGCCGTATGCGTATTTTGGAATTTTCCTCTTAATTTCTCATCCTGTTTCATTCCATGATACATTCTTGTGACAGGTTTTCAAAAGCTTATATGAGAATGCTTCGAGCAGTTTGCATTTTAGTTCACATATTTCAATTCTGGCTGCTATTTGCGATGTTTGCAAGCTTGTTGCCAAGGAGGTTACAGGTTGGGTATGTTGCTATGGAATATTTTCTGGTTATCATTCCTGGCATTGACGTATTACATTTTGTTTTGTTTCTGTTTGATTGGTTTGACCTGGTTTCTATACCCTAAATGAAGCACTTCATCTTCTGAGTCATAGTTTCGGCCTTTCTATATTATAAAGAGATTACTTTCATGTTAAAGGCATAAAATGAATGGGCTCTTGATTTGGGCTTTCTATGTAAGCAGTTATGTAGGTCTGCTCTTGAGAAGACTGTTACAGCTGGAATTTAGTGGCAGCAAAATTAAAGGGTCCAGGTTGGTGGATGATCTGAATAGCTGAAACATAATGGAGTTAGTTTATAGATTTCATGGATGATGTGACGACAAAATATAGTATTCAGGGTATAAATGAGAGCTCCCTTTTTCAGATGATACTTATGGCTCTGATCTTTTTCTTGATAGTAGATAGTTAAGTGACTTAATACAGTGGGTTAAAGAGGGAGCATGTTTTGAGATTTTGTTAGGATGAGCTCTTTGGGACTGGGAACTGGACCTTTATATTTTTTCAGGCAGTGCTTTGTGGGACATTTTGTTCTGAGGAAGGATGAGTAATTGGATTGAATCTTTCGGTTTAAACTTTCTGCTGAAGACTATTCAGCAGCTATGGTCTCAGCTAAGATTTCTTATGCAGCACTTTCACCATGAGAAAGATCTTATGAGTATTGAGATTTCATTAAGAAAATTATGGTATTATTTTTTATGGAGAACTGCTTTTTACAAATTTTATATTGGCCAGACTGCTTCTTCAATGTTTATGCATATTGATTTTCTGTTGGAGTTCTCAAGACTATTTGGGTCCTCAACAATTTAGAGTGTCCCCTTTGCACTGCTTTCCTTTTCTCCCTTCTTTTGGAATATTTACTTCTTTTTTACCCTTGCTGTACCCTTTGCTTTCCTTTTCCCATAAAAGTGAAAAGTATGTTTAGCAGAAGAGGTAACAACAGATATTGATTATATCCATGAAAATGCTATGTGCAGCATTTTTTTTGCTAAGACACATTCAATGTCTTAACAACTGGGAAAAGTTTGATACCGTTGCGTTATTATTACGTTCAGGGATGTGATATGCAGAAGATCCATGCTTATCCGTACAAGGTTGTGGTGGGAAAAGGATAAGCATATATATATGTATATATATATATATATATATATATATATATATCTTTAAGTACAGAATCACATTATACTTTCAGCACAGTTGGCCTGTCTGTTGAGAGGCCTATAATATTTTATATATAAGCATATATATACATATATGTATATATATGAGTACAGAATCACATTGTACTTTCAGCATGGTTGCCCTGTCTTTTATATAGCTATTACTTCTATCTGATGAAACTCAACTGTTTTTTGAACTTTAATATAATTTCTAACTTCTCGTGATTGTTTTTTTAAAAGGTGATTCATTCAGACGAGGATAGGAAGTTCAATACAAATGTAACTATTGGCCTTATGCGCAAATGTTTGCTTAATCTTGCCGAATACAACAAGCATATGGCAAAACTTATTGATGCTGGAAAGAATGGTATGTGTTAGAGATATTGTTCTTTGAACAAAGTTGCGACCTGATGCCTTGCCATCTTTTGATTAACCTTATTAATTGCAAATATACTGCAGAAAGTGCAATAGACTTTGCTATCTCTCTCCTCGAAACCTTGTTGATTCAGGAATCAAGTCTAACTTTTTCAGAACTTCCCAATCTTATTGATTCCTTGCAAAAGGTTTGGATTTTTTCTTTTGTTATCTTCTTTCTCTATTTTATATAGTGCCTGACAGTAAGCATTCATTCCAAACTGTAGCTTGCAGCAAGACCTGGAGCTCCTGAATCGTTAAAAAAGTTGGTTGAGATTGCCAAGAATCCTCCAGAAAATGTCGCAAGTACTTCTGATAATATCGTTGGCAAGAATGCTAGTGAAAAAAGGGTAGCTGGAGATATTGGCAGTTTATTCATTGTCAGAGTCATGAGCTTTTTGGGTATATTTCCTTTTTTTAAATAATGAATTTACTGTAACAGAGATCTCATCATTCTGTGACGAGTAGGGATGGCAATGTCAATGCTGAATCTATGGGAGTAGGCCTTTCTGGATTCTATGATCAGGTATATGAATTTAGTATAAATTTATATGTGAACCACGTATAAGTTTGTTTGCTTGTTGCTACAGTTTTCCAGCTTGTCTCCTTTATCTTACTTTCATATGAAAGAAATTCGGAAATATTTGAAGATTCAATCTCTTATTCTATTATGTCTTATTAACTGCATATCTGCTTCATTTACCTCCAAAAGTCATGAATTGTAGCACCCTACACGTTTTTTCTTAGAGTATCTAAGAATAAGAAGAGAAAATTGGAAGTTATTGCAAAGTTGCATTTTCTTTCTTTTTTAAATATCAAAAAAAAGTAGAGGCAAGAGTTGCACAACTATGAGGTCAACTGATATGTTGATAATCTATTAAGTTACTTTTTAATTAATTAATTCTAGCTTTTGTGAATATATAGCCAAGTGGATCTACCTCTATTTTGGTTTGTTCCTTCAATTGTCTTCTGTTTGCTCCAGTCAAGTTTTTCTTGTCTATTGACATTCAATTCCCACTGTTAATTCTCCATCTCATTCAAATGACGTCATCTTAGTTTCCTCCTCTTTATGAATAATCAATCATAAATAATGAAAAAAAAGAATCGTTGCACCCTCTCTCTCCCTCCCTCTTCAGCCCCTTTCAGTTTTACTGAAGTGATTCCAAGCTTAGCAAGTAGGACCTTGATAAAGTACATCTTAGAGTTAATTAAACGTTGGAGAATGACAAGAGGATGCAGTAGCGAAAATAATATCAAAGACCAGTGAAAAATCCTATTATTTATTTGTCAAAGTGTCTAAAAAATATTTTGATGATAATTCCTGCAATGTAAGACGGATGAAGATGACCTTGTAATGTCTTTAACATAACATAATTTATTTTTCTCCTTTTTTGAATAATTGGAATTTTTAATACCCTAGGAAAAACAGGAAAAACTGTTACAAGTTCAACAGGCTGCAATAGCAGCAACACAGTGAAAACGAATATAATGATTGAGATTCAAAAATCTGTTCGCTTATGCTCCATTTTTTGCATAGAGACCTGTTGACTGGATTTTCAGAAATTTTTTTAAGGCCTGCTATCCCCATTTATTTTTCTTCATTCTAGGAGCTGTCCTTATAATTTAGATTGTTTTTGTTAGTGTTACACGCTGTGCTTCTCCTTTTCTGCAATATCTGATCTCAACATCCATCAAACCTCATTCACCATAGTCCCTGTTTGGGACAGGTCTAGAGAAATCAATGCCATTCTGAGGGTGTGCTAGAGATGGGCAACATTGTGTCCGTGTTGTAAGTTGGCCACCTCAGGAAAAAAAAAAAAAAAAACAGATGGTGAAATCTTTGTGCTTATTCTGTTATGTCAATATGCTACAGGTTTCTGTGCTGTTCGCTGAATGGTACCACATGTACATACATCATGGGGCAAATGATGCAGCTTGTGCTTATTTTGTCTCAAAATTGCAGCAAAGTGGATTTCTGAATGGTGATGATACGTCAGATAATTTTTTTCGTTTCCTCATGGTAACATTTCATTTTTTTGGAAGCCTCTTCCCTCCCTCCTCTCCCCCCCCCCCCAAGAAAAAAGGAATTTTAGAAATTATTAATGGACTTTATGTATTAATTAATTAGTTTCCTTGTATCTTTCAGGAACGCTCAGTTGCCAATTTTTCCTCAGAATTGCAGTTAGCTCAGATTGCACAGGACCTCTCACCACTTTTAGTTGATGTTTATGCAAAGCTTGTCGTTGTGATTTTGAAGGTTCTTTCATGTTTTAAGAAAATTTCTTTGTTGATCCGTCCACCAACCTATTTTAAGTTTTTTTTTCCTACTGCAGAGTCGTGCAACAGAGCATCTTTTATCAAAGGTTTGCCTTGGATATTTCTGTGTTTTTTGTTCTGTTTTCTCGGAACATTAATTTAATGAATTCAGTTTTATGGCAACTTGGCAGATTTTTCAATTGACTGTTAGAGTGATTCAGACGAATGCCGAGAAGAAGCAAGCGTCTTTTAACCCAAGGCCATATTTCAGGCTGTTTGTTAACTGGCTTTTGGACCTTGTTTCACCGCATGCTGTCTTAGATGCTGCCAACTTTCAGGTCTCATTTATTTCGTTATTTATCTTATTGATCTATTTTTGTGTCTTTACATAGACTGACATAGATAGGGTATTTTCAGGTGTTGATTGCTTTTGCAGACAATTTCCATGCATTGCAGCCTCTTAAAGTTCCTGCTTTCAGGTTAGCATGTCAAGCGTTGTGTTCCATGACATTTGCGATGCAAAAAGCCTAATTTTTCATTGAGATTAAGATGGAAGTATGTGGTTTCACCTCTGAATCACCTTGACTATTAGCAGTGATGAGGATATCTTTGTCTGAACTGTTCATATTAATCCGGATTTAGTGCATCGTAAATAATGTTTTCCCTTTGTTGTGAAATATTAGGGAAAACTAATATATCAGTATACCGGGTCCAACAGCTATATTATTTAAATGTTTATTAGTTATATTTTTAAGAAGAGATATCATATATGATTAGGTACAGAGAATCGTGATAGAGGAGATTACCGAGAAAGAATATTATCATTTTCCAAAAGATGAAAAGCATACTATTGTACTGAATTTTTAATTAAAATATTCCCATTTTCTGATGCTTGTTTTTAAAAGTATGTCATTGCATTTATAGCTAACAATATGAATCTATCGCAGCTTTGCATGGCTTGAGTTGATTAGTCATAAGAACTTCATCCCAAATTTGCTCTCAATCAATGCTCCGAAAGGATGGGTTTATGCTCAGCTTCTACTGGTTGATTTGCTCAAATTCATGAAACCGTATTTGAGGAATGCTAAACTTGATGTTCCGGTTTGCTTCTTTGAACTTTGTTCGGTGATCAATATGGAAGGATTTTACACTTTTCCATTTTGCTTCATGTTTTGTGTGATCCATGCAGATCGGTCTTCTTTATAAAGGCACTCTGAGGGTGTTGCTTGTATTGCTGCATGATTTCCCAGAGTTTCTGTGTAATTGTCACTTCAGCTTCTGTGATGTAATTCCATCCTGCTGCATTCAGATGCGAAATATTATCCTTAGTGCCTGTCCAAGCAACTTGCAGCTGCCTGACCCTTCTACACCAAACTTAAAGGTATTTGTTTTCCTATTATTTTTCTTAATAATTAGATTTCTCATTACATTGACTTGATAAACTTGGCTATGCACTTCTCTTTGCAGATTGATTTATTGCCGGATAGTCTCATAGCACCACATGTATTCTCTGAGGTTGATGCAGCTCTAGAAGCTGAGCAGATAAAATATGATGTAGATGAGTATTTTAAGGTGATGTGGATCTGGGAGGTGTTTATTCTATCTTTATTTCAAAACCCCTGTTAGTTAAATAGTAAGGGACATAAAACCATTTCCCTTACACTTTCCCTGCATTCATTTTTGAGGGAAAATTTGTTTTCAAGAAAATTTACCCCCAGAATATAAATTGCTTTTTCGCTTTCTTGTACCCCCTGCCCACCCACCTGTCCACGCTCCTCACCACATTTTGTCCTGCTGCTTGACGGGATCTCTTGAATTCTTTGCATTTTTTTTTTTTTGGTGTTCCGAAAACAATCAAGCCTTTTGATTATTCTACAGACAAGAAGGCAGACATTTCCATTCTTATCTGAGCTGAAGGAGAAATTACTACTACCACGAAACGAGGCAGCAGCACAAGCTGAGACCCGATACAATGTGCCAGTAATTAACTCCCTTGTCCTGTATGCTGGAATGCAGGTGATGTGGATGCTATTCCCTGTAGTTTAGGGAGTAGACTGGTTGGAGTTCTGTGGGATCTTTTTTATTTATTTATTTTTTTGTGTATCTGTCTAGATTTTTTTTTTTTTTTCGTAACAGACATTACGTGATTGGATTTCCTTTTCTGTTCTCTAGTTCTTCAGTTACCTATAATTTTTCATTCAAGTCACATCACTTGTGTCTATTTACAGACCATCGAGCAATTACCGAAAACGAACTCGCCTGCCCTTGCACAACAGATGCCTTACAATGGCCCCATGGAATTGTATGTAATGGATCCTGTATTATACCTTTTCCAAAGTTTGATTACGGAGTTGGATACAGAAGGCCGCTACCTTGTCCTTAATGCGATTGCAAATCAGCTCCGCTACCCAAGCAGCCACACCCATCTTTTCTCCTATGCCATGCTATATTTGTTCAAAGAAGCAAAACAGGTACTTGAAGATTCATGTTCAGTCTTTGGTTATAAGCTATTGGTTGTAAAACAAATTTCAATAGCATCCAAGATATATTTTGCCGAAAAGCCCATAAATATTTACATCATTAACACAAGATCTGCTGCCTCAAATTTGTCAATATATAATAATAATGTTGCATGCAGGAAATCATTAAGGAGCAGATAACAAGAGTGTTGGTGGAACGCTTGATGGGTAAAAAACCTCATCCTTGGGGTCTTCGGATGACGTTTCAAGAGCTTGTCAAGGTACAGTAATGAAAGTTGCTGCCTACCCTCCCACCCCTTCTCCATCGAGCTCTTTTTTTTTTTTTTGGGGGGGGGGGGTTGGGTTGGGATGGAAAAATGGATATAATGAATTGGAATAATGTAGTGTAAATCTTTTATTGGATATGTTTGTTATGTGCTGATAGTTTGTTTCCTGCAGAATCCTGGGTACAAGTTTTGGAGTTGTGGGTTCGTCAAGTGTTCGCCAGAGATTGAGAAATTGGTCAAAGCAATTTCAAGCTAAAGCAAAAGTGGATTCAATGTGCTGCTTTGTGCTTGCTTGCTTGCTACTGATGTCTGAGGACGTGCATTGAAAGAGGCGGAGTTCCCTTGCTGAAATGAGTATAGAAAAACCGTTTTGTTAAATATTATATACAAATTTAAAACAGCTTTTTAATTTTGAACTTAATAAAATTTAGTTAGCATCTTAATTTAAATCTTATCGGTAGCAACTTTTCACGAAAATTTTATGTTTTCTTAAAAAAAATAAAGTTTTTTTTTTTAGTATAAATTTATTTTGGACTAATATAAAGAGGAAGATTAGGAGGAGAAGAAAAAGAGCTTTTTCTTTTGTCTTGATAAGAAGATAATAAGGGAAAAAAAAAATGAATTTGCATATATTTTTTCCCCATTTTACTTATAATTTCATTCATAATTTTTTTTCCCTTTTTCTTTCATTCTTTATTTTTGCATGAAAAAACAATAAAAATAACTAATTCTTTAATTTTTCGAGTTCCTTTAACGTGCTATGAACATAGTTAATGCGGAAGAAGTTGAATCTAAAGAATTAGATTGGTTTAGTTAAAAGAAAATGATGATTATAAATTGTAAAACCATGATGGGAATAAATCATATTCTCAATTAATAATAATATTATAACGGCTTTTCATTTATCTTTAAGTCGATTTAACCCATCAATCTAATGAAAGGTTTTTTATCATATTTGTGTCTAATTAATCTCTTAAACTGATAATATTTATTTTATTTAATTTTTATTGTGCATGAGAAGAACTAAAACTAAAGCAAA
>JBBYHL010000020.1:3298768-3368406 GCA_038381835.1 Adansonia madagascariensis
CCCAAATATATATATATATATATATATATATATATATATATATATATATATTGGCCTCTGTTTGTTATTGTCATTCATTGATAATCGTCGGCGTTTCTTTCCTTCCCTTCCTTCGCTTACTAGCTCGGCTGCTGCTGGCCATGGAGAAAAAGCACAGAATATGTAGGATCTGCAACAGAAGGTTCGCCAATGGCAAAGCCATGGGTGGTCACATGAGATCTCACTTTGTTAAATTCCCGATTCCTCTTAAGCTCACCCTACCATCTTCTTTTTCTTCTTCGAATCCTCCGGTACCCAATTCTCTTTCTGCACTTAGTTGTCCTTCAAGTGAGGCTAATCACATGCAGACTTTTCGATCTATAAACCATGAGTTTTCTAGCGAGGCCGAGTCTCCCAAGAATCCAACTGGGAAAAGATCTAAACGTCTTCGTAAGTTTGCGTTGAACATGGTGGGCTCACCCTCTGACTCGGTAAGTTCAGTTATTCTATCTGCAGTTACTGATGAAACTTTATCTAGTGAAGATGCTGCGATGTGTCTTTTAATGCTTTCAAGGGATCAGCGGAGTCCAAGAAAAAACCAGAATGAAGTGGATTATGAAACCTTAGATGGTGTTGGTGGTGGTGAAGATATGGATTTTGATAATGAGAATGTTGATGGCTTGTTTTGCGTCACTGCCAAAGCTCACCCCAAGTACAAGTGCGAGACATGCAAAAAAATTTTTAAATCTCATCAAGCTTTGGGTGGGCATAGAGCGAGTCACAAAAACAAGCAGATTATTAGGGCTTGTACTGCCGAAGAAGATGAAAATTGTGGTGGTCATGGTGATCATCAGATTCATCGACGAAGGATCTTTGAGTGCCCGTTTTGTGACAAGGTTTTTCAGTCGGGTCAAGCGCTCGGTGGGCACAAGAAAGTTCATTTTTCTTACTTACCTGTTGCTCATAATAAGATTTCTACGACATCGCCTGCTACTGTTCAATTGTTTGATCTTAATTTACCAGCTTCCGAAGAAGATGATGATGAAGTTAGCCTGGTTGAGAATTCAACGGCGTTGATCAATGGAGAAATTATGTGATCTCTTCCAAGGAAGTTCTGAAGATGATGATGATGATGATGATGAAGTTAGCCTGGTTGAGAATTCAACGGCGTCGATCAATGGAGAAATTATTTGAGCTTTTCTTCCAAGGAGGTTCTGATGCATATATATGGTAAAAAAAAAAAAAAGTTAAAATCAAAAGTTACGAAATATTGTTCATGAAAAATATCGAAAGTGAACATATTCATCATGTCTTTTAGTATATACTTCTGCTTTAATTTCTTGGTACTTATTTTACATTAGTTATTGAGAAATTGACTTGTTTAAATCATTTTTAGAGACAGTGGTTAGTTTATTTGAAGTTCGTTGGCCTTAGGAACTTTATTTAGTTTCTACAGTAATAATTTTCTTCTACTTCTTGGTTGAACTTGAATGGCATAATTCATGCATTTGTACTGTTAGTAGCACTGTAAACGACTTCATTCTAGCTAGTAAGAAGAAATCTGTATATATATTATGTTGAAGAGTGTTTCTATAAAGTGTTAAAAATGAAAATTGATATTCAAAAAAGCAAAAAGGGAAAGGTTTATTTAGAGCAAGCATATATTAACTGTAATTTAATATGATCCATTGTTTTTGTGTTGAAGATTATGAATTTTCTTTGTTTTGCTAATTATATTGTACGGGAGCTGGCTAAGTTTTAGTACTATTAATGATGAATTAGCTGCAGTTGTTTTGTTCTGTGAGCATGCAGGACAGCTGTTTTAGTTCTAACATCTTTTCTTATTAAAAAAATTAGAGAGAGAGAGAGAGGGAGAATTCAGAATTCCTCAAAACCCTTGCTTTTTTGTTTTGGATACCCGAAGATTTGCTTTATATATCAGTCGTCATTGCTGTCGCCTTTGTGTTTTGTTTTGTACAGAATACAGATGATGAGGATGTCAATATATAAATGTTTGCTTTTCCTTTTCTTTCCTACTTGGCTTGGGTCAGTCAGTTTATCTTTATAGGATTTGGTGTTCCCTTCCCTTCCCTTGCCTGCAGAGTGAAAACAGGGTTGAGTAAAATTAACTAATTCACCACCATCAAATTAGGCAATGCTATTGCCATATGTCACAAGCGCTGATACAAATTCATAGACTCGCCTCTTTCATTCCTGCCCACAAGTTTAAAAGTTTAGACAAACCAAAAAGAGTCGGCAGATTTTAAGTGACGGTGAAAAGCTAGCTTTAGTTTTACTTTGAGTTTGAGTTTGAAGGGGGATTATATAGGTTCGTTTCTGATTCCTCGTGAGCCATGATGCTGATGATGATGATGATACTGAATCAGAATGAAAGGACAACATGGCTCCGAAAACCAATAAATAAATACGTTTCCTTCTCAACTGTCTATTCTTAGCTACTACCTACGTTTGGCTATGTCTATGTCTGTTTCCTTAGATTTGTCTTGTCACCCTTAAGCTCATCAAAATCTGCTTCCCTCGCTCTGATTTAGCATCGTAGCTGACTTAGTTTTTAAAATTGAAAGGTTTTTTTAGAATTAATATAATGTTAAATAAATAAAGTTTTTAATTTTTACATTTAAAATTATAATTTGATAATTAAATTAAAATGTTAAGAAAATAAAATTTTTATAATTTGAAAATTAATTTTTTATAAAATAATTTTATTATTTTTTATATTTTTAAATTTTTATCATTTTTAATATATATTTTTTGATATTTTATTTTTTCGTAACATTTTTTTTACAGTAATATCAATTACTTAAAAATTTTAAATCATATTTTTATCGTAATTTTTAATACACTTTTTTTAATAAAAGATTTTTTTAACTTAATTTTTTTTTAATAATAATAATACTAAATTAAGCTTAAATCTAGCCCAATTCATTACTTGAATTGAAGATTCTCAATTTCCTTTCCTTGCCAGAAATTTTTTAAGATATTCAAAATTTTACTATGTCAATAAAAATAAAAAACCATTGACGAGTTGGATGGATACAATCTCTTACGATTTTCACTGATTTAAGTAATTATTTTTTAAAAAATAATTGTAAAATTTTAATATTTTACAAGTTTTATCCTATTCTTTACATAAAAAAGAAAAGAAAAGAAAAATCTAACAACTAATTTAGCTCTATAATCCGAAAGAAATTACAAATAGTAAAGACTTGCATCATCTTTGAAACCCTGCATTATTCTCGCTGATTTAGTAAGGATGTGATCAGCTTGACACTTAATAATTTGTTCCTTACTCTTTTATGTTTTTATCACCTTAAATATGGGAGTGAATGAGATAGGGACAATATAAAAATTAATACGTGTCCTTGATTATGATTATTGTCTATATATATAAAAGAGGGTCAATCCTTTTTTCTTTCCTTAAATTTAAAGTCACTTTAAAAAAAAAAAAGAAAAAGAATTCTCATTAACTACCTTAATTGTCAAGGTTAAACAAAACTTTTATCACCATGAAAAAAGAAAAGAAAAAAACCAAGCACCGTCTTAGTCCTTACCATATAGGTTCATTTGGTTACCTAGGTTTGAATATTCCCAATAGTTATTGTCCACTACTTTATAAAAATGTTGGTTTCCAAAACAATATTTAATTTGATAAAGTCAAAAAATCATTTTAGCATAGCAAAAAATTCACCAAAAAGCTTTTTTCCTTTAACCTTAATGTCATATCAAACAGCCTATGAATTAACTAAAATTGGTTGGTGGGTAAAATCACAATATAGTCATTCAATATGTGATCCTAGATGTTATTTCTCTTGTTTACCTTCAAATCTCACATTAATGACTATACGATTTCTTGCCAAACTTTTCTAAAAATGCAGGTTTCTTCTTCAATGCCTCATTAGAATTTGTGAATATTTGTTTTGGTGCATTGAACATAGTCCAAAATTTGCAACTAAAAATCGAAACCCATGCTATTCTATTCGCTATATATTAAATTTTGTTCTAGGGTCAAAAAGACAGCCAAAGTGGTGAATAAAGATATGTCGAATGCATGGCATATGGCCAGAATTGGGTTTTTTCTTCGCTATGAGTTTAACTTTAATTAATTTCTAACCTTCATTCATATTCAATATTCCTCCTTTGAATCGAAGAAATTAACCTCATTAAATTCATACAACTCTAGATGATATAATTATAATATTATAGTATTTTTTTTAAATTTATTTTTAGCCATAATTATTATTATGTCTTAATCCCCTCTTTCATATTTTGTTTAAAATTAAGAGGATTGTTGCCCTAAAAAAAGAAAAAAAAAGAAAAAAAACCTATTTCAGGCTACATCGGTCATTAACAGGTTCGGATTTCTTTAAAAGCAGTAATAATTTTATATAATTAGCAAGAGAAAATAGAAAAGGCAAAAATTATGGATTAATCTCGGAATATTGCTCCAAAACAATCCATGTTAATAATGAACTGGATGCCCAACTTTTTATATACAAAATTTGGATGTTCAAGTAGTGTTGAAAAACATTTCCTCAAATCTTCAATCAAATTACTAAAAAGAAAAACAATTTTGAATTTGTATATAAAATGCAAATAAAGTTGATTTCAGATAGCCAATTAGGTAGTATATACTATTTAATCCAGTTCAATAATAATAATAATAGATAATAGATAAGAATTTCAATGGGCAAATTTCGCAGGTCGTTAATATTCCTTCTTCGTGGAAGCCTTGACGCGAGGGAAAATACATATAGTCTTCTCTTCAACTACCTTACTGCATACTGTCATGCATTTCATCAATATTAATATTAATATTTATTTATTCCTCATCAACGTGCCTTCAACTTATACATACTTCTGCTAATTTAAACTGCTTCTTTAAACCTTGAATTTGCACTACTTTGGCTATAAAAACCCCATTCATTCTCCAAACTCATCTGGATAAAAATTTAACACACGTAATAACATGGAAACCTCTTTGACGCGCCGCCACCACTCTGAGGCAAGATCCGTATCGCCGCAGTTACTGCGGAGTAGAAGTGGAACCTCAGCCCTAACTCTACCGGAGAACAGAGCATCGTCGGTGATCGAAACCAGCCAAAGTTTCGCTAACAGGTCAAAGTCGACCACCAGGTCAAGAACCCAAAGAAATGGAGAGAATGTCAACCCCACAACCATCACGTCAAGCATGCAAAAGAAGCCTAATCATCAAGAAAGTAGAGATGGGTTTGTTAGGTTCTTGCAGCGTGGCGGTATTACTACTCCGCGCAATTCTAGTGCAAGTGCAACAAAGGGATCAAAATCAGTCACGAGTTCTCCATCCGCATGGGCATTGTCTCCTGGTAGGTCTTCGCCATTGATGGTGGCAGCGGCACTGGAGCCACCAGGATCTTATTGTGGGACTGGGGTGAGGGCTAAGTCCAAAGGTGGTGGTGTTAGTGGGGTTTTAAAGTATTTTAGGCAGAAAAAGGTGTCACATGTTCAAGAAGAAGAGTATCACCGATTTCGGGTTTTATATAATAGGATGTTGCAGTGGAGGTTTGCGAACGCTAAAGCTGAGGTTGCCATGACCGCTGTAAATATAGATGCACAGGTATGATTATGAACTGTATAATTCCCCCTGGCTAGGCTGGCTTAGAGCAAAGTTCTTAAGGATTTGCTTTGTATATATACTAATTGACTATATATATATGTTATTAAATGTTAATTTTTTTTTCTTAATTATATAATTTGCTTAATTTTCAGGATAAATTGTTTGGTGTGTGGCTAAGAATCTTAAAAATAAGGAACTCCACTTTAGAAAAGAGAATTCTACTTCAAAAGCTCATACATGAGATCAAACTACATCAAGTTGTAGGCCCACAATTATGTTTACTCAATGAATAGGTGAAGTTGGAGGGGAAAAATTACGAAGCGGTTGGCAGGGTGATTCGAAAACTCTCAGCAACACTGGTTAGAGTCCCTCTGATTCAAGATGCCACGGTATTTATCTATACATATATCTTATTAGCCACCATTGTTACTTTTTCAAGCATTTAACTTTAGCTACCCAATGAGAAACTATTCCTTAATTAATTATCCATTCTCACATATCTATTTATAATTAATCTTAATCTTTACAACTTTAATACAACAAAATTTTGCTTAATTTATGGATAAATTATATTGCAAGCTTATTGATATATAAGAAGGAAAATATGTTTTACCATGCACTTTTGACTGGCAGGCAGATGTGGAGTCTATCTATGAAGCCATAAGTGCAGCCATTGCAGTCATGGATGACGTAGAAGCAACTACGATAAACATCTTCTCGCAGGTTCGTTTATGTATATATAAAATGTGGGTACTAATTGGCAATTATATATATATTGACATTTCCGTCTTTAATTAATTAATAGATTAATTAATTCTGTTGTTATTGTGAGCAGCCAGTGGAGAAAATGCTTTATCTGGTAACTGAGCTTACAAGCATGGTGGAACAAGAAAAAGTTTGTTTGGAAGAAATGGAGAAAGTTATCACCTCGGTTCCTCCACAAGTTTTGGTGCGTTAATTAATAATTACCTCACTCATTACCCAAGATTTGGTCATTATATTAGATTAAATTTAACAAATGATGGTTAAATAAAGCACGAACAGCGAAAAACCTACAATAGAAACAAATACAATATGTATGACGCCTTTGCGCAGACTAATGTGAAAGGTGCTGATGTCGTGATTAGGGGTCTAATCTTAAGAAGAGAAAAGCCCAATTTCAGATTAGCAGGCTTGCTTAGTGGTTGCAGTCAAATGGGCCCCATGAAGCAGAGTAGCTTCAACTTGGAGCTGGAGGCGTATCATATGCCCGATCAGATCAACAGCATTAACCCAAAAAGCAAGTCAGGAAGTCTAATCCAATGGGCACGAGAAAAATAGGATTAAACTCAAATAAAATTTAAAAATACGCCTCATCTTACTGTTCAAGAAAGAAAAAAGAAAAAAGAAAAAAGAAAAAAGAGAGACCAAAAACTAGTCCAAAACATTGAATAATTATTCATTCCTTGCTAAGTTTTGATGATTTGTGTATTTGCAAATCTTTCCTAATCTAATCAGGTGTCTGAGCAGAGTCTGCGTGCACATCTCATCCAAGCAGCTAAGGAGTCCAGGAGAGGTCAAACTCAAACTGACTGAACTGAAATCATCATTTTTCGTAAATGAAATTCAAATCTGAGCTAGTTGAAATGTTGTAGGAAGTCGAAGGAAAAGCAACTGATACATTAACTGGGCCGTGAAGCATCCACTTCTCTTCACCCCACAAAGGTGGAGCCTTACTTTGTTTCACAATTTTACCCAATCTAAAATCCTGGGATGGAATCATAGGCATGGGATAATTTCGTAGTTACATATACTTACATTCTTGAAATGCAGCTTCTCCAGATGTTTACAAGCTATTGTATTATATTTATGCCTCTTCTCTAAAATTTTCACTTGTCTTTTTTTTTTTTTTTTTTTTTCATATTTTACATGTACGATATTAACCATGTATCACAAAGAGAAATATTATATATATATATATATATATTGTTAGTCAACGATTAAGTTTAAGTAATGGCCGAAAACAAAAGAATAAGATTTTTCACCAAAGCCTTTTGCCTTTTCTCAAAATATAAATGGCCCAATATTTCAATCAATTTTCGTCCTTTTTTTCTTCCCTTTATGAGCTGGATTATTTTGGTTTTGCCCGATGTCTCAATCAAATCAAACCGGAGTCTAATATAATCACAGTAAAGCCGAACTAAGCCCATCACGCAAGTTTTTGATACCAGGAAAATGCAAGCAACAACCAGCTCCCTGGTATGGGCCTTCAAATTTGAAGCTTCTCCAACAAACATAGTCCATCTTTCTAAAACAAGTGTGGGCCAATACCTAAAATTTAAAGGGCTCCACAATTCTAGAGTTGAGCCCTCGATCATTGTCATGCCTCCGGTCGGGAGTTGGGAGGGTCAAAACTAGAAGGACTTGCTGTTTGCGCCTTTCAGCCTACCGAAATTGCATTCATGAATATTGAAATTGAGTTGCTCTCTCATGTGCCATGGCCTATGATTCATTTCATGGGTCCTTTGTTAGTCGTAAACATCATCAAGACTCTTCAAACAGAAGTGGCAAATTGCCATATACATGCATATAATAATTCAAATATTAACACCGGAGAGAAATCAGAGCAAGAACACTTGAAAATTCAATTGAAAGGAAAAAAAAAAAAAAAAAAAGAAGAAAAGGAAAATCGCTTCTCCTATACCAATTCCCCACCATTTTAAATATAACACAAAAATAAAGGAAAAAAACCGTAAAATTAATCATATATTAACATTCCAGTGTAGCCTTCTGTGCTATAGATTCGTCAGTGCCATCACCACCAACCCGAACCGCATTGCTTCCATTTACTAGACTCTCCGGTTGTTTCCTCTTGGGCTTAGCTTCTTGCATCATCAACACAACATCCCTCATGGAAGGCCGGTCCGCCGGGTTCGGGCTGGTGCATAACAATGCAATTCTAAGCATTTGCATCATTTCTTCCCTCACTGATGCACATGCTGCCCCAGCATTTTTATCCAAAATGTCAATAATTCGGTCTTTACTCTTAATTTTAGACCTTACCCAATCCACAATGCTGTTCCCATCACCAAATTCCGAATCCACGGATCTTTTTCCACTTAAAATCTCCATTAACACCACCCCAAAGCTATAGATATCGCTCTTTTCATCAACTTGTAGAGTATAAGCATATTCTGGAGAAACCAAACACGCAGCGTTAATGATTACTGCTATAGAACCAGAAAAATCCGAATGAAAGCTAAAAGTCAGACATGTGATGAATTAAAGGCTTTGACAAAAATTCTCTCTGGAGCCCATTACTATATATTTTATAAGGATTTTAAAGCAAGGAAAAACCGTTTGAACCCAAAGAAAAAAAAATGAGCAAAGGGTCTTCACGCGCAATAATGCGCCATCAAGCATCTGTTTTTGTTCTTGAATTGTGAAAGGAAAGTGTTCACACAAGAAAAGCAAATCAAAGTTAGATTAATTCTCTAATTATGGTTTAAATTAAATTAAATACATTGTTATTTGTTAGTTAGCTAAATAAGTGTGATGGATGGACCCATTTTTTGTGGTAAGATTCACCAACCTAGCTCAAGCTGAAAAGTTGTCATTGTCCTTGAGGCTTAAACAAATCAAGCAATGCGCACACGAACAAAACTTTACCAAACTAACAAACAAATTTCATATATACCATAAATAATCAAAGCTAAAATGAATCTGAAACGCACCTGGAGCAATGTAGCCATAGGACCCAGCAATCACTGACATGGACTCATCACTCTGGATCAACTTTGCCACCCCAAAATCCGCCACTCTGGCCTCCATCTCACCGTCCAATAAAATATTACTAGGCTTGAGATCTCGATGGACGATAACTGGATCACAATCGTGGTGAAGATAACAAATGCCTTGAGCCACACCAAGAGCAATTTTGTACCTTGTTACCCAATCAGCCACCAAATTCTCCCCTTTGTTCTTGCCATGCAGTAAGTCATCTAAGTTCCCGTTGGGCATGTACTCGTAGAGCAGCATCGTGCACTCCCTGTTGCTGCAACACCCTAACAATCTCACTATGTTACGATGCCTGACGTGCCCCAACACGTCCACCTCCGCCAACACCCCTCTCCTCCGTCTGATGTTCTCTTTATGCTTACCCCACAACTTCTTCACCGCTATCATCTCCCCACCTGGCATCTCAGCTTTGTACACTGTGCCCGCGGACCCCATCCCTATGATCTTATCTGACATCGACATGCACTCTAGCACATCATCAGCCGTGAAATTCAACCGCTGGAAGGCGGTCAATTTCCACGGTCCAACCTCGCGATCATCACTGAATCTACGGCTGTAATTCGCGTGGAAACAACGGGTCCCAGCCACGAGAATAAACAGACCAATGCCAAAAGCAGCTGCCATTATCCAAACGATAGCTCCAGCCGTTTTCTTAGGCTGCTGCTGCTTGTTATGACCTTCCACGTCACCTGTAGCCAACGCCTCCACCGGGCACGGTTTCCCTAAAACTCTGCCGCAAAGTCCTTTGTTGCCAGAAAATGAGGAAGGATGTAAACTAGGAAATATTGGACCAGACGATGGGATTGGCCCGGTTAGCAAATTGTAGGAGACATTGAAATTTTCCAAAGTGCTACAATTTTCGAAGTTTGAAGGGATGGTTCCAGTGAGAAAATTGTGGGAAAGATCAACCGCAGTTACTGAAGGAAGCGTCGATATTTCCCAGGGAATTATTCCCGTAAGCAAATTGCGGCTTAAATTCAAAGACAAAAGCTTTTGACAATGATCAATGTTCCAGGGGATGGTTCCATTTAGAAAATTACCTTGGAGTTCGATTTTGTACACATTATTACAGCCAATGAAATCTGGGATTTTGCATGTGAGCTTGGATGAACTGGCTGAGAAAATTTGCAAGCTTGGTGCACCCCATATGTTGCTTGGCAATGCGTTGTTGAAAGAGTTTTCGGAGATGTTAAGGAACTGTATCATGGGTGCATAGCCAAGATCCTGGGGAATCTCGCCCGTGAAGTTGTTCTTACTCACGTCCACAAATGTTAAGTTTGTTAGAAGCCCAAAGCCGCATGGGATGGTACCATTGAGAAGATTGTTTTGGATTCGGAATCTTGAAAGCGATGTGCAGTTTATAAGGCTTCCTGGAAGCTCATGCGTGAACATGTTGTTAAAAAGGATAAGTTTGAACAGCCTGTTTCCATAGCAAAGATTTGGAGGGATTGGACCAGTTAGAGAGTTTGATGAGACGTCAAGAGACAGTAACTTCCCATTTGAACCTAGTTTCTGTGGGAGAATGCCGCTGAAGTTGTTGTCCCAGAGTAGTAAAGTGCTGAGATTTGGTAACTCACCGATGCCTTCTGGGATGGTACCAGAAAGATTGTTGCCAATTAAGCTCAACCAGGTTAGCTCAGTTAAAGAAGCTAACCCTTCTGGGATTGTGCCACTGAGTAGGTTATCAGATAAATCAAGAACCTTGAGGGCTTTCAACTTTGAGTAACTGACTGGAATTTCACCTACAAAGTTGTTCTTGAATAAATACAAAGCTTCTAGATTGGTTAAATTGCTAAGTTCTTCCGGAAGTGGACCTGAAAGAGTACAATTTGAGATGTCCAAGTACTTGAGATTGGATAAGCGTGCAAATTCTACTGGTATTGTGCCTGTGAAAGCATTGTAGCCAATCTCCATTCGCTCAAGCTGGGTCAAGAATCCTAGTTGAGGTGGTAAAGTGCCTTCCAGTGCATTTCCTGCCAAGTCAAGCAACTTTAGTCTCGTTAAGCTTCCATAACCAATTGGTATTTCACCTTCAAAGTAGCTGCCCCCAAGATTGAGCTGCTCCAAGAACCGCAAGTGCATGAACTCTGGCGGCAATGGGCCCCTGAAGTCGTTGCTGTATGCATTAAAGATTTTCAAAAACTTAAGCTTGGAAACCCCTGGTGGGAATGTTGAATTGAAGTAGTTGTGGCTTATATCAAGAGTTGTAAGCTCCCTCAGCTCAAAAAGAGCTGGCTGGAAAGGGCCATTAAAGTAATTTCCACTCAAATTCAAGTTAATTAAGCTCGTCAAAGATCTGATTTCCGGTGGAATAATTCCAGAGAGATTGCGACGAGAAAGATCAAGAGATGTAACTTGAGCTGTTGTAGGATTGCACATGATACCTGACCATGCACACCAAACGGGGTCATCAAAATTAGGCTTGGAAAACGTGGGAGCAGGGTCCCAATCTTTGAAAGTAGAGAGAGGGTCTCTGAGGGAGGATTTCAAGGAAAGAAGAGATATGAGGGGGAGAGGGAGAGGGAGAGAAGTTGCAGAAGCAGAGAAGACTAAGAGAGATGATTTTAGTAGATAGAATGAGAATGTGAGAAAGAGAAGAAGAAAATGAGGTATCATGGTTAGGGGGAAGTGGGGCATTTGGCTGAGAGAATTGAAGCTTTGGTCTTTAAAGAGGTAAATTTAAGGGAAGGGAACGGAGGTTTTGATGCAGAGAGAATGAACGATGCTTTTTCTAAGTGCTGAGGAGGGTATTTCATCAATATGATTATTTTTTTTTCTTGGTGGGTAGTGGAAAAGAAAATGAGAAGGAAACTAATATTACGGCCTCGGTATTTGCAATCTTCAAGTATACAACAGCTAGTCAGCTACCATTAAAGTGTCCTTAATTTTACATTACATATTAACTCACTAATTTTTCCAGCTTAGGTACAAAATATATCCCCAACTTAATCATATAATGGAAAACCTACATATATATATATATATATAACACATGATGATCCCCATTTAATTAACAAAAAAAAAAAAAAAACCATATTTATGTAAATACATAAATTGACAATGAGCTTAGAACGCTATCACTCTATCAGCGGCTTGTCTTGTTTGTCATACTATATATATATATATGTAGCGCTATTTCCTGAACGTTTGGCGCCGGCTGCTGGAAAGCCAATGCTTGCCCAGCGCCTATGATATACTCAACTAGCAACTATTTTGATTAGTGTTTTTTTATTTGATAGTTTTTATTTTTATTAAACAATCACCAATAAAATGAAATCTAATTAAATACTTTAACAGAAAGTCATTAGTTCATGCAGTTTTAGGAGAGAGATCTTTGGACCTTTTTAAAGAAGTTAACATAATAATAATAATAATAATAATAATAATAATAATAAAAGCAGGTAACATTGTTCATTATTTTTATCACATTAAATGAAAATATTATTATATATAATAAGTTTCAAGTAAATGATATTTATAGATACTGAAAAATATTATTTTATTAATATTTTGCAAAATTTTTATATTTAATCCATTATTTTTACTTAATTTAAAGAATTTCGTTAATTATATTTTAAAATATTACTTTATATATTGTCAGAACACCAATTAATATTTTTATATACAATAACTCTAAGAAATAATTTTAAAATACTATATAAAAATCATAAATGTTATTACATATACATATGCTAATATCAATATACTTAATTAGTTCAATCAAAAAAAATATTATATAACTAAACTTGCTCGAATTCATAATTTTTAAAAAATTATAAACAATATATATATATATATATATATATATATATATATATATATATACACATGAACTAATACTTGGATGGCATGGTAATACCCATATACTAAATACTAGTACTTTGCTTTATATTTTATTTTATTTCTTTGCGATCAGTTTGACTTTGGTAAAGCTTTTCTATGATGGCCGTTTTCTTTGCATCATTAATGCTGGTGAAGTATTTCTTAGGATTAGGAACACAATTATGAATAATACCCTCCTTTCTTTTTTATTATTATTATTATTCTTCAGTAAATAAATTTTTTTTTTTTTTGCAAAATACCATCAAACATCTTTTTCTTCAATATCGATGCAAAATATACATTTGCTACTATTATATTGTAAAATGAGAACGACTCCATCAGATATCTAGGCTTAATATGGTTTATATCTACTTAACTATGCATGATTAAAAGAAGCTGAGGATTGAAGGAATATCAAGACATTAGTAATTACAGCTATGATTTGGGATTAACGTTGATCATATATTTCTTTACTTTCTTTTGTTAATTAATGAATAAAAATAAATAAATTTCAAATTCGAGATTAATTAAAACAAACTAAAGTTAATGTTAAATTACAAGGGATTTTCCTGATTAAAATAATGAGGGAAAGCGTCACATAAAAAACGAGAAACGACAGTCCCGTATAAATATGGAACCTATATATATATATATATATATATATAAATCTAGTATATGTAAAAATTTTTAATTTTATATTTTTTGATCATTGAAGGGTTAATTACCATGTCAATCAATTATTAATTAATTAATTATTTTTAATTTTATTTTAATCATTAGATAAATATAAATCAATGATTAAAAAAAGTGTAAAATTAAAAAAAAATTATATGTAAATAGATTTTTTTTATATATATCTCGTTAATCATATAAATACAATAATAATATAAATTATTAAATATATCAAAATCTTAATTATGAATATGATATGTATTTATCATATTTAAAATATATCATATCGTATTTATTATTTTTTTATATTTATTAAATATATTATTTTTGTATCCTATCGTTAAATCAAGTATAAAATTATCACCTTTAATTTCACACGGTTTTGAGAACTACAGGCAAAAGCAAATAATGTTTCGTCATCCAACATCAAAACCAGCAACTTCTTAATCTTTTTTTAACAGAATGTTCGGTATGAAAACGAAATACAAATTTTGAAGTGAGAAAAAGAACCCAAAGAGTAACAAACAAAAGAGAAGAAATATTATAGAAAGAAAGAAGGAAAAGAAGAAGAAAAAAAAAAAAAAAAAAACAGAATTAAAGGGCGCAGTGGGTTTAGTATTTTGAAGAAACGTATGTAAGGAGTAGTCGCCTACTGTAAAGGAAGTTATGGGAATTTATGATTTTCCTTCTTTGCGCATGCCTTCGTCCTTCCATTTGCTTTGCCTTTTATACTCCACGCCTTCTATCACATTTTTTTTATTTTAAAGAAAAAGAAGAATCCAATTTCACCCTTTGCTATTGCTAAGTTGTTTGAAATATTAATTATTGGTAATATATATAGCTTTATTTATTCTCACAAGATGTTAGTTCAATTGGTAAAAGAATCAAGTCGATATAATGATAATATATCCTGAAATAGTCGAGTAAAAAATTATGGTAAAAAAAACCTTAGACATACTGCATGCAAACTTGACGGGCAGTGTGTGTGTATATATATATATATATGTATGTATATGTATATTTGGGTAAGACAAACTTTAATTTTGAAACACTGATAGCAATTAAGAGATTAATTGACAATGATACTTTGATACTGTTGGTGATGAAGGAACCCAACCAAAACGGAAAAAAATGGTGAACTGATAAGTCAAAAGTATAAAAATACCCATTGGAAAACTGCTAGAATACATGCACATAGAAGCATTTGAACATTTGAAAAACAATAGGGAACAAAGGTACAGGAAAAAAACAAAAAATGCTATAGTAGGCTGATGATTGCTGATGGGCACAATAGAGCACAATGGGGTCCCTTCTCGGTTCTCAGCTTCTGATCTCTTTTGATTTTGTTTTACAAAACCGCAGAGCTGAGGCCTGAGAGTGCAGCAGCAGAAGCAATATTGCATAGGTGGGACTGGGCAGGCCAGGCCGGGGAATGGTGGGTGGGGTCCGAAACTCTTTTCCACTTTGTCCCCCTCATACCCTTCACTTGCAAAAGGAAGGCTATGGACGGATGGCATTGGCATTTTCTCTAAGGTCACGTGCCTGTCAAGTGCAGAGGCTGGCAGGGAGGGTTTGAGAGTTGGGGGGTGTGTTTGGCGTGAAGGGCATGACCCTACCAGCTAAGGGTGCAATATATTTGTGGCATGAAAATGAAGATGATGAGGATTGGCCAACTGGGTATTGCATTGCATTGCGTTGCCTTTCCTGCCCCCACGCAAAGCCGACGCGTGATATTTGTCGTCTCAATTTCCGCCCTAACAGAAGAACAATTGCTCAAAATCCTTCTGCCTTTTTCCAGACGGTTTTCTCCCTTTTCTTTTGTCCTAAAGACAATATCGTACTCCCTGCCTTTTTTTCCCCTTCTTCTATTAACATTCATTAAGACCTTAGGGCACGCATGAAGGATGTTAGTGGAATGCTGCCTTTTCCAACCACTGCTTTCTGTTTGACATGCAGATGCTACTGGATGACTATGTTATCATAATTTTTTATTGCTTTAAAAATATTCACATTCGATACTTGTATTTCATACATAATTAAATATGATTTTTAAAAATATGAAATTTTTTTTAAAAAAATTAAATATACTCATATCAGAAATATATTAATATTTAACGTTCACTTTCGAATCTTATTGTTGATGATTAATTCAAAATGTATGAAAGAAACAGCTAACCAAATGCATGTTTCAGATTCCGAACATTAATTTGAAATGCTTATTTATGAGTTTACGTATTGTTTATAAATTGAACCTAAGCAAAAGCCTTAATATATAGGGTTTGAGCTGATCAGAGCTATAGCTAGCCGTCTTGATGAAATTTGAACTTAATTTGATCTGTATGCATTTCATTTTTCCGTTTTGAAGCAACTTGTATGCATATATTTGTTTTGTGAAGCGAAACAAGAAGAAGAAGAAAAAAAATTTTGAAAAAGAAGAAGCAAGGAAGGAAATTAGGTTGATATAAATGAGGTAATCATTTCATCTGTCTTAAAATAGTCAGCAAAGTATTAGTGCATGCTGATGACAAATGTTGCATGTTGATATTATCACAATATTATATACATATATATATATATATGTATATATCAGACTAGAATATATATTACTCATGTAGCTTCTAATCCATCGATCTAGCAAATATACGAAAGGGAAAAAAGAAGCCCAGCCAACATTTTCTACTATATGGTGCTCTCCCATGCCTAATTCAGGAACTTACTTTCCTCATCCCCTGATTGTAGAGCCAAAAATTTGATTGTTTAGTGGTATTATTGTAGCTAATTCAACTGGTAATAATAACTTGAACAGTTGCTGGTATCAATGTTAAGCGAGTTAGGCATATCCTTATCCCTGTCAAAACAATATGTTAATAGTCCCACGGCCAAGCATATCTGGCCTAGCTCCTTATCTTAGCTCAATGTTTGAACTATTTTGGATATTTCAGCACTCTTCTCCATTTTCGACTTTTATGCACACTTCGATCATAAAGTCGGGAAAATCATATTGACCTAACTTTGCAGCTGATTGGCACATGAGAAAGTTTGAAAGCTCTCCAAGAAAATATTTTTTCCCCATAAAAGAGAACTAGAAGCAGACCAGGAAAATCAGCATCACTATTCACTACTTTCTTCTTTGAACACCTTATGTCTGCCCAAAAATTTGCCAGATTCTTCCTCCTTTTGGATGATAAAAGTTAGTGCTTGCGTCCCATTTTCATCTAAAGTTTTTTGACAATGAAATTGCATTAATTTCATACTTTAATTGTGTGATTCTGTAACCGCTAGTGCGTGTGGAAACGTATATTGGGTCACATACTTGCATTAAAACTCGAATAATGCACTTGATGAACTTGTTTTATTTTCTTCATTTTCTTTTGCTGTACATTGAAAATGATTTGTAATAGTTGAATTTATGCAATTATTCGAGCTTTTGATCAGTCTTATCTTTTTTTTTTCTCCTCCCCTCTTCGTCCCTTTCAGGAGTGGCTGGCATTTCAGCAAAGTTGTCCTGATTCCTCAATGGAACATATTTTTGGGCAAAGAAAAGATAGGCATTAAGTTCAACTTAAAGCCAGGGGAGTTCGATGTATATATTGTCGAATATGCATCGGTTGCTTGTTAGATAAGAACACAGCAATGTCAAATCTTGCAAAGTTTGATATAAATATATATGTTGCATTAGATTATTTATTTTCCTTTCAAATCTACAAGCTTATTAAAAGGTTTTCTTTAAAAAGAAAAGGGTTTGATTTTGATATGCAATTCCTTTTTTATTTATAAGACAAGTCCATGCATCAAAACCTTTAAGTATTTCTTAAAATTTAGATGAAATAATAGTGGAGAGATGCATGTCGCATAGAAATGTAACTAAAATTAACTAGTAAATAGTGCTAATAAGTTTGGGTCTGTAGGTTGATGTAGCAGCTAGTGAATATTGTTTTCACAGAACAGTGAGTGGAAAAGCAAGAGTGACCCGCACACAAGCGTGTGAAGTGAAGGGTCTCTGGTCATCAAAGTAACAAAGGATTTTTTTTTTTAATCGATTGATGGCCCTTATTCGATATGGGGTTGGAGATATATACATTACATAAAAAAATTTTGGTACCGATTAAGGTACTAATCCATCAATCTTTCAAGAATAACCCTTGCAAACATTCAATAAAAGTAACAATGCGGGACACTCTCTAATTTCATGCAACGTGGCACTTTTTTTTTTTTTTAAATCGAGGCTATTAAAAATTTAATGTCGTATCAACGAATCACATAATTATTGTTTTAGGTTTAATCTTCACTTTCAAACTTTATTCAATTTCCTCCTATTTGATTTTATGATCAATTATAGTTTTTTTCCTCCATTGGCTGGATGGTGGATGCAGCTTGTTTACTTTGAAGTCACGCATGAGGGCAATAATAATTAGTAAAAGGAGGTCAGTGGATTGACTATGATCTTTAAAATATACTCAAGATTATACCAAGCAAAACTTAATGAAGCTCTAGGTGTAGGTGAGGCCAACTTTTATTGAAAGTATCCAAAACTAAAAACAACTTCGATTTCATACAGGCCTACCTTGATAGGAGCACTACTTATTTGCTAGCTTGAGTTAAGATAAAGAAAAGTTATAATTAATAATGGCGAGATTGCTTTACAGAAATTTGAACTATATATCGTTTCTGTTTATGAATGATACTTCTAAAATTCAAGAATTAACATTAATTTTGTTTAACAGATCAAAACTTCATGCTAATCATCTCATTTTTTTAAAAAAATATAGAAGTTTAGTGTTTAGGGCTACTCTTTGAAAATAGGTTTTTGAATAAGATTTTATGTATCTTATAGAAATAATTTAGTTTTTTAATATAATAAAAATAAATTATTTTGCTCACAGGTGAAAAAGCATTATGGACACATCCTTGCATGCTTGACCCAAGTTTTTGTGCTCTCTCACCCCACCACCACCCAAGACATGAAAACCAGCATTGAGAAGCAAATTAAATAATCCTAACCAAACATTGTCAAATATATATTTACATATATACATATGTTCACTCACTATCAGTGTCGAGTGCTATATAAAGGTTCAACTTGTGAAGCAAATTATTAAAATTGTAAATTAATCAAGGCCTTAAGGCAATTAATTAGGACAAGAGATCCAAAAATTGCTGTAATATTGAAAAGACAAAGAAAAGGGGGGGGGGGTTAAGAGCCAAGAGGGTTCCACAAGAGAATTAATGATGAAAGAATTGAACACACTTTCAAGAAAATAAGATCATTGGGTAACCAAAAAAGCAGAAATTAAGGACCCACTAATTCTCATTCTTTCTGCCAAAAAAAAAAAAATCACACAAGAGACTGTGGCTTTGGCACTCTTTTGCAATATTAACTTCACACAGTAGTCACCTGTTTGGATAGATAGGTCCTTTATTTTAATTTCCAACCCAACATTATAACAATATTTCTCATGATAACCCTAGGTGGAGAACAAAATCATGAGGGTTTGAAGGGTGGGTTAATTGGCATGCATGTGAGAAACCACTCTCTAAGTCAAGACTCAAGACTAGACTTAAAACTTAATCTCTCCTTAAGCTAAACCATTTGTTTAAATTTTTCCTCACTCTCCATTAAGAGAATGTCACACTGCATGCTTAACCCTAGATGATATATACATATATATCCTGCAAAACCACAAAATAATGCGATGAAGGGGTGCAACTAATTCTTTCTGCAATGGACATGAATGAATAATGTTCCATTTGGGAAGGAATCTTATGGGTTTGAATTACATTAGGAAATTAATGTTGCTACTAATGCCTTCACATATACCATGCACGTATTGATATGCTGATCATTAGTAGTAGGTCACATGGTCAGTTTCTGACTTTGCTGGTGCCTTAATTAATTGATCTTGCTAGTTTTTTACAGGGTTAAGATTCAGCATCTATTGAAAATTTGTGACAGAAATGAATAATCCCTGAATACTTGGTTAAGTCATCGATAAATTTCGGCCTTGGTTTTTAGAGTACTGACAAATTATAAACAAAAACAAAATTTATACTGTGGCAAATGGGCCACAATTTTGTTGTTTATCATGAAAATACACAAAATTAACCAAGCTTTTAAGGTGGGGGGAATTCATTAGAAAGTTAATTAAAGAAGATAATTGAGATCCCAAAAATATTTTCAATAATCACACATTTGAAAGCTTTTTTTATAATAGTAGGTGGGATATCTTTGAGACCAAAGAGATTTTAGCAAAGAGGATTTTAAAAGGGGGAGGGGTCCCTTATAATTATCATTACATGTCATGTTCTCCCATTTGGTTTTAATTTGTTTAAAATAAAGGAAAAAAAAGAAAAGAAAAGAAAAAGATGCTTTAATATGAAGATATGCACCGCCACTTATTTTGAGAACAACCTTGTGATTTAGACCTTCCAAAGGAATAAGGAAAAAGGCTAACTAAAGTGACATTAGAAATTTGGGAAACTTAGCCCTCCAATTACTACGTTATTTTTAGGGGTAAAAAAGAACACTACATCCAAAAAGAAATAAAGAAACTCATATGATCCACCTGAGATATATAAATATACATATAATATTTTGAGCATTAATAGAGAATTCTTTTAGTACATTTCCTTTACAGAAATCATAAAAATAAAAATTAATGTAATCCGATTCATTCAAATAAATATTTTAAAAAATTAATATTCAATAGATTTAATATTTAAATTAAAAAGCATCAATTCTTTTTCATCTTTTCATTTTCTCACCTCCTTCCAATATAAATATATAAATATATATATATATATATAAATATAGGGGTAGCTTGTTATTGGCTATCATGTGGTTAGGCTGGAATAAGATTTTTTTTTTCTTGCAGAAAATTATTTCAGCTCTTTTTTTTTTTTTTTTTTTCCTCTAACTTTAGGTTTCATGATTTTAGGAACATATAAATGATTGAGTCCTGAACCTGAAGCCGCTGTAGCCCATAATTTACAGTTCCTTTAGCTTTGGAGATAGCTAAAAATGTTTGTTCCTTTGAAAACCCATTTGACTAATTAGAGAATTCTCAAGAGCACGCTTTTTCCCCTTCCTCACTAATTAAAATATTAATCAATAATAGAAAGTTTTAGACCAAACTAGAATTAAACTCAAATGTTAATGCCTTCTTTCTCCCAGTGAATATTATCAATGCAAAAGCTTTAGTAGTCAGTCAAATTGAGTGTTAGGGGTAGATTATTTTATTAACTAGAGGGACTAGAGGAGCTTAACTGTAGAGGAATTTTGCTTCTACCCTTCCAATTTTAGCACCTATATAGACAAAGGGCATCTCATAGTTGTCACACCAAGTCTAGGATGATATGCAACATATGGCTATGGAGTAATGTTGTTTTTCTTTTATTTTTTATTTTTCAACCAAAATTCAATCTTAAAATTTCATTTTAGTTTTGTTAATGTTATACTAAATATTTTTGTTAAGAAATTATTAAAAATATATATATTTTTGGTTTAGGAAGTTAAGGAAATGTAAACATCAGTGTTATGGAAATGAACCTAAAATTTAACCAAGCACTTGTTATTCTAGTTAAGGCAGCATGATGAAGCAAGGGGAGGGGAGTTTTAGCATGAAATCCACTAGGAAGCAGGAATCCAACCTTCAAAGCAAAACTATCAAAACCATGATATCATTCATCATTTTGTTTTAGAAGATGGAAGAAATTAAACTACAAATTATTATCATTATATATGCTGATTTTGTCAGTCAGAATTGAATTGGATACTGCTACTCTACTCTACTTTAAAATCCCATTCCTAGTCTATTTCTTAATCATCACTTTCGCCTTTTTTTTTTTTTTCGGTTTGTTTGGCTCAAGTTTTCAAACCTTATAATTACAATTCACAAGGTGGTTGCTTGCTAGCTCCTTCTTGTTGGTTGCTAAAGGGTAAAGAGTCGCATTGCAGGACAGCTCAATGCCAATGCACCCACCCATGGCCTAAAAGACTAAAGATAACAAGTAGAGACTAAAATAGATTTTTTTGTTAAAAAAAATTGTCTTTTTATTTTTAATTATGTAAAGTATGACATAAGCATTGTAGAAATATTTGAATCAAAGATATTCTTAAAACATAGTCGTAAAAATAATCATACAAATTTTACTTTTGCTTTTGCTTACAGCACTTTGGGGGGGGGGGGCGTTAGCTCATGCCATCCATGATAATGGTTATTATGGGTTTTTAAACGTTTATATATTACCCTTTTTTTTAATAACTATCATAGTCATATTTTAGTTGTATATTTTACGTAATTTGATGTTAAAGGGGAGAAGAGAAATGGTAAAAAAAAAAAAAAAAATTTCTAGTCTTTAAAAATGAAAAACGAAAATTGATGAAATCAGCAAAGAAACTTATGGTAGACTTAGAAAAGCTAAAGCCATACATGGAAAAATTGTTTGATTAAAACTGCAGAGTAAATAATCCTAAAAATCAATATCTGTTTAATTGTCTAGTTAACGGAAGGCAATGCTTTTGATCCAAGATGATCCCTTTTTACCAAAAGTGGACATCCTTGGGAAAATCTAGGATGTTTTATGAGTTAAAAGGCCAGCCAGGCCAGCAACACGTCTAACACAAAGGCACGACATTTTGGAAAAAACAAAGCCATATCTCAGAAATTGCTTAAACCAATTTTTTAACTAAGCCAAATGACCATTTATAATTATTATAATAGCAAATGACCCCAAAGTTATTTGTTCATTTGGGTAGAACAAAGCCAAGATTTACCTTAAATTGGTGGCCTAAAGATGTAGGGCAAAAGCATTCACTACTTGAACAACACACTCAGAATATGTCAAAGCATTAGACATGTTTCATAAATCTCAATAGCCTCAACATAGATGATTTCAAGATGTCCAAACACAACATAAGTAGTGTCTCAAAATTCTTAAACCCTAAAACAGAAATGAAGCAAAGACGATAGTAACAAAAACACCAAATATGGTCCAGATGATCAACGATAGCGGCGAAGAGAGAGAGTGTTGTTCCTCTTCCAGTTTGCCCTTCTTGAAGGTCGGGCCTTGTGGTGCAAGTGCCCCTTGCCACGAAGACCCCTGTATTTCTTGCCAGCAGAGGTTAGCCCTCGGAGTTCCCTGTGCTTGTGCACTGGATTGCAGAGCCAGTTGATTCTTGGGTCATTGCGGATGGCATTGTGGGCAGGATCAACTAAGATGACCTCAAAGTATTTGTAAGTTGAATCCTGCAATGAAAAAAAAAAAAAAAAAACTCAAAACATTAAGCACCCAACTAAGTAATCCCACAAAAGATTTGGGCATCAATTTCCATATTAAAATAGATAAAATCTAAGATGCAAGACATACAATTGATTAGTGCAAATTTTTATGCTGTGAGCATAAAATGTTTGGCTGCAATTAATAAGTCAAATCTTTATTTAGAAGGAAGACTAATGTTAAAGTAATAGCGCTTGGCGGTAGAACTCACCTCATTGATCCAATACGAGTTCAGAACCCTAAGACCACCAAGCTTCCGGCCAGCTCGTTCCTCTGCAACTGACCGTTTGCTGCGCTGGAATTTCAGCTGGGTAACACCCTGGTTTGTGGGTTTCCCATACACAATACCCTTAGGAACTGGTCTCTTCCTTCCACCACGCCTTACACGTACGCGATAGACGACATAACCCTGTTAAAAAGCAGACTTAGTCACTAGATATAACCCGCAGGCAGCGAAAGTATGACATCAAGTTACAACAGTAAATTATATTAGGGTAACCATGCCAACTACACATGTAGGGGAAAAAGAAATTAAATGACTAATGAGGTATCAGAGACAATAAACAGTTGGAAACATGATTACATCAGTTTTATCCAGAGGCAGACAATGCTTAGATGAGATAAGTTAACACAAATAAAAACAAGCAAAATATTGTCCCTGCATACAACAACATTGAACAAGAAACTTCATTAAAGTAAAAAATTTGATACTGAGCATAATCCAAAACTCCAGTCGCTTTGCACTTCTGGTTTTGAAATCTCAGGAAATACAAACGGAAATAAAAACTTTCCCACCCAAAGTTTTCATTTCCCATCAAATTCCTTGACATGAGGCAATTAAGTGGATAATCATTCCAAACTGAGAAAACAGAAAACATAGAGTAAAGAACATGGGAGGATGCGAGCAATTCTTAACCAAGTTGTCGATCGAACTGATACCAGACAGCAGACCGAAAGTTTTTATCAACATTACTGCTACGCAGTTTTTATGACAAAGGACAATCTTATAATTAAATTATTTTATAACTAACACTATGACAAAAACAAATATAACAAATCAAGAATTGCAAAATCGAAAAACGGACCTCATAAAAATGCAGTGGCAGAAATAATATCAAAGAAAAATGATATCAGTTTACCTGCTTGGCCTTGTATCCCAGGCGACGAGCCTTGTCAGGGCGAGTTGGGTGGTTAACACGCACAATGGAAGGGTGCTGACGGTATTCCCAGCACCTGACCCTCTGCAAGAACCTCATCACATCGGATTGCTTCTTCCTCCATAGCTCTGACACGTACTTGTAGGCCCCTAGTTCAATCAATCCCAACAAAGATAAATAATCACAAATCATACCCCAAAATTCCAAAATAAAGATCTATCTATGTAATAATCAAATATACTGTTTTTCATCTTCAGAGACCTCCCGTAAATAAAAGCCCAAAAATAGTATTTAGCATATATTATATGAATCTAAAAAATATAATAAAAATAAAAACAAAGCTGAGAAACTAATCAGTCAAAAAACAAAACCTACAACGAGTTCCTAGATTTAATTGAAGGAAAATTAATCAAGCTGAGAAAAACCCATCACTCTACATAAAGAAATAAACAAACCCCAGATTTAAATCATCGTACGAACGACAACCGAGACAGAAAATGAGAAACTAACTAGTTGCTAAATCATGATTATTAGATGCAACATGCCAAAGAAAAATGGCGTACCCATCGCTGCTTGCGCTCCTGTGGTGTCGTCTCTGGATTCGGCTAAGGAGCTGCCAAGCTTTAGATATAAGAACTCGGAATCTCACTAGGGTTTTAGAAGGCGTAAGGTAATATGAGTTGACAATGTTACCCATTTTCTAGGTCCAGTTTAAGTGGGCTGTTGGGTCTATCCTATCTTTGGGGTCTGCCAATGTTTGGGCCAAACCCATTTTAATCTGAAAAAAGAATAGATAATTTAACTTTTTTTTTTCTTTCCACAAATAAAGAAGTAAATTTTAGATATCACTAAAATTCAAAAGGGACAAATTTCTGTTTGAATTTCCTTGTCTAAACTTTTCCAATTTTCTTTGTAAAAAGTATATACTGAAAATTCTTTAAATTATTTTGAAATGGTTACTTTTTAAGGTAATTTTAATGGCAAATTATTTAAAGATCTAAGATTTATTTTTTTTACTTTTTTTTTTAAAAAAAATTTGCTTGCCAAGATTTGAATCTCCCCGTAAGCATAAGGCTTTACATATATTACGAATCGAATTCGAATATCGGAAAATATTAATGGTAGTTATCCGAAACCGACATGAATAGTAAATCTTCCAATGGGAATAATCATCCGATTATAGGGTATTCAAATCCTAAAAAATCAGATTGGATTATACATGGATATCTGATTTTTTTTTTCCTTCTTTTTTAACAATCTATTGCATCCCTAGAGAGAACTAATATCCGGAGTGACAACTACCCGTTTAGCAAGCTCACCGACGACACAACACTGTTTCTCTGTGGTATTGATCGCAGCTACATTCTGGGCGAACACGCATTCTGAACCAGGCGATACCTGCATATAATTTCTTAAACCTATCACTTCAATAACCAAGTACAATAAATAAATTGTATGGGATGAAGATGATAAACTCAAAGTTAAGCATGCATAACTCGTGGTACTAACGAAAATGAACAAGGGAGAGAATGCTGCTAAGTGGTTTATTACAAGCACCAAGTAATGTAGAATAATAGCTAATTTCTAATATATAAATAATCAGATGACACCCTTTTGGAAAGTGTGGGATGTCTTTGAGGACAATGTTCGTTCCGTAATGCAAACACCAGGATCGTCTTTTACTTCTGATGAAATGATAGTCTGTGTAGCCCGAAGAGAAAATACTCAAAATAGATTGTTAGGAAGGTTCCGCTCATCCCTTTTTGAGGTCTCAAATGAGTAAGTTCAAGAAGTATGGAATGGAGAAAGCAGGAGGTAATTTAAATTTCTTTCACAACTGCAAAAACTTCTGGAACAAATTTAGAATGGCAGTGAAAGAAATGTCAACATTATTCCATGCGCTTGAGCTACAGATATGCATTTGAGCATCTGATAATAAATGCATGTATGGGTATGCTTCTGCAAATATCAAGCAAGGTTGATGTATGACTTACATCATATAGCGTTTCTCCAAGCTTCAACTTGACTGCACCACTCTTGTAAACGAGTATTTTCCCCATATATCCCCCTGGCAACTCTTCTAACTGGCAGCCTTTCTTTAAAGCACAGAACCCTTCGGATGATACTGAGTTCTCGGCTTTCTCTTTCCCCTTTTTGCTAGTTGCTTGCTTAAGAATCGGAAGACTATTGGGAAACTGAAAGAAAAACATCTTTTCTTTCTCACCTTCCTCCTGTCACCAGTGATCATTATTTTAGATAAGTTTCTCAAATTGTTGAATTTAGGAGACTGGGACATTAATATGATCACCAACCAGTAGCCCAAGATCTGAAGCAGGATTTATAGTTTTCTCATCATATTCCTTTCTAGCAGCCTCTACAAATTCTGCCTTATCAAGAAGTTCTACAAGTAAAATAAGAAAACAAGCTCAATATATATATTTTAAATGAGCAAAAGGATGTGACGAATGATTGCATGTTATCTATACAAATTTTGCACCTTACAGTTAGGGACAGTGAATCAAACACCAAGCACAGATTTCATTCACGTAAAGAATAATATCATCTCAAATTTCAAGAGTAATCTCCGCCATTTTTATCATTAGTACTATTATTATTTTTGGACAGATAATTTTTCTATACTTAATCATTTTGTCCTTATAAGTTTGCCTTTTGAGCATCATTTATAAGAAGACACTTTTTAGAGTTCATTTGAATCAATTTGTTATATTGATGCGGGTTAAATTTGAACTCATAAGAGTCCTGAAAGCAATCAAAAAGAAAGACTAGTAATCTTTTTGTATGGGAGAAAGTAATAGATATACCTTTAATCTAGGAATCATTCATTTTAGATGGAGAAAACTTACCAGGGTCACCAGAGTAAGGTCTCCTCAGAGGAAGGGTAATAGGATAGTAAGTGTGGTGGTAATCCTGCAATGTAATGGAACCAAACAGTGTCAGTCTGTTGAAGGCAAAATGCAGGCGCAAGTGTGCCGTTATTCACAGTCACATGAACAAAGAGCAAAATTTTACCCATGGTTCTCTGTATTCTCTCTTGATTTTTGGTGCTAGTGCTTCAATAGCATCTGAAGAACGTATCTCAGTCCTATCTTCTGCGGAAGTTGAAGGCAAAGAAACTACAATTTGCCCATAGTTATCATCACGACTCCTCTCCCTCAAGTCAGTTCTTTTATCAGAGGTCTCACCCCTTTGAGTACCATATGTCCTCAATGAACTGGATGACGGGGCTCCAGGACCAAATGCAACTTGCACTGAAGCTGCAGGTTCAAAATTCGAAAATTAGCAGCGGAAAATTCTGTGCAAATAATTAATTTAACTCGAAATTACTAATTAATTTATTTCAGTATGCAAATTTATGTAAACCATAACAATAAGTCAGGCGTTTCCATGACATAGGGGAGGTTTTATAAGACATACCTAAACTACATTTCCTTTAAGCGAGCTTATCAAGGATCTTTCCTAAATGCATTGCTCTAACCTCACAATTGTATTCCTTTTTGCTCATCTTCTTTGAATGTTAATGTTCTGCTGAAATTTTCATAATCTATCTTCACAAATTTTGTCTACTTTGTTCAACTCCAAGTAGGGAAGGGACGATTTATACTCGGGGACCAGCTTTTTGGAGGATAGACCTAGCTGCCAATTAAGATTATACCTTAACTACCTAGCAGAAAATACCTAGAGAAATTATAGAACACTTAATATGTATATAGGAAGATGTGCAGGGTAATTGCTTGTAGTTTACATGGTATATAAGCCCATTCTGATATAAAGCACGTCATTATAGGATGAACAATAACATAGCACGCAAAAGAAATGAAAGAAAAACTAACGAGCGATTACATTTCTTTTCAACTTTAGGTCTTTGTCGTGTTAGATTCTCCTGCAAAATGCAACAACAAACATATGAGTCTTTGGTCCAAGAATACGTACAAGTCGAGCTGAAAAGGCACACAGACTTATCTACTACTAAAAGAGGGAAATCAAAAGCCATCCAATTCATGTCTTAACCTTTGTTGTTAAAAAGAACAAGGGAAATTGTTCAATCCAAGGATGTTCTATCCCGGCCACTATTTGACAATGCAAGCACAAATCTGAACGAATAAAATGACAAACAAATTTGTGTAATGAATAAAAAACCAAGGGTATTGAAACTGAAGGAATTTTTAGGATAACCAATGGCATAATTAAACATTTTCTATGGTCCACATTGGTCTTAGGCCATGGGCCATTGATACCACTTCACTTTTGGCAAATTTCTAAGAGGAATTTTTTGATGACATTGATTAAGGTGATATTTAATAAAAAAGAGAATTATAGTTGATGTATTTTTTCTTTTAAATTCAGTAAAAGTAATGTATTAACTACAAAAGACTATCTTAAAAGGATAATTAAATAATCTTTAACTGGTAGTAACAATAAACACCTGTTAATAAGACTCTTATTTATTTATTTATTTATTGTTTTGAATAAAAAAATAGTAAACTAGGAATCATATTTTTCAATAAGAAATCATGCAAATCATTGAACTAAATGTTCTGATGCTCAAAGTCAAACCTCTTTAATTTGGCATTAAAATGTCTTTAAAAAAATAATATATATATTTAAGAAATTTGCAGTCCAAACTAAATTTAAAATTTTTTAAGAAAAAACCCTAAAGATTTACTTCATTTTCTGACAGCATTAACATCATAGATTTATTTCTCTCCCTACCCTTCCCCACTTCACAAATTACAGAGATAGTAGTAACTAAAAAGTACTAAAATAAGACAAGGGAAAGAAGTTTTTAAAAGAAAAAAAAAATGCAGTCTTGAAACTTGGAAGAAAAGATCCAAACACTCTCTAATATCAAAAATATTACAGCGAAATCAACCAAACAAGGCCAAAATAAGCAGAATTTAAATGGAAAAAAAAAAGGATCAAGATTCATATGTTAACAGTGGCATTAGAAAGAAGTGCGTCTAAAAAGATTCAAGAAGGTATGAGTAAAAATCTGTATGTACGTTGAAACGTCCAAGAAGATACTGCGCCTGAGCAGCTTCTCCATCCTCATCACTCGCTTCACTGCATTTTTGATGACATAAAATTTATTTTTAATTGGTTTAAAAAACACCTTAATAATAACAAGGAAAATAGAAGTAGAAAAAAAAAAAAAAAAAGGAAGAAAAGGGGAGAAAGTAGAAGCGGGAATAATACGATTTGGCGACACTGAGTTTGGGCTTTCTTGAAGATTGAGGAGCTTTAGGAGCGAATCGAACCTGCACAACAAGTTTAAACCATCACAACGCTTATTGATTTAACAATATATAAGAGCACACCCATCTACAGATCTCGAAATTCGACGGAATCAAAATTCGTGAAAGAAAATTCAACTGAGAAATATATTTCAGTACTGCTACCTTTCGCCGGCCAGAAGAAGGCCCGTCCTCATCCATGGCGGTTTACAGAATTTCAGGTAGAAGACGAAGCAGGAAAGCCAAAAAAGTTAAATCGGAAATGAGAAAAGACAAGATTCGAACCCTAGACCTCACGCTTTGAGGGAGAAGACTTTTCCAGCCAGAATATAACTGGATTTTGGATTTTCCATCCAATTCTAATTTTTATAATTATTGAAATATTGACTGTTGCTACTATTACTCTATGTAGTGTTAGATAAAATCTTTACCTAACATTAAAGGATTTTGGAAATTTTTGACATTATATTTTAATTATTGAATTTTATCTTTAAATTTTATTATAAATTTTAATTTTAAATGATTTAATACAAATTTTTAACCAAAAAAGTGAACATTCTTTCAAAATATCATTTTAACAATTAAATAACAATGATATATTAATAATTGAAAATTTATTTTTAGAAAACTAACATAGGATTTGTACTTTATGTGAACTAAAATTTCTTTTTTTTTTTATTTTATTTTAATCGATGATGACATTGATTAGTTGTGATCACCGAACGCCAAATTTAGCATATCCCTTTCACAATATTAATTTTCAAAACTTTTTTTCATATTAGTATTTTCTTTTTACCATGTTATTTTTTAAAAAAAATATATATATTTAATTGGATACAAATAGAATATTCTATAAAATATCTTGCCTTTTTCTTTCTTTTCACATCGCTTTTACTTTTAATTTGATAGAAATAGAATTCTAAATAAAAAAAATTTAATTCTCGTCATGTTTTTTATACTTAACAATATCAAACAATAAAAAATAAAAATTGTCAAAGGAATATACCAAAATTAGTGTACAACTACCAAATTTAATCTTAGACCATTACTACTGACTAAGACTATCATGAATCACCGGTAACTAGAGGAAAAAAAGAGAGGGAGAGAGAGAGAGAGAGAGAGAAACAATTTGTGATTAAAATTTTTATGTTAAGTTTTTAATTAATTAATTTATTATCAGTAATAATTAAAATAGATATTTTGAAGAAATATTCCTTCTTTACAAAATTTATCCCAAAATAAAAATCTAATAAAATAATTCTATAAAAATTAAAATTTAATAATAAAATTCAACCAAGTCAAAGTAAAATGATAAAATCCAACATTAAAATAAAATCTAGTGATAAGTTTATTCTTAAGCTCTAAGGATTCTTCTCATCGAACCCTGATCTCCCCGCCCCCCCCCCCCGGGGGGCATCCTTTAAGGCGATTGACTCCAACTTGTTTGGGTCTCCACCTTTTTAAATTTGATTGGTTTTGGCCACACGCTCATATGCTCGGGTGGCTACATCGTTTAACTGTAAGCTGCCTGAAAATGGAGGCCGCAGAGCTGTCTCGGAGTATACATATGCCAGCAAACCAGATTAAATACACAAAAAGAGGATCAACAAGGACATCGCATCTAAACAACGGAGTGTCGGGACAGCATGTTAGAGCTACCAAGTGGGTTGAAATTGAACTAAATTAGATCTCAACTCATAAAATTTGATTAACTTTGAAATTATAATTATAAATAAAAACATTCAACGTTATACTGTTATGATTTGTTTGTTTATATAAACATATTATTATAATATTAAAAAAAATCGATTAGATTCACAAGTTTCTCAAATAGTTAAAATTTTACTTAGATTTGTTATTCGAATAGCTTGAACTTGACAAGTTCATCAAATCAAGACCCAATAGACCGCCTTATTTATACCAATAAGTCAAAACTAAAATAACATAATGAAACATTTAAAAATTGATTTAGCAAATAATTTACTTTTTGTTATTATCTTGTGAAAAACTATTAAAAAAATCATATATGAAAAATAACATTTCAATTCAAATACATACGTATATATATATATATATAACATTGCCATAACAATCAAACAACAAATAAGTGAAGAAACTAAGTACTACATTGTTAACATTTATAATATAATTCGAAACTTCTCAGTCAATAACGTAAAAAAATAATTGGAAAATAAAATCAACCAATTTCTTTCAATATTTAAAACAAGAAGAAATTTTCACTCAATGCCCAAAAATCCAAGAAGCCAGTCACTCCGATCATCGATCTCATGACATAAACAATTAATTTAAAAAAACCCTCCCCATATCATGTTAACATGGTTTTAGAAAAAATTAATTTAAAAAAACCCTCCCCATATCATGTTAACATGGTTTTAGAAAAACAAAATCAGCCAAGGAACTTTTTCATGTGCTACGAAAATTCAAATACAATACTAAACAAGATTTGTTTTCATAAGTTTATCACTCTTCTATCGTGACAGCATGCTATCAAGAATAAGAGTTAGTACAGTTCTTGTTGAAACTGCCCCGTAAAGCAGGCCACTGAACTAGTACAAAAGTCTATGGGAAAGAGATTCAAGGGAAAATAACTGCACATCTCACAAGCATGATAAAGGAGAATTGAGCGGAAAGACAAAAGGAGGCTACCTAAGCAGCAAAGGATGGAATCTCAAGCAGAAAGTCGCGGGCTTCACCTTACTGGCCTGCAAAATACACGTTAGCCAAGTCTAACAGGTTAAATTAAAACTCGTTAGTTCTCAGTTTTACATCCAAATTAGGTAATCCCTGCAATCGTTGATCTTAAACACTAAGTAAACAAAATCTTCGATTGGAGTCCACAAAATCTTGTGACAGCAACACATACCTGGCAAAACATCTTATTATCTCAAAAGAGGAATTCCCTTACCATCTTGTACAAAATAAGGTCAGATAAAGTTTAATAAAAAAAAAGTTTATGAAAAAGGAAAGCCACACCACAGCTAAGTCTGCCTTAGTGTTTAAGGTACCATCTGCCGGCCCAAAAATCAAAACCTCTTAATTACCAGCTAAAATTATAGCTCTGTTTCTAACCAGCCCAGTTATGCATAATTGAATGAAAACGCCATCATACTCAAATTATATCGTTTCTCATGACCTAAAGCAAGCTTCACTCTAATTTACAACCATCCCATATCCTTTAAGTTGAACCACACCAACCTTGATCAATGAATAAACACTTCACATTCATTTTCCATAATAGCTGCAATCATGGGAGCTATTTTATCAGCTCACGACCCAGAAAAACAAAATAGAAAACCCCGTGGCTACAAAGTATGTTTTCTTTCAGCTGCCAAATCTGAACTTAAAAGATATATCAGTGTAACATTAGGACAAGGAGAATCATAGAAAACATTCAAACAGATATACAATTGAGAAAGAATCCACACACCCCAGCGGCCTTCATATTAAAGGGATTACCTTCGAGAAATGGATGACAAGGAAGCTTGAGGCAATGCAGCTTGGCATATTTAATATCCTTACAAATAAAGGGGGCATCAAAACTGAGAAATAGAATGGTATGCTAAGCTAATTAACAAAGCCATTAGACAATAGAAGTGAAATGTGATAACAAAAATTGTCAGGAACGAGTTGCTGAAAAAAGCTTGACAAAATGAAACATAGCAGAACATTAGCAATCAAACATAAAACAGAAGCCAATGAAAATTCATAGAAAATTAAAAAAATTCCTACAGGTGCACTGAATATTTAATATCAATAAAATTTGAACAGCCTTTCTGGAATGCAACTTCATGAACTGAACTTTAGCCAAGTCTCTGCAAATTTCATAACAGTACAGGAAGGTTAAGATGTGAGTCCCAAACTTCCAACAAAGTCATGGCAAGAGGTAAGAAATCAGGTTCACAAGAGCCCCAAGAAACATCAGTCCTGTAAAATTATACAATAATAACAAGGGAAAGGGTTAAGAAATGTAAACATAAAATAACAGCAAACTTGGTAGCATTCATAAAAGAAACCCAAAAAGAGAAGGCATGTTCTCATAGGAAAATCTCTGGATACCGTGCAATCCAAATGTCCGCAAATCCATCGCTGCCCTATAATGTTAAATTATAATCTTAATCGTTAAAAAGATGGTCACAAATTTGTGAGATTCTATCAGACTTTTTTTAATGGCAAAGTGAAGCTTTGAAAAGAATAAACACTTGAAACCCTTTCATACTTAGTAAGAATACCAACAATTGTAAGTCATTAGAAGAGGGCAGTCTTGAACATTTCATTCCTTTTCATATATACAGAAAGTCACGTCAGATTACCAAGAGTAAGTGGTAAAGATTGTAAAAATCAAAGTTAAATGGTGAAAGATATAAAGTTAAGAAACAAGCCAGTTGAAAAACTCTTCTCATTAACCCTGATTACGTGCTGATAGAATCTCCTTCTTTTAGACCAGTTTCTCCTTTAATACAAACAATATAATACAAAGAAGGTATTCTCAATCATAACTTGAACCTCTACCCTTTCCAAGGTCTTGATCCTACAAAAGATATATGCACATTCGTATTCCTTTCACATAAAGGACAAGATTAGAAATCACAGTGGGCCTCTTACTTAAAATAGTAACCAAAATCTTACAACAGGCAGCAATTTAAAAAATAATGCTGCATGTACAAATAAGCAGTTGGCTTATATGGTCATGATCAGAACCATATGTAGCACTGCCAAGGATCCTCAGAAGGTTAGTGTTGGTTTATCAAAAATGAAACCAAAAATTAGAAATCAACATATGGCTATAGAAGAAGCAAACAGGTTTAACTCGTTACCTCTCCGCATCTAACTATAGATGGAGTATATCTGCGTCACTTCATCTCTGCCATGAACTTCTCATACTCAACATCTGCACCATAGGTTGTCTTCTCTGCAGAAGTGACTGTGGGAGGCAAAGGAGGATTCGGTGCCCAAGGCACATTACTAATGCTCTGGGAATGGTCTGCTGAAGATGTAGGCGCTGGAGGAAGTGGGGGAGGAGGAACTGCATTGTAATAAGAAGAGTAACCTAACGAAGCTGTTGGGTATGCAGTTTGTGAATTTGGCGGCATTGCAGTCATTGAGTTCCGATAGACATCTGCTGGAACAGCAGGGGTGGAGGTACTGTTTTCGGATTGCACTCCAGGTGGGAAATTTTGTGGCATTTCACCAGAAGTTGCAGGTGGAGGTGGTGGAACACCAGGGGGAACTGTCTGCATTTGTGGGGGATATTGCAAGCCATAAGGAGGCATAGGCTGACCTGGAACAGGAGGATACATGGTTGATCCAGGAGGAGGGGGAGGCGCGTAAGGAGCATAAGGAGGAGGAAGTGGTGGTCCCCATGGGACTGGATTCCCAGCATAACTAGCAGGAGCAGCATGAGTAAGGTGACCTCCAGTTGTAAATTGCTGTGATGGATAGGCACCAACCGGCTGACTGGAAACAGGGTAAGCGGGCATTGATGATGTGGGAGGACCGGGAGGCACAGTAGGTTGTGGTGGCTTGCCAGCAACTCTCACAGCAATGGTTCTTCCTTCTAGACGATAACCATTCATTCCCTTAATAGCATTGTTTGCCATGTCAATATTGGCATACTTCACAAAACCGTACCCTTTACTCAGTCCGGTAACCCGGTCCTTAATTACTTTTGCCATCACAATATCACCATAGGATGAAAACAAACCAATCAAACCATCATCATCAAGATTGGGAGGTAAGTATCCAATGTACAAATTAGTATCATCATATTCTTTGGGGGGCTTAACAGCATTGAACCCTAAGCCAGGATGTGCACTTCCAGCAGTTACATTGCTAGCCCAAGGAGGGTTGCTTCCAGAACTGACAGAGGACGAGTTTTGCTTGCCTGCAGAATCAGGAACAGTACCTCCTAACTCAGCCAAGAAATTCTGATATTCATCATCCATTTTCTTCCCTGTTGTTCCCTTCATTGGACAATCGATTGTCGGATGCCCACCATCGCCACAAATCTTACATAAAACATCACTCTTAAAAGTAGAAGTGCGTGAAGGACATGCATACTGACGGTGACCTGGCTCACCACACAACCTACAATACTCTTCATCTCTTATCGTTCCATTCAAGGCAGCAAGTTCCCTCAACTGCTGCCTCTTATGCTCATTTAATACTTCATCAACAGGCTGCAAGAGCTTTTCCACCATTGCTGCAGCAGCATCAAGTGATTCTTGTGTTTCAGCCTCAACCAAAACATGCAAGTCCTCATTCTCCGAAGGATCAGGCTTCAAATCCCTCTTCTGCTGCAACCTACCTTCCTTCACCGAACCTTTGCCCCGAATTACAATCTTCGCACCCGTTTCCTTCTCCATCCTCTTTTGAGTATTCCCTCTTGGTCCAATAATCAACCCAATAAAATTGTAACCCGGGTATTCTTTCATCGGTATATAAAGCTTCTTCTGAAGCTTTGGTGGCCTATAGTCTGCTGGCGGCTTAAATGCTGGATTCTTCTTAAGAATCTGAGATATAATTTCTTGTCTCTCTTTTGTCAATCTCTCTCTTGCCCTATATTCTCTGGTATTAATCCTAATTCCCATATTATCATATATAGGTTCTGGAGAAGGGGACCTGGCACCCTCAGGTCCATCATCCAAAGGCAATCCAGATTGCAACATTCTACTAATCTCTAGCAACCTACTATTCAAAGCCTGAATCTCAGGGTCAAATTGGACACCTCCAGTGAAATCTTTCATAAAATCAGGGAGCTGAATCACCGGCTTCGGCTCATCATCTGCCCATCGGGACTTCCTCTTCTTGGTCCCACTGCCCGCTTCGTCATTCCCGCTCTGGTTGTTGTTCGAGTCCGAAGGTGGGTCCCAACGACTCCTCCTTCGCCTCCGGCTGGTGGTTTCCTCTTCTCCGCCAGAATGATCCCTTTCGGTGGTGCCGCTATGAGTGTTAGTTAATCCATTTTCCGACAGTAAAGGCTTCTGGATCTCGGGTTTCGATGAAGAATTGTCGTTGATAGTATTGGAACCAACTTCGTGATTAACCTGGCTACTGCCGTTGTTATAGCCATGGTCAGAAGGAGATCCTAGGGTTTTGAAAGGCTCTGAAGAGAAGGTGTGCGATGGCTGTGGAGGCGGGTAATTAGTAGGTAGGGTTTGGGGAGGCGGAGGAGGATTTTGGCCGTATGAATTTACGGTTTGCGCCGTATATGATTGGGGATCGTTAAGGTTCGTTTCAACAGAATCCATTGCAATCCAACCAGCAAAGTAGGGTTTGAGTTTCGTTCCTGAGCAAGAGAGATAGAGAGAATGCTGTGGAGATGTTTTCCGGAATGGAAATTTTGACTTGGGCGTTGGTATTTAATTATTTATTATGGTAAAAAAAAAAAAATTAGGCTCTGTGCTCGACCCGACCGACTTGCATTCGGATCTGTAATCTGGATTTCAACCTATCAGCGGTTGGAGTCGGATTCTAGCCTGACCCTGATTGAACCATTACTTTGGGCCCAATGAATCATGTATCTTGGGCTGTTTCTTCATTCTTGCCGTTTTACATACAAAAGCCCAATACCTTAGCTCATAAAAAAAATAAAAAATAAAATTGTTATCCAAAAAATAAATAAATAAATTTCACATAAACTAAATCATTCATCCATTTTAACTTCAGGTTGAAAATTTTCCATATTATTAATTACTATGTTCTAAAAAATAAACAATATTTTTAATTTTGCATGAAATGAACGAGAAATAAAAGTCATCTCGGTATGAAAACATGCTATTTTGCTTGTGCAAATTATACTACCTCCTATATAATTTAATATTGGAGCTATTTTAAAAACTATAAGCCCCATTTGAAACTATTTTCCAATTAATTCTAATCCATTTTAGATTCATTAATATCATTTAAAAGTGTATGGTCCTTTAATTAATTAAGAGATTTTATTTTTTCTCTCCTTTTTTTAGAGGAAATAATATAAGTTCATCATTAGGTTGTACCCTTCACAAGACAAAGCATAAAATAAATTCCCAACATAAAAATAACGTTATTTTATTGTTGTTGAAAAATAAACAAGATATATACAAGCTTTTAATTAATATACAAACGATCTTAATCACAAACGAATTTATTTTTAAAAATAAATGAATTGAATACACTTTATTTTAAATTAATTCATTTATAAAATGAATTCTAAAATTTTATTTAATTTAATAAATTAATATAAACGAATAAAAATTAAACCGTTCGCAAGTTATTCGTCAAAGATATTTTGAACCTAAATATATTCTCAACTCTCAAACAGATCTTTTGGGATTTTCCACAACAAAATTTCCATTTATCCCATGCTTGGGAGTCCCATCCCATATGCTGCACCCATCCAGAACAACTGTCAACTGGAAAGGCGGAGCATCACTAGCCAGCCACTGATCTACATTAAACACAGTCTGGGTGCAAGCCTTGTGAGGCCCCGTGGACGTGACCTCAACATAGTCACAGTACCAGCCATGGTGTGACCCTGAGCCGTCCGAGGTCAAGTTGAGGCGGCAGATGGGTGAGCCAATGCAGGGGCCTCTCCCACTGAAGATGTCACGGTTGCCACGCTCGTAGTAGTGGTGGGAGTGCGACATTAAGCCCCATGACTCGAGATCTGGAACCCACACTGAGCGGCCCAATGAATCGCCTAGAGTTACGCTGATCTTCGAGTCTGTCCCTGCTTTAATGATCGAACCGGTCTTCACGTAGAGCGTGTAAACACAATCATCCTGCATTGAAAAACAAAACGAGATCGTAAACTCATCGCATCAAGCCATCTTATCTGGATTCAAGCGAATACCATATATAAATATATTGAATTTTTTGATATATTTAAAAAATTATATCATCATTATCATAGTCGAATATGTATTAAACATAATTATTAAATATGGATATTTAAAAAAAAAAATTCATATAACACTGAAAGATGAAAGATGAACCGAAAATCATGCATGCAGATAGATCATATGTAATTGGTGAATTTGGAAAGAAAAAGGTGTATATATGAAAGGGTTGAGGAGAATCTTAAAGTCTACTTACATTGGAGTGTGCGTCAGCTACTGAGAAAAGTAGAAGAATCAAGAATCCCAATACTCAGAGGCGATGGCGTTTCATTTCTTTTTCTGATCTGTTGCGTGTTGGAGTGATTGAACTGCAAAACTCAGGATGTGATTTTAAGTACGGAAGCATAGCAGGCAGCTTGGTGTATATTTATAGATCGATCGAAGTATGAATTTTTCCTTTCGGTTAGCTAAGATGGTGTGACCTAAAATCACCAATATTCCGGAAACAAAGAATGACTCTATAGTTAATTAGAATTGGAGAAAAAAATTGGCAAAAAAAATTTAATATTAAACCAAGTAAATTCAAGTCCTCTTTTGAAGGACAAGAAAAAAAACCAAAGCTAATACATGCATTTGTTTTCCTTTAAGCTTTTAAAACTTTTTATCGATGTATCTAATTAAGTTAATGTGAAGTTAATTGGTGATATCAAATCGAATAAATATTTTTAAAAATAAGATACATAAATACATTATATGAATTTAGATTGTTTAAGACTTATAAAACTAATTGTTTTATATGCTAGTAAAATTATACTACATTTCATCGTTCATCGAAGTTTAAGTATTTTTTAATCTTTAAAAGTTGAAAACATAACAAATTAAGTTTGTCTTCAAAATTTAAACACTTTTTCTGTTGTCTTAAGAGAGAGAGAGAGAGAGAGAGAAGCCAATAAAACCAGACGAATCTAGTGCTATTTGGGCCAAAACGCTCAACCGGTATCTTTCTTATTTAAATAATGATAGAAAAACCAAGTATATAAAATTTACGTTTCTGAATGCGTGCGAGTATCATCTTTAGTCTTACCTGTGGTAATTCAATGCAAATACCATTTATCAGACAAACATATGGATCATGAACCTGCTGCATGCATGGTTTAATCACAATTGTGAGGGAACTTTTTCCTTTTTTTTTTTTTAAACTTGCTTAATTTATACAGTTTCCTTTCATAATTAATGAATTTTCATGAGAATATGGTCGCAATATCTCCTATAATGAAAACTGCAGCAGCATGAAGAGACCTAGCTTTGAGAATACCCGTCTCCACAATGAAAAAAAAAATTATATATATATATATACGCACATATATATGCTAATGTTTCCAATATAGCATCAATGAATTCTTTGATATTTAATTTGATGTATTTATAAATTCGGCCCATGTTTCCAAATATTGAGCTTAACCAGGAGATGGTATATAATCCATGGCCATGCAATGAAATGCATGAACAAAAATTAATACTTCACAATATATGATATATGATCAAAATCACAATCAATTCATTTCCCAAATTCCCATTGCATATAAAAAAAGTTATACGTCAGCATGAGACATTAGTTACCTCATGGCTCAAACACCTAAATTTTTTTTTTGTCATAACCCCCAGCTTTTAGCTATGGACATGGCTAAAGCTATGGCTGAGGGTTCCCATTGACGAGGGCATTAGGCTTGAGTGACCGCAGCTCCGCTCCAAACCCCCAAAACTAAAACTGAAAATGAAAATATTTTTAAGGCTTGGCCCCATACATTTAAATCTGTTCGCATGCATTGGTTCGTCTGAGGCTTCAAATTTGATTGCTGGCCCCGCAGAGATGTACGCTTCCTAGGTACTTAATTTGCAGTTGGACCAAATCTGGTCCGACCATTATTTTATCTTTCACCGGGAGTGTGTCTGGACTTAAATCGGCTACGTTTTATTTATGTACGATATTAACTAATATGTATTTGCTAAAGTCTAATTCAGTCTATGAATTATTTTTTTTAGATTTATATATGAACAGTATAAATTCATTCAATTTATTATTTTTTTTAAAATAAAAATATATATTTTTTAATAATTTAATATCTTGTTAAGTTCTAACGTATTAAAAACTTACATACTTTCTAATGTCTACATACACTATAATATTACGTATTTATCATTTAGATAATATAATTTATATAATATATTAATATAAAAAATTGATATACATATTATATAATTAAAAATGGACTTGGTGAGATCGGATTCAGACTTTGCATTTCAAACAAGTGGGTTCGCTTTGCTTGCTCTCCAGTGGAGTTTTAATTCCTTGAAAAATTACTTAGGTGTTCAATTATAATCCTCAAAGAAAAAAAAAACATTTAAATTCAAGAATCAATATTCAAATGTTATATTTATATCCTTATATAATGAATATATGTTCAAATTCATTAGGTTTATTTATATGCTAATTAATGTACGGTATTCCTTTCTTTTTACTTGTAATTATATAAAAATATTAATATATTCATTAGGTTTCCTTCTTTTGAATTCATACCGTTCTTCTATCTCAAACTATGATCTACTTTGTAAAAAAAAAGGAAAAAGTAATTGCATGGAAGACTGAAAGATTTCTATGTATGCAAGCTACGGTACAAAAGGTTTTATGGAACAATTAATAAAGGCAGACCGCTGCCGTATAATTGTGCATAATTTCGTTCTTTCACTCTCTTCTTTGAATCCATACAAATGAAAGCTGTCAGTGCCATTATCTAAGAACAAATTTTGTAGGGTTCGATCGAGTACCCGCAGAACATTTTTTAAATATTAATTAATATGTTATTTATAATAATATTATTATATGTAATACTGATATGTTTATACATCATTCTTAATTTATTGAATTAAGATATTATTTTATATATATATTTATATGGTAATTTTAAGAAGTGTTCTTAAAGCATATGTTAGCAAAATCCATATTTTTAGTATTCGCAAGACAAATATGCAAATTAATTGGCCCTTTATTTGCAAGAAAACCCAGACTTAACAAAAAAAAAAACAAACCGGAAAAAGCAGAAGAAAGAAAGGAAAAGAATGAACGCATGAAAAGCACACAAGTATATATCTCTCACAACAAAACGACTGGCTGAATTAAAAGAATCTGACGGCATTTGTTTAACTACGACCAAATTGAGAAGCAGAGAAAGTTGAGACGGTGCCTCTCCCTGCAGCCACAACTATATCACATTCTCTTCTACCAAGCACATATATATATATATATATATATATATGTATGACTTGTACATGTTATAATATCGTACATGCATTTCTGGCATGCTTTTCTATTGCATTAGTCGATATCCATAATCCATGTAGTTTTTCATTGTAAAAATAAATAAATAAATAAGAACACTTTAAGATGAAAGAGAAGTAATTTTCTTTGAAATCCCGACCCCCCCCCCCAAAAAAAAATGAGCAAGTGAGAGAATGATGACGCATTTGCAGTGATGTTGGGAACTTTGCTTGCATTTAGTTTGGTATTCAGTTGTCAAAAAGATTCATTACTTAGCTTTTGTGTGGTCCTTTGAGAGCTACTTAAAGGTGGCTAAATAATTGGTGTAAAAATGTAAATGGAGATGATGGAGACAATAATAAAGTCAGCTTTGCGGTTAGATAGCGTAGCGAGTCCCCATGGCCATTAATGGCTTCCAATTTGTCAAAATTAGAACTTTAGAGGAAGGGCTAAGGGGAAAAAAGATGGTATCACCCATAATTTTTTTTATAATCTTAAAATTATTTAATTATAATATAAAATTATTTAAAATTTTATTATTTTAAATTATAAATTTATATAATTTAAAAATATAATTAATTAATTTTATTATAATAATTATAAGTAATATGTTATCAATAGATGATGGGTGAATACCGTGTAATTTAATAAAGATCATGTCTTTCTGTCGACGGCGAAAAAATTATTAAAGACCCAATCCTTCTTTAAAAAAAGAAAGGATTTGACTCTTGCCTTTAAGAACAAGCTGTAGCGTAGGGAAATGGATATTTAACTTAGCCAATCACAAGCTACAGAGGAAAAGCATAAAGCAGTGAACTTGACTCGACTTTCTAACATGTTTTGGGTGGGAACAGGGTGTAAACCAAATACGAATATTCCAAAGCTATTTGAGTTTCAGTCATTAGATTGAGTTTTAAAAGGAAACTCACTTTAACTCAAGCTAAATTTCAAGTCCAAATCAAATTATAGTTTTACTTGATTACACCTTGGTTTCAAGTGCATACCAAGCTATTGGTATTTTATTCAAACAACATTTCAATTATCAAATTCGCTTTTTGGGAGGAGAGTAAGTATAATTGGAGATATTTAACATATACTTTTGAATGGATTTGTAATAATTAATTAGTGTGAGTACCCTATGTTTAGAGTAATGACTCATTTTGATAACAGCTTGATTTGGCCAATAGAAAACTTCTGTTGTGGGCTGCGTCTCTGCCCCTGCAGCCTGAAAAAGAGATTCTTTGAACCTCTGTCAATCATAGCATTATCAAATCTAGCAAAGAAAACGGGTTCAAAATCTAGAGCCACAGCACTGAACTGATTAGAATCTGAGCAAAAAGAAACTTCAAATTACATTATATTTTCCATTAATACACAGAACTAATAGCCGTATGTTTCTGGGGTCTAGACTAGATTAAGGTCTTTATACAGATAAAGTTGGTGAAGGACAATACACATATCCCATGTTCTCGAAGCAAAATCCAGGAGGCTAGAGATCACATTTTCAAACCCGAATGATTTTCTCAGCTATTTATCCCAGCGCATTGTTTCATCAAATTGGAACTCAGGGTCAATTCCAACTTGTAGCCACCAGGAATTATAGCCAAATCTATGAGTTGCATCTGCTTCCAGGGAGAGATCAGGAAGGTCAAACCACATACTCTCACTGTCCATGGACTGAGAAGATGGGGACCCCTGAGTTTCAGATGACGTTGCGGTGGAATTTGGGGACTGAAGAACTGGTACCTCATCCTGACTTGGTTCCGTGATCTTGACTTCAAACCTTTCTTGTTGATCAATCATGGCGTAGGCCGCCTTATTAGCAGCTTTTTGAATGTCTCTACGGCAAGAAGTAGCAGGACGAGGAAGTTCATGAGCTGAGTCAGGAAAATTCAGGTAAGCCGAGTGACCTTTGATTGCTATCGAGGCAGCATCATGGGCTCGAGCTGCCATTTCTGCCGTAGGGAATGTTCCAAGCCAAATTCTTGAATTCTTCCTGGGCTCGCGTATTTCAGACACCCATTTCCCCCAGCTTCGCATCCTGACACCACGATAGGTTGTTGGGTTCCTATACTCTTTTTTCCCTTTCTTAGAACTCTTGTGATGATCATTGTCGATATTAGCTTCCGTCAATAACACTTTTGCTCGATTTGATCTTTTCTTCCTGGCTGATTTCTTCATGTAATTCAAACCCATAAATGCTAATGACGAAGGGGAAGCAAAAGTGGTGGTGGAGCAAGAATCTGAAGGAGAAAAGATTAAGTTTGAAAGCAGACTAGAATAACATAATGACTGTGTTCTATGATGCAGTGGTATTGAATTTTTTGTACTAGCCAGTTGGAGTAAGGCAATTAAAAAAGACTTGGAGAGTCTGTGCTTTTAATACTATTCAATGGGGCCTTGAAGGGTTAAAAGAATATGAGATATGAAGTATAATACACACAAAGCAAAGCCAAGCCACATCTCAATTGAAGGAGCCAGCCACACATGCACACAGTAAAATCCCTGAATTTTTCATTCAGCTCTGTTGGCGGCTGACTCCTTCTGGATTATACAGAATAGAATCCGATGAAGAAAAAAGAGAAAAGAAAGAAGTTGATAGCTTTGTGATTCATTATTGTTAGCGTCTTTGTTTCCAAAAAACCATAATTCAATCTCTGAGAAATAATTAATTAATCAATTTATCAATTATTGAGCTCAGATAAGTCATGTGGCTTTCTTTTCCTGTTTATGTGGAAATAAAAACCAAATGGGCCCGTTTGAAACCATGCATTTAACCAGCATGCTCACTTTTTCCCTTTTTTTTTTTTTTTTTTACAACTTACAGTTTCGGGAATAATCTGTGTAGAGATTAAAATCTTAAATTTATTATAATTATTTTTAAAAATAAATATATAAATTAATTAAATTTAAATTTAAATTTACATGTTGATTAGTTTTTAAATTGGAGATTTAAATTCCCTCACTAATTCCCACTTGCAAAAACAGAAGCCACAACAACCTGTTCTGCCTTTAAAGTAGGTAGTTAAGCCATATATCAACCGTCCCCTGGTGGTGGAGGTGGGGCAATGGAGTAAAGAAGAAGATTTTTTTTTTTTCGCATCTCTGTCCTCCTTTGTATTCTTTCGTGGCGGTGTTAGCTCCAGCAGAACGCAACAGGGGGGATTTGACAGTGCTGTTTCAGAATTTTGCAATTGTTGAAAACTTGGGTCACCTTCTCCTATCTATGCTTTTGGGAGTCCAGCTCTCTCAACTGTTATTTTTTTTTCTCATCACCTTTTACTTCAACTTCACTCGATACACTTATTTATATATACATATACATATATATATATATATCAAAATGTAATGAATAAGATCTCGTCTCATAATTTAAAATCTAGCAATGCATATGTATATCTATACTAACACTGTTTTTTAATTGGGTTCTCCCCTAATAAAAGTATTCCAAGTTGAAAATGAAAGCTTGATAGACTCACTGTTGAAGATCTAACATACAAAGCGTCGATATTCATTAAAAGCGCAATAACCTGTCAATTGTCATTGCCCCCGCATCTCTTGTTTCTGCATGCAAGGAACTTCACAAATTTCGTGGGCCTAAAAGGTGTAGAGCCCATCGCAATTTAGTCATTCCCCGGGTATGGACCCAAGCCAATAGGAGTGCACCACGTCTTCTCATTATATTCAGATAATCAGAAACGTTTTACTTCAATTTTCGATTCATCTTGTTTATCAATAAGTTGAGTTCTAATCTTTTGTTCTTTTCCTGTCAGGTGATTCCAATCTGAGTTGATCACGTTATAATGCACTTATATAAAATATTTAATTCATATGAATAACTACTGAGACTAAAGTTAAAGTCTACTTATAATTATGAAACTATTTATAAAACAAATCAAATTAAATTTAAATAAAATTTAATTAAAATAATTATATTATATCTCTTTTCAAGGATGATTCAGACCTCGAATATTATTCAAGCCTGGTCGTCGCTTCAAATAAGGAGGCCAAACTCACCGATGAAGGCCCAATTCAAAGTTAAAAAAAAAAAAATGAAATCTAAACTTCCGTTCTTGTAGTCATAAAAAAAAATAGAATTTTACAAACAATAACCACCAAACTCCAAAAGCATTAAAAATTGAGAGATTTTGAAGTTGAAAAACACAATAACAGCATTAATCTTCTAGGACTAGGTGACGAAGCAAGTAAAATAAGAAATCTGGAAAAATAATTAAGATATTGATAGTAACTAACAGCCTCAACATATATGCTAAGCTATAGGATAGGATCTGATTATTTTGAAGGATTGTCAAATGTTTAAATACGAGTCTTCTTCTTGAGAGAATATATGTTGTAATAATGAGCGTAATAGTACTGCTCCCCAGCTTCCAGTATACATATATATTTTTTATGAAATTTCCAGTATAAACTTTATTTAGATGAAAATATAGTATATCGTAGTGTTCTTCTAGATTCTCCTAGGATTATTGCCCATTGAAGAACTAGGAGTGGACAGAGCTAACCAAGTTCCTGGAGAAGAGGGCGAGGAGTATCCCCTCTGCTGCTGACGATTCCCTCCGTCCCATTGGCTCATCTCATTCTCTTTCTTTGCAGGTATCATCTGTACAAGAAATAATGCGTAAATTACAATTCACAGAAAGTCAGTTTCCAATACGTTAAGATAAACAAACTAAACGAATTAATGAAAAGGATATTGCAGGAACATACTCGTAGCATGGAAGTAGAGGTTGTCAAATGATGATGTCTTCTCTGGTAGGTAAGTGGACATGGTGAGGTGTGACTTTGATTGTGATGAGACCCACAATATCCCTGGTCATGTGGGTTGCCAGGAACCTCGTTGAGGTTAATGAGAGTTGTTTTGGTTGTAATACTACTATTCGCATACTGGGCACTGGTATCCCTCGGAGGCAGAGGAGGAGGGTTTCTGCTGACAGGCGTGGGTGAGAAATTGACAGCAACAGTACGTCGCCTTTCTGCCAGTGGTTTGACAGTGGAAGTTGGCTGAGGAGTATGTTCTTGAGGGTTAGGGAAGAGGCGGGGCGCTGTGGTAGTGGAAGAGCCGACAGAGGGAGGAGTGGGGATCGCAAGTTGGTCATCAATTTGGACAACAACCTGACGGGACAACGCCATGTTTGGCCATAGGAAGGTCCCCTGTGGTTTGCATATCCTGAACCCACTCTTCAGCCTTTCAATTTTTGCTGCCTTATTTTCTGTTGTTGCCATTGCATTTCTTCTTTTTCTTGTAATTGCTGGGCTCTTTCCTTCGGAGTCACTATCTGATATTACCAGTACAGTCTTGTTACTTGTCTCCATTTCTTTTATCTCTCTTTCAGTGCCCAATGGTGGTGTTGTTGATCCCATTATTACTAGTGCATTTGCATCTTCCACTTCAGATTTTAGCTTCCCCATCTTTTCCTGCATGATTCATCCATGTCATTTTATCATCAGATACTGTAAAAAGCTTGCTCAAGTAACCGTATATAAACTTCAGTCAGGGGGAGCTGAGCGACTGCCTGATGAATACCTCCATTCCACACAAAGATTGTGCAATTTCCACCAGCTGCCCCTCAAGTTTAGCTTTCAATTTCATCAAGTCCACGTACTTTTCCTGTGCAACAATCAAGAAATTGCTAAGAGAAGAACATATAGATACTATACAAAATAAGTCAAGTTTCAACAGCCACCTTCAATGGAAGTAGCACAGTAGCATCATGAACCAAGTTTTGGCTTGCAACAGAAGAATTTGGGGTGATGACAAGGGCTAGATTTTCTTCAGTCTTTTTGGTCTCCAGCATGCCTCTTTTTAAACATTCAAACATAAAAGCAATTCGAATCATATAGCACATATAAAGATCAATACCAGCAGAGAATAAGTCACTTCTAAGGGAAAAGTACATATTTGCAACTGAGAGTGAACGATAGAGTAGTAAAATGAAGAAAGTTCCATACTTTTTCAGTTCAGCTATCTCTTCCCTAAGCTCCTTGAGCTCTCTAGCACAAACTGGATCCAGGGTGGGGTTATCACCAAGCTTCCAACCAGGAGGTGGGGTCCAATAAGGATCCTGCACCCCAGCCTCCTTCCTGATATCCATTAAATCAGCACTCTCCAACCAATACTCCATTGCTCCCTCAGCATTATGTCGCCTCATGAATCTTTCTTTACCTCCGGGAGCCACCTTCCAAGCCATGTGCTTCAGTAAATGATCCAACAAACCAGTGTCTCCAATCAGCTTCCTAGCTTCTGTTCTCAATGCTGGCCTGAGTATTGGGTTCCCAAACACTGCTCCTTTCTCCTTCATAATCTTCAACATGTTTTTCTCAGCTAAATTATACCTTTATAACATTCATTTGTCAATCTCAGAAACCAGCTTTATAATAATAATAATAATACGACCAACTATACGAAATAGTTAAACATTAAATATTAAATAATTAACTATAGCAGTATATCTCACCTCTGAACGGACCATCTTTCAATGTTGTTCTTGACTTCTCTTCTCTTACTTGGCTTGTAAAGAGTAATTTGTTGATTCTCATGCTTTAGTTTCTTTGCCGGCTGGGTTCTGAAGCTTGCTCCATGGTGCTTCCTCTTAGAGCTCTTCCTATCTGTCTCCGTGATCTCTTCATCACTCACCGTTATTTCTTTCTCTTCTCCCTCCTCTTTATCATCTTCTTCATCGTCTTCATTTTCCTTCTCTTGCTCTTCTCCTTTAACACTTCTTGACAGACTCCGTTCCCGCTTCTCCTCCTCGTGGCCACCCAAGTACCTAACCTGCCTACGCCGACCCCATCGGACCATCCCTGTCGATATCAGCTCAGACCAGCACAAACCTTTCTTTAAGACCACGTTGACATAGCTGGGAATGCTAGCTGGGCTTGGGCTTGGGATTGGGCTCGGGTTCTTCCTCATTTCTTGTTCCTTGGAAGAAACGGTCACTACCCAAAAGCTCCATTGATTCCTTTGCACTGCAATTTCATGTGGTGGGATCCTACGATATAAAACATCTCCAGCAATCTCCGATCCCATTGCGTACTGTTCGTCCAGTGTGGGTAACATCTTTGCGTCCACTTTCCTACGAGTCCGCTCGCTGAAGTGTGCTCGAAGAGAATACATGCTTGGATACCTTAATGAAATGCTGCACTTGGACTTTTTACTCACCTGGCAAATAAATTAACAACGTCAAACGTTAGAACACAGTTATCACGTCACAGGATTGAAAAAGTAAACTGAAAAGAAATGTGTTTCTTTCTTTTTTCATTTTAATTCATTTGGGGTCGGGCTTACTACCATGATAACTCGAACTAACTCGAGTTGTTCTGGGGTTTTAGTGGGAAGCTTGGAGTGATCAATTTCGTAGTAAGACCCAACTCTAATATGTGCTGCAGCATCTGAAGTTAAAATGAAAAAAAGCACAAAGATCAGAGATGTGAGAGACGAGGCGACTATAAAATGTAATTTTGAAGCAAAAAAGGAGGGCATGAATGGAACATTGCAGTGAAAACAGGGAAATGAAGAAAAGGAGGATATGATATGATGCATGAACAGAAGGTTGAGATTACCAAGGGTAGAACCGGGTGAGGAAGGCAGCAGCAGTTGTCTGCCCAAACAAAGCCTCATTGCGGCGTCCTTGGAGCACTGCTCTGATCCTTGCCTTTTGAAGTAGATCATCTCCTGCCAGCCATTTCCAATCACCTCACGCATGTCACAACTTTCCTTCTTAACATCATAATCAAAATGCGATTCTGGGTATTAGTTTTTGTACGTGAAAACTGAAAAAGAGGCTTTAATTTCCTTTTCTTTTATCTTTAGTTACAACATAATAATCTGAATTAAAAAACCAGATAAAACATGAAAAAGAAAACGACGCAAGTAAGGTAGGTATACGCGCGCAGTAGACAAAAAGGATGTTGCTTGCTCGCGGCAAAAAGAAAACATCTCTTTTGGTAAAATACGACGCGCGTAGTTGGTGGTGTGAAGAATGGCGCATGAGTATGGGTGCTCGTGTGGCGGGGAAGGGAGAAGCATGAGAATCGGAGTGTAACAGAAAAAAGAAGGAAAAAGCGTGCAATTGATGAAACGAAAAGAGGGGGGAGAGAGAGAGAGAGAGAGAGAGATTACGGTGAGGTTCTTAGCAGCTGCTGCTTTATCGTCAAGTTTATGCCACCTTTTCTCCATTGATTTGCAATTGCAATCCGATCAGATCTGCTAATTACAATAAAAACAAATTAAAAACAACTCTTCTTAGCAGTAAGAACTTGAATCCGACTGAAGATGCATGGAGTGAGAGTTAGGGTTTCGGAGAAATTAAGACTGAAAATGTAAGGTTAATATACTTATATTCTAAACGTAGCAATGAAATTAACATTGCGGCTGTGTTGATTTAGCAAATTTTGCTGATTCCAACTTCTTTATATATATATATATATATATATATATACACTATATATACTATATATACACACACACACACACTCAGGGAGAGATTAAAAAGGAAAAAGAAAAGAAAAAGCTTGAGAAATTCTTGAATGAGATGGTGAAAGTTTGACCAAAGAACACCAATCAAAGCTTAAAAGAAGCAAAGCAAAATACAAAATTAATGGAGCTGAATCTGAAACATGCAGAAATGAGATAATCAGAAAGGAAAAAAAAAAGAAAGTGAAAGGATGAAAATCAAACGAGAGAGATAATGGAACTTCAAAGTACAGAAAAAAAAAAAAACTTCAGTTACTAAATATCCTTTCTCTTAAAATTAATTTTCTTCCCCGAGGTTTCTTGGGGACCAAACAGCAAAGCAAAGTAATACAAATGAAAATGGAAAAAAGAGCTGTACACTGGGTATGTTCAATTAATCTCAGCTCAAAAGCCTGGAATTAATGAATCAACTGTTTGCCATAGAAATGGGATTTGGAAATTACAATAAAAACGATGGAAACGTGAGAGATGAAAAATGAAAATAAAGGTATAAGCAGAGGGGAAATGAAGGCTGAATATATATACATAACTAATAGAAGTTGTTGTTTGGTTGTGAAATTGTAAATAGAGTGAGTCGCTGACTGAGTGAAGAATTTTCTGTTAGTAGTGGAAGGAAGCGAAGGTGCAAGCAAGAGCAATGCAGCGTTTGAGAATTCACGGAGAGAGAGAGAGAGAGAGAGAGAGAGAGCGAGGTAATGATTACTGATTATACCCACTCGGACGTGTTACTATCTCACCTGAGCTTTTCCCTAGCTGATTTTTTTTTTTTTTTGGTATAAGCAGAATTTGCCCTCCACTAGAGTGGTAGTTTAAGCAGTAAAAGTTCAAATTTATTTGAAATTTAAAGTTTAAAAGTTAATTCAGATTAAATTTGTGAATAGAAATTGAATTATTCTGCTTAATTTATTTTATTAAATTTGATAAGATTTATTTATTTAATAAAAATTAATTTAATTTTTATATTTAATTTTAAATTTAATTATTTTTACTTAAATTTAAATTTTTTAATATTAATTAAAAATATTTAAAAAAATTAATTAAATTTATAAACTATTTAAATTAAATAACAAGATTCTTAAATTTAATTTACTCGGTAATTTAACTTAACAATGAGCAAGCCATGCTCGATTTTTTTCTGAAACCCAATTCACTTGTAATCGCAAGTCTGTCGTTTGCTTCTTCATCCCAACAATTCGTCTTAGTCAAAATCTACTGTTTTGCCACTTTGTATCGTAATTAGGGTCTAAATTATTGGGTTATTTGCTCGCCCAATTTGAATTTCTTGATATCTGAAAATTACTATTTGATTAATAAATTTTTTTATTTAAATTTAATATAAATTTATATAAATATTAATATAAAATAATTTTTAATATTTATGAATCGTAAAATAAACATATTTATATCGGTTGGATTAAATTTAATTTTAAATAAAAATTTTTAAAGATCAATCAAATTTAATTCCATCTAATTTAATTAATGAACAAATCTAAGAATTAACTATTTAAGTTTTAGTTTAAAAAGAAATATTAAAATAATAATTTTTTATTGATGATTTATAAAAGAGATAGGATTTTATAATTATTACTAAACATGATACCTCTCCTTTGGTGGATTTGTGTATTGAATAAAGGGGTAGCAATCTGCAACCCATTGGCTTGAAGGTTTTAGCAAGTCCAAGGTTTCGGATTCAGAATATTTTATTTTTTTATTTAAATTTAATTTAATTATTATTTAAAATATAAAAATATTTTATATATTTATATAATTATATTTAAATAAAATAATTTTTAATAAATAATAAAAATTTAATTCATGTCAATTTAAATTAGAATAATTCTTATATAATCATAGCCGAATTACAGAGTAAGTGCCCTAATTAATTTCCTTTAACTGTATTAATATGTATTTTAAAAGAATTATATGGTACGTGCCCAAGTTTCTTCTAAAATTCTTAAATCATCGAAAGTCAACATTAAGGCACAAAAAATAAAAATCTCTTTCAAATCCCATGTGAAATAAGGTGATTACGCAAGGGCATATTCAGTGCTTTATCAAAGAGCCTTCTTTTACCAAATGAAAATGGGAGATTTTTTTTCCATTTTAAGCAGGAATGAAAGTTCTCGTTCTTTAACCATCTGCCCTTAGCTTGCCAAAGAAAGGGCTTTTTTCGAATATTTTTAAAAGCGTTCTCACAACGTCAAAACCCCGGAAACCATAACTCAGAACCATCCTTCGTCACTATTTACTTTTGTGTCGGATTATTCATGTTCTCACTCCGGTTGGCTCCTTTCATCTTCCTTAACGCCATCAAAACCTCAAACACGTTCAAATTTACATTAATTCGTCGTTCATACCGTGAGTAGGTCTGGACAACTTCCACACCTTAGCTTTAAGATTCAAGTATTTAATCCAATTGCCCCAAAATGGCTAAACCCATGCCTCTTAGATTACAAACTACCACCTAGATCAGTTTCCAAAAGAGAAACGCAGCAACTAAAATAAGATGTTAGTGACAGTTCTTCAAAGAGGAAAGCAGTTTCAAACTTTCAACATACACTTTCATATATAGTGTTCAAGTTTCCAACATAATCCCACATGCTAGAGGATAACTTTTTTTTCCACGCAAACGGAGTTCAAAGACAAATCAGAACACAACCAAGGGGCTTCTTTTGGAAGCCTCATGGAATCAGCACAATTGATCCAGATGTCCTACGATTCTCAAGGTCATCATGCGCCTGTGCTGCTTGAGACAAAGGGTACTTGTGATTCACACGTACCTGCAAAACGCCTGATGCAACATTAGCAAACACCTCCCCGGCAGCTTCCAGTAGCTCATCCCGAGTAGATGTGTATTGCATCAGGGAAGGCCTTGCCAAGAACAAAGATTTTGCTGCAAGTGCAGACAATGGAACTGGATCTGGTGTACCAGAAGACTGCCCAAAACTCACCATATAGCCACGAGGCTTTAAACATGCCAGGGAGTCCTTAAAGAAATAATTTTTAGTAAGGAATGCTTTCAAAAAAAAAAATTAAGAGCACAAACAAGAGACCTGGATCTCTCAAAATAAACTAAAATTTTCAAGCTACAAAGTTTACTAAAGTTACTCATATCGTTTGACTCTCTGCCTGATATCCTAAATCCTTTAATGGCTTAAGTTAAGCATAGATTCATCCTGGCCACAATAGAAAAGAACATAAAGAACAAAGTAGACTATAGAACATCACTCTGAAGTATCAATAGAAGATCAAGTGCACACCTTATTATGTAGAATTGATGTTCAATTATAAGTAGAAAATGGAAAGAGAACTGCTATTACCTGAAATGTATCTTTCCCTACAGAATCATAGACGACTTCCACCCCCATGCCTGATGTTATCTCGTTGACACGGGAAACAAAATCCTCTTCCTTATAAATTATGACATGGTGACATCCATCTTCTTTTGCTTGAGCTGCCTTCTCTTTGGTTGAGACAGTTCCAATGACGGTGGCACCAAGGGCATTTGCCCACTGGCATAACAAAGATCCAACCCCACCGGCTGCAGCATGAACAAGAACTGTGTGTCCAGATTCAACCTGTATTAGATGATATTGTATTACAACTTTTGCTAATATAATTAAGACTCTGTTTCTACAAAAAAATAAGATTAATGGATGAGTATTAATGTCGGGATAAAGGAAAGACAAACCTAGCCACGAAACCTATGCTATGATTATAGTTATCAACAACTTGTATCCATGCAACCTACCTTGAAGCAACGACGTACAAGAAACTGGGCAGTCATACCCTTCAGCATGATGGATGCGGCAATAATAGGGTCAACAGAAGGAGGAACTGGCACAACTTTGTCAGCTGGAAGGACCTGCTCCTCAGCATATGAACCCATAGGATTACCAGCATAAGCAACAATATCTCCAACTTTCCTGCCAGTCAGTCCAGGTCCCACAGCTGTCACCTCTCCAACAGCTTCCATTCCTGTAATTAAAGAAGGGAAACAAATGATTTCTGTAATAACTATTACTGGCAAAGATTCATAGTCAATTGCCACCCAAAGAGCATCCCGTACCTCCAACAGACACAGAAAACCTTCATACTAATGGAAGTTGACAACTAAAACTAATGCATAATGACTTTTCATCCCCTTTGAATTCAGTGTGCCACGTACTTCAGGACATTCAAGCCATTCAAGGAAAAGAAGATACAAAATACTTACTGAAAAGAAACCCTGAAAGAATTACCTAATCAGATTTTAATGTCAAGTTTTATGTAGATTGTATCTGATATCTAACGTTCCATTGGTTAAAATAGTCACCAGTTTGATCCACCAAAGAGAGAGTCCAGGTCTAAAGATAGAATATATTTGATTGTGCTGATCATAATCTTGAAGACCTAAAATATAAATCTTTGACAACTATGGTAAATTAACAGGAGTAAATGAGATTATGTACAGATCATATAAGCATTAAAGTTCGACCATAAAAGTAATTTACTAAAATTTACAAACTTTTATGCTACTATCATGTTAAATTTTAACTCGGCTATTTTTCCAGAACTTCTATGCATTCACATAATTTGCTCAATGAAAGCACCCCTAAAATTCAAGATGACAAAAGTGTCAAAGGAGTCACATTTAGACAATAATCAATGAGAACTGACTACAAAGACTTACCGTATATCAACCAATCTGCAAAACACATCACATCTCAAATCATTATCAGCCTGGAAAATTTTGCATTTCCCATAACGTAAAACTTGTTCTACTCAAAAACTTTTATACAATTCAAACAAACCTGGCGTGAAGGGCATGGTAGCAGCCTTATAAACTCCTTTTCGGAAATAGACATCGATAAAATTAAGTCCAATAGCTTTGTTTTTAATACGGATCTCACCCTCTTTGGGTTCACCAAGTTCCACATCCTCCCATTTAAGGACCTATATCATCAAAGCCAATTGAGTGCAAGTAAAATTGGCAAACAAATCAGTGGCTATGCAAAACAAGACAGTGATAAGAAGTCAATTCAAGCAAATCATAGCCGTCAACACTCCATTCTAAACAGCTCCAATGTAAATTCTCAGGATATAAAGATCATTCAAAATAAGATTATGATCGGTCTTTACCAAACAGTTAACTTTCTAAATACCCAGAATAATTCAATCATATAAAATAAAAAGAAGGGTAAAACTAAGTGGCTAAGCATGAGAACATCAAAAGCATAGATTTTTATTCTCCCCAAAGAACTATTCAATCAAACTTACACAAATTCTAAGAGAAAAAGTAATGAAGAATTAGGAAAGGCAAGCAAAGACCTCAGGTCCACCAAGTTCATGAGCCCTGATAGCTTTGACCATTTTTGACGGCTGTGCTGTAGCTACTGATTCAGTACTCAGAGCTTTGACTATTGCCAGATTACTCCTCAGAGTATAAGAAAAAGCTGAGTGTTCGGTGATCTTATCGTTAGTCAGATTTCGTACCCAAGAAGTTGAGACCTTGAAAGACCCTGGAATAAAGTGGAGCAAATGCAAGTGTTGACTTTGTAACCCAACTTCTAACAAAAGCGCCATGTCTGTCTCCCGTGACTGATGAAGCACACAAATAGAACGGTGGGCGAGGTCTGACATTGCTAACTGGGCGTTGGGCCCAAGATTCACATTTAAGTCATGGGCTATGCCCTTCGGCCTAGTTGATCAGCTTCCAGCCCATATATTTCACTCATTTCGTCCTCTGAACCTTCCCATATTAAAGAAAATCATCAATAAAGTGGAAGTTATTGAATAGATTTTCATTTTGCTGTTCAATTTGTTCCTGCAAATTCTTCGTGGTTTTGTTAATTAGACAGCTATAAGCCTTTAACAATTTATTAGTTCAGGACCAAAGCTGAGCTGCCAATCAACATGCTTATAATTAAGTGACCACAAGCTTTGCTCATTTGATTAGGTACTGGTCTCACCCTGTACTTAACCTGGAGATTTCTTCACAATTATAAATCTGTTTAATGTACAGGTTATTGACTTAGGATGGATCTATAGGTGGCTCCAGGCTTCCACCCCTTGTGGGATCACATTTTTGGCTACCAGGATTTGGCCTGAACACATTGAGATGTTAATCGGATTGAAAATGGAGGGTCTAATTCCCACACGGCATGCATCAAGTTAGTGTCACGGTTCGAGAGTCGGCCCAGGCCAAGACTGCCAATCGAGCCTAATGGAAGTGCTTTCGTGACACTAGCTTCCACAATGCACAGGTGCACCCCATGATTGTTGCTTGGCTCGCCAGTGACCAAACCAACTTAAATTGAAATAGTATAACATTCTGGGGCTGTCTCTGTCTCATGCAGTTTACTACATATAAACTTTCTCAAATTGTCTGCTAGATAAGCAGGAAAAGTCCATATAGTGTCTACAAGTTCGGCTTTTCAACCTACAGATGCTCCGAGAAAAGTCAAAGAAAACGGTATACTTCGAAAGGTACATATTCTATTTCTAATTAGCTATCTAGCTGCGCTCTACTAGTCAAGGGAGACTTATCATTATAACTTAAGTCTTTCCATTATTAGCGATTTTCAAAATAAACTTTATCTCTCACTTCTGTTCGTGAGTTGTGAGCTTGGGTGGGATTGAGCTATGGCAGTTGGGTTAGCTATAACAAGTGAAGGTGGGCAATACAATGGCAGGATGACTTTGCTTGTTGTTCTTTCATGTATGATGGCTGCCATCGGAGGAATTATCTTTGGTTATGATCTTGGAATTTCAGGTTATTATCTACTTTTCTTTTCTTTTTCTTTTTTTTATTATTTAACATCAATATACTTTTTTTTTGTCTCATCTGCAGTATCAATCTAGCCAATTATAAACTTCCAATAAATTTTTTATTCAAGCATTAAAAATTAGTCTAGCTTTTTTGTAGTAAGGTTTGGACACTGTTTTTGTTCTTGTCTATTATCTCTGTTGTCTTGAAAAACTTGGATCCTTTTCGAGTTGATGTGGTGACCTGCTTGGTACTGAAAACCTATGTTGCTCCGAGCCTCTAACTCTTCATCTTGCTTGAAGTACTGTATTAAAAATCCGCGTTCGGCATATTTTCAGGCATAGGTATAATGGTATAACCCTCAAAAAACACTGCAAATACTTGGAAAACTTCAAAAAAATTAAACATAACCATGTTGGGTTAATATCCAATTAGAAATTCACATTTGAATCCGAGTAACATAGTTGAAAACAATGAGAGTAGGCTATATATCCTTGTACATAGAATGTTTGGAACACCTCATTATTGGCTGAAATCTTTAGCAAAAATAATGGCAATTATATGAATTTCAAGGTCAGTGAAACTTTGAGAAATATATTGATACTTCAGCCGGAGTTAAGGTAATTCAGATCATCTCATATAGTATTTATGTTAATTGTAAAGGTGGAGTGACGTCTATGGAGCCATTTCTCAAGAAGTTTTTTCCGAAAGTTTACACAAAGATGAAAGAAGACCGCAGAATTAGCAATTACTGCAAATTTGACAGCCAATTGTTGACTTCATTTACATCTTCACTCTACATAGCTGGCCTTGTTTCTTCTTTCTTCGCATCACAGGTGACCCAAGCCTTTGGACGCAAGCCATCGATCCTTATAGGAGGAGCTGCATTCCTTGCTGGTTCAGCCCTTGGTGGTGCAGCTTTTAACATCTACACGTTGATCTTTGGTCGTATCTTGCTAGGTGTTGGGGTTGGATTTGCAAACCAGGTGTGCAAACTAACTCTCTTTGGATTCTTCTTACTTTTTTCATGTGCAAAATCTTATGCTTACTTTTGGGATCTAATTGTTTTTTGCTCTACCGCATTTGCTTTACAGTCAGTCCCATTATATATCTCTGAAATGGCACTTCCTAGGCACAGAGGAGCAATGAACATTGGCTTCCAATGCGGTGTTGGCCTTGGAGTGCTTTCAGCTAACATTATAAATTTTGGCACTGAAAAGATCGAAGGTGGATGGGGTTGGCGTATCTCCCTGGCACTGGCTGCATTGCCGGCCTCAATCCTGACGATAGGAGCACTTCTTCTACCTGAAACACCCAACAGCTTAATCCAGAACAGCAATGATCACCAAAAGGCCAAAATTGTGCTGCAACGTATACGTGGCACCAGTGATGTCTATGCAGAACTGGATGATCTCATCAAAGCAAGCTCAATTTCGAAAACCATCAACCACCCATTTCAGAAAATTATACAAAGAAAATATAGGCCTCAATTGGTAATGGCAATAGCTATCCCATTCTTTCAACAAGTAACAGGTATAAATGTCATTACATTTTATGCTCCAATACTATTCAGGACAATTGGCCAAGGTGAAAGTGCTTCACTCATGTCTGCAGTCGCGACCGGCCTTGTCGGTACTACTGCTACATTCGTATCGATGCTCGTAGTTGATAAACTTGGGCGAAGGGCCTTGTTCATGGTTGGGGGAATTCAAATGTTTGTGACACAAATGGTTATTGGAGGAATTATGGCTGCTTTGCTAGGGGATCATGGTGGACTAAGAAAAGAGTATGCTTACTTAGTTTTAGCTTTAATTTGTGTATATGTATCTGGTTTTGCATGGTCATGGGGTCCATTGGGATGGCTAGTTCCTAGTGAAATTTTCCCATTGGAGATTAGATCAGCAGGGCAAAGTATTACAGTTGCAGTGGGATTTCTCTTCACATTCATTATTGCACAAGTTTTTCTAGCTATGCTCTGCCATTTCAAGTCAGGGATTTTCTTCTTTTTTGGAGGATGGGTGGCGTTGATGACCGGATTTGTTTATTTTTTCTTGCCGGAGACTAAGAATGTGCCAATCGAACAAATGGAAAAAGTGTGGAAGGATCACTGGTTCTGGAAAAGAATTGTTGGAGGAGAGGTGGAAGATGACAAGGTTTACACACAAGGGGCATAATGCTAAATGCATTTTCATCATATATCTTGCAAAATAAAATTAGAGTTTCTTTCATGAAATTCATCCTTTCCTAAAATCTATTTCTAGAACTCTTATATAAAACCAAAAGTTACTACTCAAGATTTGATTAAATGATTAGTATGTATGAACTACGAAGTATGATGAAATTCGATAGAAGGGTTGAAGAAACTCATGTAGAGATTTTTATCTTTTTCTTTTCTTTTTTTTTGCCCTCTCTGATTCTGCAAGATTTATTAGATCTTGAGAGAAATATACTGTACAAAATGAAACTTGCAGCCTGAAATCGCATACATATATATATATATATATACATATGAATTACCTTTTTCTTATAGTCTCAAATTTAATTTATATAATAATCATTCGAAAAACAATATTGAGTAAATCTTATTAATTTTAATATTTGTAATTTGTCTTCGCTCAAAGCAGCTTTTGATAATAGATATGTTTTAGCTTAGAAAAAGAAATTAGTGGCATATTTACCTTCTTGTTATTGAGCTGTTCAATCAAGATCTTTTTTAGGGTTATACTGGAAAATATATTATTTTTATGAACCAAAAAGAAAAAGCCCGAAGATCTCTCCAAACCCATATCAAGAAAATAGATTCTTGGGGGATTGGTTGGTTTTTTTTCTTTTTCTTTTTGGTGTTCATGATGACGAGGAAACATTAGTTTCCTATCCACAGGACAGCCTTTCAAAATGTATGTCTAAAATTTAATTTAATTTAATTTAATTTAATTTAATATAAGGGTTATCTTTGTTCATGAATCTTGTGCCTGATGACATGTTTGATTGTTACATGAAACGAGCAACTTGTTCCACCGTATATCTCTCCTCAAACGTCAACGTCTTCGGGGGTTGTCTCACATTATGGTCAATGCTTACTTGTATGAAGGGCACACCCTTCTGATTCCTTTTTACTAAAGCTTTTTCCTTTCTATGTAAACGTGAATTTAAATTGAATTTGAATATTTAATTAAGGCATATTATCTCTTTTAAGTTATAATTCATGTCATCAAACACCATTATTCGGTCGACTATTTAAAACAAAGAAAAATGAAAAAAAAAAATTACAGTACCATGCCAAATTGCAGTAATGTTCTTGCCTCCTACATATCTTTCAAGTCAATGAAAACGAAGTTTAATCCAAAATTGTTAACATAATCCCCATTTCTTTTGTTTTTGTTGGTTCAAGTAAACAATTGCTAGTGCATCAAGACAAGATTATCTTGAATAGGATTCCAATAAAATAAATTCACGGGGCCAAATCTCTTTGACCAGTTCTTCTTCTTCTTCTTCTAAAAGTTAGAGATTTTGGTAAGCTTAGAACTGCCCCCCAAAAATTAAATGCAATTAAAACATGCCAGCAAAGTCAACAATTTCACATTGGCCTTTCCAAAGATAAAAACTGAAGTCTGGGTTTTCCAGTACAAAACGCGCTTGATGGAATTTTTTGCCCAAATTCATTCACATGTCTTCTCCTGCATGACAAAGCTTTAACTCACTGTCTAAGGAAAAAGATTCATCATTCATATGTGAACTTGTGTTTGACCATTTGGCATTTGAAAATGACTTCGAAAAGGAAGAGCTCCAAGAAAGTGCCAATTTCATTTTTTGTTATCATTTGTTTCAATTTTGTTAGTACTAAGAAATTTCCTTTCGTCAACCCTTTTACCATAGTTGTTAAATTTTAATGGATAATAATGCCCCCTCAAAAAACATGTCAGTTTCAGCTACAACTCAAACTCTTTTTTAAAATCTTACCAAACTTGATCAATCTTACTATAGTATCCCAAAACAAATGGGGTCCTTTTCGATGATTTTCTAGGAAATTATAAACTAATATTAGCAATTTATTTTTATTTAGAAGCAACCAATAATTGTCGTCTGCTTAACAAGCAGAACAAAAAACTCTCTTTGAAAAGTATACAGAAGGAGACTTCCGAGACAAATCGATAGTTTTAGCCATAAATAATCCAATTCCAAGCCCTGCAGTAGTGTGGAAAAAGAAAAGCCAATTAAAAAAATATTAAAGAAATTGTTGTTATCAAAGATTGGTAAACGCTGGAAGGCACAGTTGGCTCTGAAATCTGAATATATTATGTTATTATATTGGTATTAGCAAGCAAAAAAAAAAAAAAGAGCCTGGTGGCACTAGGGGACACTCTGCTTTGCGTCAGCTTCATCTATTACGGTTAAACTAACTCCGAATTTACATTCATTTGATATAGTTTGGCTTCTTGGTTAAGTAAAAATGGTGGGTTTCGAACTAGAGGGAGCTTGAAGGTTTCGTGTTGCAGAGGAAGCTGGTACGTTTTTAGTACTCTTTCTCTCTCTCTCTCTTCTTTTTATTTTTTTATTTGGATTTGATATTTGTATTCCTTTTATGCGGTTTTACCAGTTCAGAGTTGTCTGAAACTCTGATTTTTTGGGTTCAGTTTTTCATATATGCCTGGTTTTTTTAAGCTTTCCACCTTTGAGTTCAAGGTTTATGTTTCAGGTTGAGAAATTTTATGCCCTGGAATCCATAAATTGGTTTCCCAATGGAAAACAGACGGTCTACAATAATTCTTCACGAAAATCTTTGCTCATTTATTATAACCGTATCTTTTTAATTGCCTTAAATGAGTTAATTTTCTTGGTTTTCTGGATTTATTTTCAAAATATTGTTTCTTTAAACTGCCCCTGATTCATTGTATCTTTAATCTGTATAGATTGCTGGCAAGCCATTTATCATCAAACAATTTTTTTAATGACATGCCTTTAAATTCTAAGCAAATATGAACAATGAATGCTTTGATCGTTCCAGCTATTCATAAAACATTCTAACATGGTGTTTTCTGTAAAGCTGCAGAGAATTTGGTCTTATAAGGAAGTGGCAGAAGAATGGAGAAGAAAGAAATAGAAGAAGCAGAAGATAAACTAATGATGTTGCCACCTCCTCCAACTTTAAATATCGGAATAGCTATCAATGGAAATAGAAAAAGCAAGTATGTGGTTAAGTGGGCATTGGAGAAATTCGTTCCTGAGGAAAACATCATGTTTAAGTTGTTACATGTTCGCGCAAAGATTACTGCTGTTCCTACACCAAGTAAGTCAAGGTTCCTAGGGATTATTATCATATCTGTTCATGGATCATAGTTTAACTTGCTTGTATCTCAAAGAAGAATTGAATTCTTGATTCAGAATATAATGTTTTCATCAATAAAATACTAAGAATTAATGTTAATTCTAGTGGGAAACTATGTTCCTATTTCACAAGTACGAGACGATGTAGCTGATGCATATAAGAAGGAAGTGGAGTGGCAGACAAATGAAATGCTTCTTCCTTATAAGAAAATGTGTAGTCAAAGAAAGGTACCTTCATTTGTCTTACTGAATCGTATCATGCATGTATCCTGAAAAAAAAATGTGAACTAAAAATTTGCTTAAATATCTGAATTTAGGTGGAAGTCGATGTTTTAGTCATTGAATCGGACGAAGTGGCCAATGCAATTGCAGAGGAGGTTGCCAATAGCACTATCACTAAGCTTGTTATAGGAGCTTCATCTCACGGGTTGTTTACAAGGTATTTACACAACATATCAGTGAAAAAAGCAATTATAAATTTTGCGATGCCGACATCAGTGAGTATTTTAAAATCCTATGAATCAGTTTTATTGGATGGTATCTACTGATGCAACTAAAAAACTGGTTAGATGCATTGATCTCATATTTTTCCCTTTCATAAAGGAAGGTGAACATCGAAGAGCTGGTCTTGCATATCTGTTTACTTATGTGCTCTCTATTCACAGTTTTGCACTAGCTCCACCAATAATCTTTGTTAATATGATGATATTTGTAGGAAGCTTAAGAAAAATAATTTGTCCTCAAGAATCTCAGTCTGCACTCCAAGCTTTTGTACAGTCTATGCTGTTTCAAAAGGAAAGTTGTCAACTATTCGGCCATCTGATTCGCAGATAAATGCAAGCACTAAAGATGACAGTAGCGAAACAAGTATTTCTTCCAAGAGCTCATCGAACTACACTTTCAGTTCACAGACAGGTACTCATACTTCAGTAGAAGATTGACTCTCAACTGCTCAGTGGCAAATCATGGAACAATAAGCATGTTAATCTTCCTTGTGAAAAACAAGGACTGTTTTCTTTGTTGAATTGTTTCAGAAGATGAACAATTGATGGCTAAGAGTTGAATCCAAACTGTCACTTCCCTGCCAATTTTATTAATTGCCATATAATGCAATATAAACAGTTCTGAAATCCAGGCAAATATAATTATTTAATCCTTGGTTGGTTGGCTCAGTCAGTAAATCTCGTAACTAGCCTTTGTCCCTCACCCCCCCTTCTTTTTTCAATTGTAGAGTTTGGCTCAGTGGCATCCTATAGTACCTTCCGTTCTCCTTCCCTGCCAATGCAGAGGTTTCAAGCACTTTCAACTATAAATCAGACAGTTTTACATTCAAGAACAAGTTCTCTTGCGACTAACCAGTTCACATCGCTTGACTCCACCCTGTCTAGATCTCCTGATATCAGCCATTCTAGAAGCCATTCTCTAGATATTGTGGCAGAGAAGGATGATATGAGCTCTTGTCCTGGCAGTTCCGAAACTAGAGGAGCAGTCAGTCGAAGTTCTAGTTGCAGAAGCCTGCCAACAGATCAACAATCATGGTTATCAGATCAGACTTCTACCTCAGATGTGCTGACAGACTATTCTTCGTCTGAATATCAGGTAGGTTTGGCCTTTATTGTTCAAAAATAGGACAGACTGATGCATACAAGTATTACATCCAATGAGATCATAATTGGCATAGGTTAGAGCAATACCTTGATTGCGCTTTATAAGATCTTGCATTAAAAATGATTTTCAGCATTAGTGAAATTATGCATCATGATAGCATTAAGAATAAGGTATTTCATTTATTTTGTGTGATCATTTGTTCAGCTAATAAATATCCATAGTCAAACTCTAGAATTTGCAGAGTGGCTAAATGATTGCTGCTTAAGGATTTTAGTCTTTTAGAGTAGGATGTAGTAACTCATTTGTTCAGCAACTTGAAATGCATTGATCTTTAAGTAGCAACTTATCTTCAACCAGATGTTTCAGCAAAGACAAATGTGATTTTATTGGAGTTAAGTTTTTGGTTTTGGATCAAATATGCAGGTAAATATTAACTTTGAGCTAGAAAAGCTGAGAACTGAACTCAGACACATTCGAGGAATGTATGCCGTAGCTCAAACTGAGACCATTGATGCATCTCGGAAGGTTAGTTGCATGATATCAACTTTATCTTCTTCCTGAAACTAATTATGTAGTAAATTAATCTTATATGTGAAATAAAATTACATCTTTGTTGCCATTTAGCATCAATGGTAACTGAGCTCCTTTACTTTCTAAGTCGTTCTATCCATCTTCTTTTCTAATCTAAACTCCTAAACTTTATGGCAGTTAAAATATTATCAAGTTATTATGAATTCATGGATTGATAGAATGGTCAGTATATTCCAATTGGGGTGAATTTCAAATTATGGTCCAATACTGGTTTAGAATTAACTAGTAACCCTCTACTAGTTTGTGCGGTCAAAAAAGGGTATTCAGGTTTACGGACTGATTCAATTCTTTCTCTGTCAACACTATTTTCTCAGTTGTATACTCTGAGTAAACGTCAGCTAGAGGAAGCAATGAAGCTTAAGGAGATAAGTTTTAAGGAGGAGAAGGCTAAAGAATTAGCTAGGCAAGAGACGGAGAAGTATGAAGCTGCAAGAAGAGAAGTCGAGTATGTGAAAGAATGTGCTAACAGAGAAGCTTCATTGAGGCGAGCGGCGGAGATGAAAGCCTTTCACGAGGCTAAAGAAAAAGAAAAGCTTGAAAATTTTCTCACAGGTCCCGTGCAGCAATACCAAAAGTTCACATGGGAAGAGATTGTGTCTGCTACATCCTCGTTCTCGGAAGATCTTAAAGTTGGGATGGGAGCATATGGAACTGTCTACAAATGCATATTCCATCATACAGCTGCTGCTGTGAAACTTCTCCACTCGAAAGAAAATAGTAGAACTAAGCAATTCCAGCAGGAGGTACGGAATTTCTTGGATAAAACCAAACCATAAGAATGATTTAGTGTGAAAATAGCATGCAACCTAATAAGCCTCTGATTTAATGCTGTTGTTTTTGGACAATGTTGATTATGAAGTGATCTGACCCCAAAAATTGCAACTAAATACTTGTCTTTGTTTTCTGTTTCAGCTTGAAATCTTGAGCAAAATTCGTCATCCACATTTACTTCTCCTTCTCGGTGCATGTCCTGACCATGGTTGCCTAGTTTATGAGTACATGGAGAATGGTAGCTTGGAGGATAGATTGCTCCGGAAGGACAATACCCCTCCGATCCCTTGGTTTGAGAGATACAGAATTGCTTGGGAAGTAGCCTCAGCTCTTGTTTTCCTCCACAACTCGAAGCCAGAACCAATCATTCATCGTGACCTGAAGCCTGCGAACATATTGCTTGATTATAACTTTGTGAGCAAGATTGGTGATGTCGGACTTTCCACGATGCTAAGTGCAGATTCTTCCTCTACATCCACCATGTACAGGGACACAGGACCTGTTGGAACACTCTGCTATATAGATCCCGAGTATCAAAGAACTGGGTTGATATCTCCAAAGTCCGATATTTATGCTTTTGGGATGATAATATTGCAATTACTAACTGCAAAGCCGGCAATAGCATTAACTCATGTGGTGGAAACAGCAATCGATAATGATAACTTAGCAGGAATTTTAGATTCAGAAGCTGGGGATTGGCCAGTTGAAGAAACAAAGGAATTAGCTATATTGGGACTGAACTGTGCAGAGCTTCGTCGTCAAGACAGACCCGGTTTGAAAGATCGAGTACTTCCTGTACTAGAGAGAATGAAGGAGGTGGCAAATAAGGCCCGGAATTCAATTTCTAATGTACAGTTTGCACCTCCTAACCACTTCATTTGCCCAATATTGAAGGTATGCCAATATAATCTCAAACAAGGATTTATATTTGTTGCACGTTAAGGGTCAAGCTGCTGCTCGAAGAACTCGAGTACGTTGCTAGATTGCTAATCTAACAGGATATCATCAGCTTGAGCATATGCACTGATCTTTCTTGGTTATATTCTAGATAATGTTTATTTCAGTTTCTTATATATAGATCCTGCATTTATGATTGAAGTTTTGGTGTTATTTTACAGGATGTGATGGAGGAACCATGTGTTGCTGCAGATGGCTACACTTATGATCGCAAAGGAATCGAGACATGGATTGAAAAGAACAATAAATCACCAATGACAAATTTGCCTTTACCAAATAAGAATCTGCTTCCAAATTACTCTCTTCTTTCTGCAATCATGGAGTGGAAGTCCAGAAAACAATGATATCTCCAAATCCCACCACTGGAAACATGCTATTTGTTTCTATAACTTGAAGTACAGTTAAGTTTTTGGTAGTATTTTGCACACTACTATGATGTCTTTTAGATTTTATTTATTTGGAAGACATAGGTTTTGTCTGTAAGAAGAAATGCAATTGTATATGTATGTATGCAAAAGATTTTCTAATTCAATTGGCTTCCAACTTCCAATATAAGAATATGAACACAAGCTTCAAGGATAGTTTCGAAGCAATTTCCCATTTCAACCACGTTTTTAATACATTAATTGACGATGAAATTTCGGGGAATTTTTATCAGTTTAGAATTGGAGTTGAAATAGGAGGAAACAGGGAAAGACTTGAAAATTTTTATTTATGTTAATAGTTACTAATCCACTAAGTATTATTTATAGAGTAAAAATGGACACTAATTTTTAGTATTGATAATAAATCAATAATCAATAAGCCATAAATGACGAGAGTTTTTATAAGATTATCATTGAGCGAAAAACATATGTCAAATTCCCTCCATTAAAATCATTTAATTTATTTAGTGAAATTAGTTAGGAAAATAATGAAACAATAATTTAAAGAAGCAACTGAATTTTTTTTAAAAATGTAACTATATGAAATTACAATCATAATTAAATATATCAATCCATATATAACTAATAATCAATTATAATCTTTTAAACTAATCATTAATAATCAAATAAATAAAATAATTAAATAAATTTAACATAAAATTAAATTAATTTCGTATATAATGAGACTTGAACTTGAGATCTTAAAATCTCGGGATCTCCTCCTTGGCAAGATCCCATTGGTAGCAACCGACAGTTAACTTTTGTCAACACCACGTCAGATTTTCTTTTATTATTTTAGGTAAAAAAATTAATGAAAGGAGAAAAAATATTTTTAAAATTATAATTTTATTTTTTTAATACTTTACAAAATTTTGATGCAATCGTTCATAAAAATTTTCGTATACCTTATAATAATTTTATAAATTTTTATTTTTATTAATTAATATTTAATATTTAATATTTAGTATTTAACGTTTTGATTTCATTTATTCTGGCATTAATTAACATTTATGTTTTTCTATTAAAAATTATAATAATTATTCTAACAACCAGGAAAAAAAAATTAAACATGAACTACGTTAGCTTCTGACCACATCAGCGGATCCAATCAAAAAACGCCACGTAGTAATCTGAGCCCACCGACCAAATAGGCTCCCAATTAACGTCCATTTTGATCCTGTCCTTCTCTTTCCCTCCATGCCCTTAAATGAAATAAAAGTTAAGTCGACGCAACCTAATTCCTTATTAAAAAAAATAAAAAAAAGGAACTTGCCTTGTCTGCCTTACAATTACAACACGTTACTGTCTTCCTCTTCGGACCAACAAAGGTTACTGTTACTAAAGGTTTTTCTTTTCTCTCTCCTAACTCCAAAGAAACGCACTTTTAATTTTTTTTTTTTTTCCTTATCTCCATATCCATCAGAGAAAAAGCAAGCAGCTTTATCATTTCTTTGAATTCCCCATCTCTCTTTACGATTTTTATTCAATACCCGGATTTTCTTTTCTTCAATTCCCCGATCAACATTCACTAACATCCGGAAGGTTTTTTTTTTTTTTTATCATGATCTTCTTAAAACTTTTTCTTCTCTTTTACTTCCTTTCCTCTGCTTTCTCTCACGATACCTTAAACTCCTATCTTCTCTCGAGACCATTAATCATACAATACCCAGAAGATACCGAGACCCAGTTCGAGAAATTTGATGAAGAGGTCAAGTTACATTGTACGAGCTGGAGATTTGCTGTGGAAGCTAACAATTTGAGCCCCTGGAAGACGATTCCGGAGGAATGTCTGGGATATGTTGAAGATTATATGATGGGTCGAGGTTATAAAGTGGATCTCAAAAGGGTTTCGAATGAGGCTGGGATTTACGCCAAGAGCGTGCAGTTGAGTGGAGATGGAAAAGATGTTTGGATTTTTGATATTGATGAGACTTTGTTGTCCAATCTTCCTTACTACGTTGAGCATGGTTATGGGTAAGTTATTAATTTGGTTGGTTCCATTTTTTTTTTTCATTTTTTCATCAAGTTGTTTGGTTGCGAAGAAAATGGGGAGAAATCGAAGAAATACGGAATTTGGATATTCTTTTGTGAGATGCTACGAATAAAACATTGACACGTGTCCCTCACCTTTTAGGAATCTCACCAAGAAATTTACAAAAAGAGGTTGGAATTTTTGGTATTATTCTCTTCTTGTTTAATCACGTTGGTTGCTGATGTGGGAAGAAGAGAATGGGGATGACATTATTTAAATTATGATGTGTCAAGCACCACCCACATGTTTGATTGGTTGTGCTATTTTTGGATCTCAGCTAAGAAAATTGCTTGAAATTTTATGCTTTTTTTTTTGCGTGTGTGTTATTGTGTGTATAAATGTTGAGCTGTTTTGTTTACTAGTAGCTATAGATTATAGAAACAACGAAAATGAATTGGGGGATATGAGGTATATTGGCATTCACTACATTGGTAATTTGGAGCCAAAAGTAGGCAAAAAACGAATCTTGGTGCTGGTTTTCTCATAATTCCATCTGTTTCTCAGCAATCTTTAGTAAGATCAGCGTTGGAATTATTAGGACTTTGGGATTTTTAATGGCTTTTTCCCTTAAAATGTTGTGTGCCTTGTTGTGGTTTTTTGAGACTGAATGGTTGATTTCTAAAGTGGGTTTCACTGAGAATTTGCAGCTTGGAGATTTTTGATCCTGTTGAGTTTGATAAGTGGGTTCAGAAGGGGATGGCACCAGCAATAGAACCCAGCCTGAAACTTTATGAGATGGTTCTAGATTTGGGCTTCAAAGTTTTTTTACTAACCGGGCGAAGTGAAGAGCGAAGGTCTGTTACAATTGAAAATTTGATCAAAGCAGGGTTTCGGAGCTGGGACAAGCTTATTTTAAGGTGAGCATCATAACTCTTTTGATCGACATATGTGAATCTGGTTAGTTATAGATCATTTTATGACAGTGTTGGACTGCAATGGTGTTTTCATTGGGGTTTTCATGGTGTTCTAATTGTTGGTACTGTGA